>NC_069427.1:45837784-45854585 GCF_026875155.1 Cherax quadricarinatus
TTGGAGGGGGGGGGTAATGAGGTTTTTTGTTAGGGGCTTGGACTTCCAGCAGGCATGCGTGAGCTGTTTGATGGGAGTAAATGGAGACAAATTTTTTAATCTTGTCGTGCTGTTGGAGTGTGACAAAGTAAATTTTATAAAGGGGTTCAGGGAAACCCGGCGGGCCGGATTTGAGTCTGGAGATGGGAAGTACAGTGCCTGCCTTGAAGG
This sequence comes from Cherax quadricarinatus, assembly GCF_026875155.1. NCBI lineage: Eukaryota > Metazoa > Arthropoda > Malacostraca > Decapoda > Parastacidae > Cherax > Cherax quadricarinatus. The sequence goes on from NC_069427.1 coordinate 45,837,995, forward strand.
AGGGGGGTGTTAATGTTGCAGTTTAAAAAACTGTAGTGTAAAGCACCCTTTTTTGGAAAGACAGTGATGGAGTGAATGATGGCAAAAGTTTTTCTTTTTGGGCCCCCCTGCCTTGCGGGGAATCAGCCAGTGTGATAAAAAAAAAATATATATATTTTAATAAAATTTTTATAATTAATATTTATATATTATAAATTATTTATTTTAATATTATATATATATATATATATATATATATATATATAATATATATATATACAGGAAGGCCCCACTTATAGGCGGGTTAGGTTCCGGCTACCGCCGAAAAGCGGAAAATCCCCGAAAAAGGGGAAACACCCTTTTTTTCCATTTATAAATGCATACAAACACTAGATAAAAGTTTACCAAACATATATTAAGTTAGCAATTGAACCAGGCATCAAAAAACAATAAAAAGGTACATCACCATAGGCATCATTACTTACCTTTAAAAATATTTATAGTCTTAATCTAGGGTGAGACAAGTAGTATTTATTGAAAGAAATCAAGTGTGGTATTTGTTAAACCCACCGGGCCCACCCCCCCCACACATACTATTCTATGATATTTAAGATCCAGGCGAAAAAAATGTATATACAGTTCACTCATTACTTCCTTTAAAATATTTGTAGTTTTTAATGTGGGGTCAGGGTAAGAAAATGGATAAAAGAAAAAATGAGAGGAGAAAGAATGAGTAATGAGGGGGCGGGCGCAGTTATGTAAACAAACCGGGGGGAAGGTAATTTTTGTAAAAAAAAAATGTACATTTGGGTTTGTGTACAATTTACTTGTTACGGTTGTCTTACTTTTGATAGGTAGAAATTAAGAAGAAACACCCCCATTCTCATGTAACATCATTTTGAAAAAAATGAAGCTTGAGTAAAGGCAATGGAAATAAGCACACTGACTTTTTGGGTTATCCTAGGTTCTCTACAGTATTTTTGTTATGTTGATAATTCTATGAACTGTATTTGTGTTACTGAATAAATTATTTCATAATCGAAAGGAAATAATTTTTTAAGTTACCCCCGTAAAAATTTTTCTCTTATGTTATTTTAGAGAAAATGTTTATTTTTGGGGCTCATTTGTCAAGTTATGTGGCCCCCAACTCTTATATTTAGTTTATTTATTCTATTGTGGGGTGATTTTCTTTTTTATGTTATGATCGGTTTTTATATAATTTTAAAAAATTATCAGGATGGATTAATAAAAAATGTGTATATTCCCGTAATATACAAATTTTAATGGGACTCGGTATTGTTTTTATCACCACTTGTGAAGTCGTCTGTACGACTTTCCCACTTTTGTTTATTTTTTTTACTGTGGGGTGTATTTATCTTTTTTATATGTTTGCATCGTGTTTATTTTAAAATTTTTGAAAAATATCATGGATGGTTTAATTTAAAAAATGGTATATTACCGAAATTAAAGACATTTAATGAGACTCGGTATTGTTATTTCCCACTTGTGAAAGTCGTCTGCTAGACACTACATTTGTTTTTTTATTCTATGTGGGGTGTATTTATTTATTTATTGTTATGCATGTGTTTATTATATAATTTTGAAAAAAATATCATGGATGGATTAATAAAAATGTGTTATTAACGAAATATACGAATTTAAATGACTCGATGTATGTAAGTTTATTTAGGTACAGGTATAATAAGTATAATTACAGAGTATATTTAATATAAAAAAATTTTTTAAAAACTTTGAAATTTTGGAGTTTCCAGCAAAATGGAGAGACTTAGGTCTGAGTCATGGGATGTAAAAAAACAGGGTGGGGGGCCGGGGACCCTTTTGAAAGTCAGGTGGGGGGAGCCGTTTAAATGGTTTTGGTCATAATTTGAAATGTCCGTAATTAGCGGAACGCCGTTTTAAAGCGGAAGCCGTTTTAAAAGCGGGGCCCTCCCGTATAATATATATTTATATATATAATATTATTATTTTATTATATATTAATTTTTATTTAATATATATTTAATTTTAAAATTTTTTTTATATAATATATTTATATATATTTATATTATTACATGTATATTTACATGTATATATTACTGTTTTTAATATATATATATATATAATTTAATTTTATATTTAATTATATATATATATATTTTATTTTAAATTATTATTATTATATATTAATATAATATACACAAGTAAAATTTAAGGTAATGTTTTAATCATTGAAGTGGTAGCCCCCTTTGGGTTTTGTTTTTCCCCATAGGTATTTTTCCACGCTTGAAAGCAACCATAGCAATATTGCAGCATCCTCGACCTTAAATTTTACACACCCACAAACAGGAATGTATCAGTTTTGTTCAAAGGGCTGTAATGCCAAAATTTTGTGTTAAAGAAGTTCATAAAGGTTCGTCCTTTTTCTTGGAATTATTGAAGGCTGTTTTTGAAAAATTTTTTTATATAAATTTTTCAATTTAGTTTTAGGGTAAAGGGAAAAAAAAGTTGTAACAAAGTTTTTCATGTATCTATTTCATGGCTGTGACTATACAGTATTACACTTTTGAAAAAACTCCAATTGTCTTGCTCAAAAATTACATTAATGGTCAAAAAGCTAAAATATCCTACTGTAATGTATGGTTATGATGCACTGAGTTATTTAGGGGGTACTGCCTTCCCTACCCCCCTAAAAAATAAAGTATTTTTTCTATTAAATTTTCTGAACAAGAAAATATGGCCACGTTTTCTTTGTTACACCAAATAATAATAAATAATAGTTATTTTGGTATGAAATTTATCACTTCGAGTAAATTAATTTAAATGGACTTATCACTGTTTAGAAGCATCAGGATATATAGGTAATTTCGTGAAAATTTTTACTAAATTAATTTACAAAGAGCATACAGTATACAAGATTTGAGAATGTTAAGTGGGTACTTGTCAGTACAGTGGCAATTATTATTATTATATCAAGGGGGAAGCACTAAATCCGTAGGATTATTTAAGGCCTATGGGGGGATGGAAGGCATTCAGGCTTCAATTCAGGAACTGGAGCACAGTCCAATGCCTAGATCAGAGCTCCTCACAGCGTCAAGAGCCTTCCCTTGAGGGTGAGTACAGTGGCAAGCTACATGGAAACTCACCGATACTGACACATTAAATTTAAGCCTCTGGCCATGACACTACATTTGACACGTGGAAACTTGGTGTGCATGGAGTCACCCCCATTGTGTGCTGTGCCTTTATCTAATCCACTAAAGCCATTACTACTGAAAATAAAGTGGCTAATAAATTTGTGGTTTGTGAACACACAGGCATCTTACAAAAACAAATTGTTTATTATTGTGCCACCAAGTAGGGCTTAATTTATATTATAATCAAAAAGAAGGCGGCTAAGCACAAGGGCTATACGCGTAGGGCTTAATATTATTATTAATATTATAATCAAACCCCTCAAGAAGGTTCCTTGATGTGGTGAGGGGCTCTTGATTTAGGGAATTGGATCTGTGCTCCAGTTCCCCAAATTAAGCCTAATGCCTTCCACATCCCCCACAGGCGCTGTATAATCCTCGGGTTTAGCGTCTTCCCCTTGATTGTAATAATAATAATAATTTAATCAAAAAAGAAGCGCTAAGCCACAAGGGCCTAATATAGCGTAGGGACTTAATAGATCAGATAATAAATGTTAAATTTACCCATTTTTAGTACACACTTTAAACATTTAGTGAAAATAAATCTTTTAGTTTATTACACTACTTTAAATGCCTTCCAAAAATGATTTGCATACTCTTCGGCTGCCCGGTGGTCTGGTGGCTAAAGCTCCGCTTCACACACGGAGGTCCGGGTTTCGTTTCCCGGCGGGTTGGAAATTCGACACATTTCCTTACACCTATTGTCCTGTTCACCTAGCAGCAAATAGGTACCTGGGTGTTAGTCGACTGGTGTGGGTCGCATCCTGGGGGACAAGATTAAGGACCCCAATGGAAATAAGTTAGACAGTCCTCGATGACGCACTGACTTTCTTGGGTTATCCTGGGTGGCTAACCCTCCGGGGTTAAAAATCCGAACAAAATCTTATCTCTCTTATCTTATTTTCATCTGAAATGTACTATTTGCCCAAGAAAATCCTGATTTTTTTTTTTTTCAACAAGTCGGCCGTCTCCCACCGAGGCAGGGTGACCCAAAAAAGAAAGAAAATCCCAAAAAGAAAATACTTTCATCATCATTCAAACTTTCACCACACTTACACATTATCCTGTTTTTGCAGAGGTGCTCAGAATACAACCAGTTTAGAAGCATATACGTATAAAGATAAAACAACATATCCCTCCAAACTGCCAATATCCCAAACCCCCCCTTTAAAGTGCAGGCATTGTATTCCCATTTCCAGGATCAAGTCCGACTATATGAAAAATCCTGATAAAATATTTAATCAAGTAAGATTGGTTGGATGCCTGTAAACTAAATTCAGGGTTGTTGTAATATTAAGAAAATTGCTAAAATACCAATCCAATATTGTTGCCTCATCTTCCGCTTCCTTGAATTTTATTAAAATACGAAAAAATTAAAGTCATTACTGTTATTGTAACATGAGAATATGATTTAGACAAATGACATATATAATTAGCTATTACAACAAAAAGATGAGAGCAAGTAAAGGGGGTAGATAGGCTAGAGTCATTTGTGATCATGGTACACATAGTGCGGTTGTCTCCCTGCACAGCACGTCAACAGTGGATGACTAGTAAATGAGAACTTGTGGGAGCTAAAGCACACACATTACCCTGCTACATTTATTACTCTTACTGATTTATTTTATGGAGTGGATTATTATTATAATCAAGGGGAAGCGCTAACCCGGAAGATTATACAGCGCCTGGGGGGGGGGGGATGGGGGAAGGCATTCAGGCTTAATTCAGGGAAAATGGAGCAAAGATCCAATTCCCTAAATAAGAGCCCTCACCAAAATCAAGGAACCTTCCTTGAGGGGATGGAGTGGAAGGAGTCCTTTAAAACTGAGGGGTCATACAGCACCTTTGGTAATGGGCGGCAGTTTGATTAGTTAAGTTTAGGGAATGGTGGGTTGGGGCAAACCCTACAACTAATATTTCAAATGGTTGAAAGACTAGTGGCATGGGTTAGTCCCCACAGTCGTCATGAGATAAATAAGAAAACGTTTGTTAATATACTAATAATTTGTGGGGTTTGAGCATCCTAAATAATTTTCAGGGCTGAAAACTATTCCCCCATGACTGCATGTGTGCACACACGAGTTCTTGGGTTTTACCTGGAGTTTACCTGGAGAGAGGTTTTTGGGGGTCAACGCCCCCGCGGCCCGGTCTGTGACCAGGCGGCCTGGTGGGATCAGTTTCCTGGTCAACCAGGCTGTTGCTGCTGGCTGACAGAAACAAAAGTACGAGCCACAGCCCCGGGTGATCAGGAACTGACTTTAGGTGCTTGTCCAGTGCCAGCTTGAAGACTGCCAGGGGTCTGTTGGTAATCCCCTTATGTGTGCTGGGAGGCAGTTGAACAATCTCGGGCCCCTGACACTTATTGTATGGTCTCTTAACGTGCTAGTGGGCACCCCTGCTTTTCAAAGGGGGGGATGGTGCATCGTCTGCCAAGTCCCTTTTTCTTTCGTAGTGAGTGATTTTCGTGTGCAAGTTCGGTATAGTCCCTCTGGGGTTTTTCCCCGGTGTATAAAATCATGTATCTCTCCCCCCTGCGTTCCGGGGAAATTTAAGGTTTAGAAACCTCAAGCGCTCCCAGTAATTGAGGTTTTTTTAAATCCGTTATGCCCGCCGTGAAAGTTCTCTGTACATTTTCTAGGTCGGGAATTTCACCTGCCCGGGAAAGGTGCGGGTTTGGAAATGCAGCAAAATTCCCGCCTAGATAGAACAAGGACCGAAAAAGGGGTCATCATGGGGGTTGGCCCCCCTATTTTTTAAGGTTCTCATTTTCCATCCGTCATTTTTGGGGTTTAGTTATCACAAAGAGCTAAAAATTCAGGGTTTAAATTTTTTGGTGGGAGTGGGAAGGGCACCAAACATTAAATTTCAGAAACCTGTTTTAAAGTTTTACCCTGGCCAAAAATAAGTGGGAGCCCGAAGAGCCCGGTACAAAAACTAGGGGAAGCAAGCAAAAATAAACAGAAAAAGCACTACAATTTGGGTTTAGAGAATACCTTACAGGAAGGAAAAGAGTGATGGGAAATAAGGGGCTAGGTGGCTATACCTTACACATATGAAGTGTTAAAACACAACCAAATTTGCCCTTTTGATTTTTTTTTTTTTATTTCTTTTCTTTTTGTAGCATTACCTTTTAAAATTTATATGGTAAAGTGGTTTTGACTTCTTTCCCCTGTAAGCAAGGGGAAAAAAAAAATAACCCCTTTGTATCAATTACTAAAGACAAAGAAAATTTTGAGTTTGAGTATGTACAGGGAAGAAAAAAAAACTGCTGAATGAATGAAAAAATTTGGGTGTCCCAAAACCCTTAAAAAAGCTAAAAGGGGTTTTTGAAAAATTTTTTAAAAGGGTTATTGGTTTTAAAAATGTAGCTTTAGAACTGGGGGCCCAAATAGTAGTGATATTAAATGAGACAAAGGGAAAAAATTTGGGGGTACAAGTGTTTAAAAAAGCAAGAATTATATAATTAGAATAAAAAAAGGGTTTTCAGTAAATCTTTTTGCACCTTGTAAAAGAGGTTTGGGGATTTTTTTTAGATTTTTAACAAATTTTTAACCAAGAGGAAAAAATTTAATTTTTTTGGGGCCCAAAACGTAGTAGAAAAGTTTGGAGTTCCCAAAGGGGAAATATTTAGATCCTCAAATTGAAAATTTAAAAACCAAAAAAGGGGGGTTCCAAAAAAAAAAAAAAAAAATAAGTAATGAAAAATTGCATGAAAAGCATTTTTTTGCTTTTGACTTCTCAAAAGCGAATTATTTAGTGGGAGTAAAAGGAGATAGCATAATGACCCAAAGGAGTCAGTGGGTAAGCAGGTATGGGTTAGATTAAACTAGGGCCTGCAACAGAATTTGTAATCATGGGGGGAACCGAGTGGGCGAGGGAAAAATTTAAACAACAAGGCTTTTAAAAAATGTAGAAAAGGCGGGGGGGAGAGAGAAAAAAAGGTTTTTTAAAAAGGAACCAGACTGAAAAGTGAAAAAGAATGGAGAAGCCCCAAAGCAAATTTTGGGAGAGAGGGGTAACAAGTTATAACCCTTAAACGGTCCAAATAGAAAGTACCGGAGCAAGTTTTGGGAAAATTTTGAGGAGAATTAGCTGGGGTGCTGAAGTCCTTGTCACCGCCTGAGGAAAGGCGGCTGCATCTGGGAAGGGGGTAGATGACGAGTTGACAGCGGGGGTGCATCAATGACAGAGAACTACCCAAACGAGGGGATTGACATTTGTGGCAGAGTTGTCACCGGGATCATTGAAACAGTGTACAGTGGAGTTGAGGTACATTGTGAGGCATCCCCAGACCAAGCTATGGGAGGATGTGATTGTCACGAGTAAAAAGGCCCGCTGCGTCGGATTCAGATGATGTCCTAATGCCAGTGCAGTGCCTAGGAAGAAAAATATGGGCAGAAGGTGAGGGTAGTGGTGGTCATGACAGGAGGCACTGAAAGAAGGGGGGGAGAGAGGGAAGAGTGAAGGTGACAAGTGGATCCATAAGTTCTGGTGGCCATGGGAAAAGTGAATAGAGGAGGCAGGGGTGGAAACTTTAATAGGCCTCCGGTGTATGACAGTAAATGTTAATGGTTTGTGTAATATGAAAGGGAGAATGGTTTAGAATTTTTTCTGAATAAATCTAGAGTGGAAATGTTGTGTTCCTTCAGGAGCATAATTTTAAGGAGGGTATGGTGCTGGAGGTGGCAGTGTTTCAGGTGGTAACCCTGCCATCTGCCCATTTGAAAGGAGTGGTGGGTATGCTAATTAGGGACGTGAGCCCATTTCTTTTGCAGAAAAGTGAGGGGGAGGGGGAAGGGTGTTGGACGTGGATGGTTGGTGGATGGGCAAACATGTGGCCTTTGTAAGTGTGTACACACCTGCAGAGAATAACGTACAGATAAGCAGGAGTTTGTGTATGAGGACCTTTTTGTTTTTTTTTCCGTGCATTCCCGGAATTTGACAATAGTGGGAGGTGACTGGAATTGCGTTATTAGGAGGGCCAACATGGAACCGAAAGGGGCAGGCTTTGTGTCTGTGACCCTAAGAGATTTAATGAGGGATATTCGGTTATTGTTGATCAGGCTCTGATGCACCAGCAGGCCTGGTCACAGACAAGGCCGTGGGGGCGTTGACCTCCGGAACTCTCTCCAGGTAAACTCCAGGTAAGGGGATGCATTGAGGGGGAGCGTGGGAGACAGAGCATACGTTTGTTAGGAAGGGTATGCAGCGAGGTTGGGTAAGTGTATCTTTGTCACGGGGTTGTAGTGCAATCTTTCAAAACTGTTGAAGTAGCATTGTCAGATCATAGAGCAGTGTTGGTGGAGGTTGGGTGGGAGGCCTTTGAGGAATTTACAAGAGTTACTGGAAATTTATTTATTTATTTATTTATTTATATTTTGAACATGAACAGAGTAGTACAAACGAAAAACAGTTAAATGCAGAAAGCCAAACCCAAATTGAATGCATAGCATTACGGGCAGGCTTAAAATTAACTTAAGATTAACTAAGCAATGAAGCAGTGATGAGGATGGGTTCGAGGGGGTGGAAGATGTCGTGAGTTGGTGGGATTGTGTAGCCAAGGAAAGGATTAGGAAATATTATGTGGGGGAGGTAAACGAATAAATAATTTAAAATATGGGCTTTCAAATTATTTAGAGGACAGGTTAAATTCTCCATACCAAAACTCACCAAATTACTTTAAACAGATGCTCTGTCATCTCTGATCATCCTTTGTACCTCTATGGCTCACGTATCCCTGAACGTGATACAGTCGTGTTTCTAGGCCTTCTCTTTGACTGTAGGTTATCCTGGAAACCTCACATTACCTTTCTGAAGGCAACTTGTCACAGCCGGTTGAACCTTCTTAAAACCCTTGCTCATCTTTCCTGGGGAGCTGATCGTCGAACTCTCCTTTGCCTACATTCAGCTCTCATTTTATGGGAAACTCAATTAGGGTGACCAGATCTATTCAGTGGCCTCTCCTGCTACTCTATCTACCCTTAGCCTCATCCATCATCAGGGATTACGTTTATGCCTTGGTGCTTTTCTCTCTTCCCCTGTTGAGAGCCTCTATGCAGAAGCGAATGTTCCATCCTTGTCTGATCGCCGTGATGACCATTGCCTTCGCTACTATGTATGATCTCACGATCTCCGCAATCCTTCCATTTATAGAATGGTCACTGATATTAGTAGACATTCTTTATTTGTTCCCCGCCCCTGTTTGCTCCCATCCATTCTCTCTTCGCCTACATTCACTCTTTCTTATCTTCATTCCCACCTTTATATGTTCAAGTAGCATCTCACTTTTCTCTACCCCCCCTGGGAAGTTCCAGCTGTTCTGGTCTGTTCTTTCTCACTCCCTTGCTCGAAAGCCCAACTGCCTACGGTAGCTTCCCGCTCTCTTTTTCTTTACCACTTCCACTCTCTTCTCATGCCATTGCAGTGTACACAGATGGCTCTAAATCTTCTGACGGCGGGGTTTCGCAACAGTGTTTCCGGACAGCGTCGTGCGGGGGCATTTACTATCTTCGACTAGCATTTTTCTGCTGAATTGTATGCCATTCTTGCAGCACTTATTTGTATTACATCTATGCCTGTGTCATTTGTGGTTGTCTCAGACTCCCTTAGTGCTCTACAGGCTATACGGAAATTTGATACACCTAAGTAAGTAAGTAAGTAAGTTTATTTAGGTATACACAAATACAGTTACATAGAATTATCATACATAGCAGCATATTGTGTAGAGAACCAGGATAACCCAAAAAAGCAGACAGAGTGACTTTTTTCCATTGAGGCCCTTTTTACCTTATTATTATAATATAAAGGTTATAATATTTCTTATTATCTATAATGAAGATAACATCTTATTATAAAACTAAAAAGACTATCACTACACGAGGGTCATTCAGACTATCTACAATACGAGGTTCATTACTAGGAATAAGGTAAAATTACACGTGCGTTAGCTATAAAATAGAAAATCATTCCCCTCCCTTTCTGTAGCTACATTCATCAGACACTTTTTGGCACTCTTCTTAAAACTGGTTCATGCTATGACTGGCTTTGAAATGTGCGGGTAGTCTGTTCCATTCCTTTATTGCTGTACAATAAAAGGTGTTTGAAGCCTGGCCACTGACTGTGGGTACTACAAAGTTGTGCTCTCTCCCCCTAGTACTATGATTGCTTTGGTTCCCAACCTTGACAAAATTGACAGCAAGATATTCGGACATTGTTTGTGAGCAATTTTATGAACATACTTTAGTTTCCCAGTTGTTTTACTCTGTCTTCAACATTCAGTGTATCCAACTGCTGTAATTCATTTGGCCTACATGTTCTCTTGGTCCAAGGCCCAGGAAGAATCTTACGTTTTTGTTCTGGTGATTTGCAGTCTATCTTCCATTTTTTTTTTTTGTCGAGGCAGAGACCATGAAGAGCAAATGTAATCCATATGGCATTGTATAAGGCTAGACATAGGTCCTGCGAGCCTCAGTACATAGACACTGTGCTTGTCTATACAGGAACTTCAGTTGGCATTCGCTTTCTTTACACACATTTTCCCTATCACTTCCTGACATGCATGGGTCAAAGGGGATTCCCAGATATTTCACTGATGAAACCAAAGTGATGGGCTCCCCATTACACTGGACATTAAAATTATTTACCCAACTCAGTTTATGTTTCGTGCCAAAGAGAATGGCTTCAGTTTTCCCTAGGTTGTAATGATAGTTTTGTTGTCTACTAACCATTTGCTGCAGGACTCCAGTTCCAGTGTTAAAACATTAGCTATATCTTGTGGATCTTTACCTGACACTAACAGAGCACTGTCATCTGCATATAGTAGGAGTTTGCACTTGACACTGATAGGCATGTCATTGACATAACATAAGAATAATAAAGGACCCAGAATACTACCTTGGGGAACTCCACATGCTATCGGCAGGTTCTGACCGTTTTGTTGTTTTTGAAAATTTGTCTCCTTTTTGCTAAGGTAGGATTTTAAACCTATCTACAGAACCTATACCGATAGCTTGAAGTTTCTTAAAATGATATATGTGGTTGAGAGTATCGAAGGCCTTTTGCGGGTCTAAGGCTAGAATACCTATGACAATTGCGGGTCTAAGGTTACCAAAACCTTTGACATTTCGATTCTCAGTAATCCATCAATTAATTAGGGAGGTGTCGGTGAGTAAGATCTTCTAAACCCCGACTGAAGCTATGGAGAATGTTGTTGTCTTTAAAGGGTACTTAACTACTTGGAGTACACCGCCCTCTCTGAATTTTGGATGTTATACTGAGTATGCTAACAGGCCTATAGATGCTTACACCAGACCTACTATTTTTCTTGAAGATAGGAGTAACTCTGCCTCCTTTAACCCATCCGGTACGGTATTAGTGGGGATTGAAAAGATTTATTATGTGAGCAATTTGGGATTGACAGTTCAGAAGCACCTCTTTTTGAAACTTTGACGGGATGTTATCCGGCCATGCTCTTAGTTGGGTTTTAACCCGCTTAGTTCTTAATGCACAAAGTCATGAGATACACTTACTAGTTGACAACTGCTTGGGGTTACCCCTTAAATTTGGGATAGTAATGTTTTGAAACTTATCAGAGTCTGTGTTTTAAAAGGTTTGATGCAGCTGGTAGTTTACTTACTAGTGTTGATGCAACAGATGTTTAGGAATTAAAGCAATTTTTCACCTTAGATGTTTCGTGGCAACCTGGTTATCGATAGTGAGTACTATGTTAGACCTATCTACCCGGTTTATGGCTATACCCCAACTGTTTTAGTTGTTGCCCGAGCTTTCTGGGGTTATGCCTTTCTCCTTTATAAGTCTCTGCACTCTGTTCCTCACCTTTGGAATTCATTTAGTGCTGTAATATCCTGTCTGTTTGCTTTAAATCTTTTTAGCAGCTGGTCTCTGAATTTCATATTATCTAATATCTCAGTATTCATCCAGGGTTCAGTTCTTCGTTTAATCCTAACCTCTTTAACTGGTGCAATATTATCAAGGATGGTAGTGAACATTGTTTTGAATTTTCCCAGACATCGTTTAACGTCCGTGCAACTTGTTATCTCTGTCAGTCAAAAATTGTGTAGCCTATTACCATGTTTTTTTTACTGTAGTTTCTAGTTAACCTCATTTTTTTTGTCCTGTGTAGGCCTACTTATCCCTAGTGATTTTCCTGGTGCAGTAAATGATGAAATGATCACTAAAAACCTGTGGTAATGACGCCCCGACTGACAATGTTCTCAGCGCGGTTACAAAGTATGTGTCAATTAGGGTGGCTGAGAACTGTCTGATCCGGGTTTGTGTATTAATTAGTTGAGTGTAACTATTTAAACCTAGAATTTTCTTTTTCCTTTTGCATAGCCCGTTATGTTGCTGCTGAAAACAGATATTTAAGTCGCCCAGTATTATTGTCTCGCAATTGCTTTCAAGTCCGGACAAAACTCTGGAAAAGTCTTCTAAGAACTGGTCTTGGGTGGGAGGGCGGTAACTAGTTCCTACTAAGATGGGTTTAAATCTTGGGAAGCAGCACTTCAAAACCCTAGAATCTCCAGTTATTGTTATTTAAATCAGGTCTTGGGTTGTAAGCTAAGTCTTTCTAATGAAGGCACATACTCCACCATCATTTGTCTCATGAACTGTATCACGTAGGCAACAAGAGCATTTCACCCCTCCATGGAAGATATGTTCATTTAATATCACATACCTACAAGTCCCTCCCAAGAAGCTCATTGCTAGTAATCTCTTCCTTAAATCTCTTGTTAGAGCAACTGCTCAAGAAGAAATTTCTCACCTAGCTGGTAGTAACAAGTTATCACAAGTTATATACACTGATGGATCTAAACAGGAGTCTTCTGGCAGGGCTGCATCTGCTCTTGTTGCCACCTCCCTAGTTAAGAACGATAATAAATTTGTTGAGTTATTCATAAGAATTAACAACTGGGCGTCTACACTGCAAACTGAATTGTTTGCAATCCAAATGGCGCTAAAGCTAACCTATGACACTGAGCTTGACTCAATCATCATTACTGATTTTATGTCATCACTGAAGGCTCTTGACTCACATAATGACTCCAACAACATGCTCATTGGAGAAGCCAGGTATAGATACTCAAAAATTAGGGACAAATTCAAACTTTATTCTCTATAAGTATTACAATGCTGAGTTTACAGAATTTGGATATTGTGTGGTTTACATGTAGTAAAATAATAATTACAGAGTGTACCACTAGAACGCCTAGCATGGCTAGGCATTTCGGGCAGACTTATATTAAATCTTAGGTTTAAAATGTTACAAAATTATGAGATAAGTTGGTATTATGGCTAAGTGACTAAATACTAGTTGTGAGTTTAGCAATGTGAATGCTTTTGTTTTGGCACTATACGTAGTTTCAGGTAGTAGGTTGGTAGACAGCAACCACCCAGGGAAGTACTACCGTCCTGCCAGATGACTGTGAAACAGAAACCTGTAACTGTTTTGCATGATGGTAGGATTGCTGGTTTCTTTTTCTGTCTCATAAACACGCTAGATAACAGGGATATCTTGCTACTCCTACTTACACTTTGGTCACACTTCACAGACACGCACATGCACATCACAGACACGCACATCTAGGTTTTTCTCCTTTTTCTAAATAGCTCTTGTTCTTCTTTATTTCTTCTATTGTCCATGGGGAAGTGGAAAAGAATCTTTCCTCCGTAAGCCATGCGTGTCGTATGAGGCGACTAAAATGCCGGGAGCAATGGGCTAGTAACCCCTTCTCCTGTAGACATTTACTAAAAAAGAGAAAAAGAAAAACTTTATAAAACTGGGATGCTTAAATGTGCGTGGATGTAGTGCGGATGACAAGAAACAGACGATTGCTGATGTTATGAATAAAAAGAAGTTGGATGTCCTGGCCCTAAGCGAAACAAAGCTGAAGGGGGTAGGAGAGTTTCAGTGGGGGGAAATAAATGGGATTAAATCTGGAGTATCTGAGAGAGTTAGAGCAAAGGAAGGGGGGAGCAGTAATGTTAAATGATCAGTTATGGAAGGAGAAAAGGGGAAAATGAATGTGTAAATTCAAGAATTATGTGGATTAAAGTAAAGGTTTTGGGTGCGAAAAGTGGGTCATAATAAGCGTGTATGCACCTGGAGAAAAAGAGGAATGTAGAGGAGAGAGAGAGATTTGGGAGATGTTAAGTGAATGTATAGGAGCCTTTGAACCAGTGAGAGAGTAATGTGGTAGGGGACTTGAAAGCTAAAGTAGGAGAAACTTTTAGAGAGGGTGTGGTAGGTAAGTTTGGGGTGCCAGGTGTAAATGATAAAAGGGAGCCCTTTGATTGAACTTTGTATAGAAAGGAGTTTAGTTATAGGTAAACATTAAATTTTAAGAAAAAGAGGATAAATAAGTATACAAGATATGATGTTGGGGGAAATACAGTAGTTTGTTGGAAATTTTGTATTGGCAATAAAAGACTGTTGAGTAGACTTTAGGGTGTACAAAGTTTATAGGGGGCCACAGATATATCAGATCACTTTCAGTTGTAGCTACACTGAGAGTAAAAGGTAGATGGGGTACAAGGAGAATAGAAGCATCAGGGAAGAGAAGGTGAAGGTTTATAAACTAAAGAGGAGGCAGTTAGGAAGATATAAACAGCTATTGGAGGATAGATGGGCTAATGAGAGCATAGGCAATGGGTCGAAGAGGTAGGGTAGGTTTAAAAATGTAGTGTTTAGAGTGTTCAGCAGAAGTTTTGTGGGTTTCAGGAAAGTGGGTGCGGGGGGGAAGAGGAGCGATTGGTGGAAATATGTAAAGAGAGTAGTAAGGGAGAAAAAGTTAGCATATAGAAGTTTTTAACAAAGTAGAAGTGATGCAAGAGGGAAGAGTATATGGAGAAAAAGAGAGGTTAAGAGAGTGTGAAGCAATGTAAAAAAGAGCAAATGAGAGAGTGGGGAGATGTTTTTCAACAAAATTTTTTTGAAAATAAGAAAAAGTTTTGGAGTGAGATTAACAAGTTAAGAAAGCCTAGAGAACAAATGGATTGTCAGTTAAAAATAGGAGAGGGGAGTTATTAATGGAGAGTTAGAGGTATTGGGAAGATGGAGGGAATATTTTTTAGAAATTGTTAAATGTTGATGAAGATAGGGAAGCTGTGATTTCGTTTTACAGGACAAGGAGGAATAACACCTTGTAGGAGTGAGGATGAGCCAGTTGTGAGTGTGGGGGAAGTTCGTGAGGCAGTAGGTAAAATGAAAGGGGTAAGGCAGCCGGATTGATGGAAAAGATAAAATGTTAAAAGCAGGGGGGGATATAGTTTTGGAGTGGTTGGTGCAATTATTTAATAAATGTATGGAAGAGGGGAAAAGGGACCTAGGGATTGGCAAGAGCATGCAAGTTTTCCCTTTTTATAAAGGAAAGGGGAAAAAGAGAGTGCAAAAATTATAGGGGGGTAAGTCTGCTGAGTATACCTGGTAAAGTGTATGGTAGAGTTATTATTGAAAGAATTAAGAGTAAGACTGAGAATAGGATGCAGATGAACAAGGGGCTTTTGGAAAGGTAGGGGGTGGTGGACCAGTGTTTACAGTGAAACATATAAGTGAACAGTATTTGGATAAGGCTAAAGAGGTCTTTGTGGCATTTATGGATTTGGAAAAGGTGTATGACAGGGTTTGGGTAGGGGGGCAATGTGGCAGATGTTGCAAGTGTATGGTGTAGGAGGGAGGTTACTGAAAGCAGTGAAGAGTTTTTACGAGGATAGTGAGGCTCAAGTTAGAGTATTAGGAAGAGGGAAATTATTTTCCAGTAAAAAGTAGGGCCCTTTGACAAGGATGGGGTGAAAGTCACCGTGGTTGTTTAAAATATTTATAGATGGGGTGTAAGAGAAGTAAATGCGAGGGTCTTGGCAAAGGCGTGGAGTTAAAAGATAAAGAATCACACACAAAGTGGGAGTTGCCACAGCTGCTCTTTGCTGATGACACTGTGCTCTTGGGAGATTCTGAAGAGAAGTTGCAGAGATTGGTGGATGAAAATTTTGGGAGGGTGTGCAAAAGAAGAAAATTAAAGGTGAATTCAGGAAAGATAAGGTTATGAGGATAACAAAAAGATTAGGTGATGAAAGATTGAATATCAATTGGAGGGAGAGAGTATTGGAGGGGGTGAATGTATCACATATTTGGGAGTGGACGGTCAGCAGATGGGTCTATGAAAGATGAGGTGAATCATAGAATTGAAAGAGGGGAAAAGATGAGTGGTGCACTTAGGAGTCTGTGGAGACAAAGAACTTTGTCCTTGGAGGCAAAGAGGGGGAAAGTATGAGAGTATAGTTTTACCATTCTCTTATATGGGTGTGAAAACATGGGTGATGAATGTTGCAGCGAGGAGAAGGCTGGAGGCAGTGGAGATGTCATGTCTGAGGGCAATGTGGGTTGAATATAATGCAAGAATTTT
>NC_069427.1:45855085-45897330 GCF_026875155.1 Cherax quadricarinatus
GGGGGGGAAATTTTGGGTTGGATGGTTGGTGGATGGGCAAACATGTGGCCTTTGTAAGTGTGTACACACCTGCAGAGAATAACGTACAGATGAAGCAGGAGTTTGTGTATGAGGACCTTGTGTTTTTCTTCCGTGCATTACCGGAAGTGACAATAGTAGGAGGTGACTGGAATTGCGTTATTAGGAGGGCCAACGTGGAACCGAAAGGGGCAGGCTTTGTGTCTGTGACCCTAAGAGATTTAATGAGGGATATTCGGTTATTGTTGATCAGGCTCTGATGCACCAGCAGGCCTGGTCACAGACAAGGCCGCGGGGGCGTTGACCTCCGGAACTCTCTCCAGGTAAACTCCAGGTATGGGATGCATTTGAGGGGGAGCGTGGGAGACAGAGCATACGTTTGTTAGGAGAGGGTATGCAGCGAGGTTAGGTAGAGTGTATCTTTGTCACGGGGTTGTAGTGCAATCTTTCAAAACTGTTGAAGTAGCATTGTCAGATCATAGAGCAGTGTTGGTGGAGGTTGGGTGGGAGGCCTTTGAGGAAATTTACAAGAGTTACTGGAAATTTATTTATTTATTTATTTATTTATTATTTTGAACATGATACAGAGTAGTACAAACGAATACAGTTAAATGCAGCATGCCAAAGCCACTTGAATGCATAGCATTACGGGCAGGCTTAAAATTAACTTAAGATTAACTAAGCAATGAAGCAGTGATGAGGATGGGTTCGAGGGGGTGGAAGATGTCGTGAGTTGGTGGGATTGTGTAGCCAAGGAAAGGATTAGGAAATATTATGTGAGGGAGGGTAAACGTATAAATAATTTAAAATATGGGCTTTCAAATTATTTAGAGGACAGGTTAAATTCTCCAGTACCAAAACTCACCAAATTACTTTCACTAGATGCTCTGTCATCTCTGATCATCCTTTGTACCTCTATGGCTCACGTATCCCTGAACGTGATACAGTCATGTTTCTAGGCCTTCTCTTTGACTGTAGGTTATCCTGGAAACCTCACATTACCTTTCTGAAGGCAACTTGTCACAGCCGGTTGAACCTTCTTAAAACCCTTGCTCATCTTTCCTGGGGAGCTGATCGTCGAACTCTCCTTTGCCTACATTCAGCTCTCATTTTATCGAAACTCAATTATGGTGACCAGATCTATTCAGTGGCCTCTCCTGCTACTCTCTCTAGCCTTAGCCTCATCCATCATCAGGGATTACGTTTATGCCTTGGTGCTTTTCTCTCTTCCCCTGTTGAGAGCCTCTATGCAGAAGCGAATGTTCCATCCTTGTCTGATCGCCGTGATGACCATTGCCTTCGCTACTATGTATGATCTCACGATCTCCGCAATCCTTCCATTTATAGAATGGTCACTGATATTAGTAGACATTCTTTATTTGTTCCCCGCCCCTGTTTGCTCCATCCATTCTCTCTTCGCCTACATTCACTCTTGTCTTATCTTCAGTTGCCACCTTTATATGTTCATGTAGCATCTCACTTTTCTCTACCCCCCCTGGGAAGTTCCAGCTGTTCTGGTCTGTTCTTTCTCACTCCCTTGCTCGAAAGCCCAACTGCCTACGGTAGCTTCCCGCTCTCTTTTTCTTTACCACTTCCACTCTCATTCTCATGCCATTGCAGTGTACACAGATGGCTCTAAATCTTCTGACGGCGTAGGATTCGCAACAGTGTTTCCGGACAGCGTCGTGGGAGGGCATTTACTATCTTCGACTAGCATTTTTCTGCTGAATTGTATGCCATTCTTGCAGCACTTATTTGTATTACATCTATGCCTGTGTCATTTGTGGTTGTCTCAGACTCCCTTAGTGCTCTACAGGCTATACGGAAATTTGATACACCTAAGTAAGTAAGTAAGTAAGTTTATTTAGGTATACACAAATACAGTTACATAGAATTATCATACATAGCAGCATATGTGTAGAGAACCTAGGATAACCCAAAAAAGTCAGACAGAGTGACTTATTTCCATTGAGGTCCTTTTACCTTATTATTATAATATAAAGGTTATAATATTTTCTTATTATCTATAATGAAGATAACATCTTATTATCAAACTAAAAAGACTATCTACTACACGAGGGTCATTCAGACTATCTACAATACGAGGTTCATTACTAGGAATAAGGTAAAATTACACGTGCGTTAGCTAAAAAATAGAAAATCATTCCCCTCCCTTTCTGTAGCTACATTCATCAGACACTTTTTGGCACTCTTCTTGAACTGGTTCATGCTATGACTGGCTTTGACATGTGCGGGTAGTCTGTTCCATTCCTTTATTGCTGTACAATAAAAGGTGTTTGAAGCCTGGCCACTGACTGTGGGTACTACAAAGTTGTGCTCTCTCCCCCTAGTACTATGATTGCTTTGGTTCCCAACCTTGACAAAATTGACAGCAAGATATTCTGGACATTGTTTGTGAGCAATTTTATGAACATACTTTAGCTTCAGTTGTTTTACTCTGTCTTCAACATTCAGTGTATCCAACTGCTGTAATTCATTCTGGCCTACATGTTCTCTTGGTCCAAGGCCCAGGAAGAATCTTACGATTTTGTTCTGGGTGATTTGCAGTCTATCTTCCAGTTTTTTTTTTTTTTTGTCGAGGCAGAGTACCATGAAGAGCAAATGTAATCCATATGGCATTGTATAAGGGCTAGACATAGGGTCCTGCGAGCCTCAGTACATAGACACTGTGCTTGTCTATACAGGAACTTCAGTCTGGCATTCGCTTTCTTTACTACACAGTTCCCTATCAACTCTCCTGACATGCATGGGTCAAAGGGGATTCCCAGATATTTTACTGATGAAACCAAAGTGATGGGCTCCCCATTACACTGGACATTAAAATTATTTACCCAACTCAGTTTATGTTTCGTGCCAAAGAGAATGGCTTCAGTTTTCCCTAGGTGTAATGATAGTTTGTTGTCTACTAACCATTTGCTGCAGGACTCCAGTTCCAGTGTTAAAACATTAGCTATATCTTGTGGATCTTTACCTGACACTAACAGAGCACTGTCATCTGCATATAGTAGGAGTTTGCACTTGACACTGATAGGCATGTCATTGACATAACATAAGAATAATAAAGGACCCAGAATACTACCTTGGGGAACTCCACATGCTATCGGCAGGGGTTCTGATTCCGTTTTGTTGTTTTTGACAATTTGTCTCCTGTTGCTAAGGTAGGACTTAAACCTATCTACAGAACCTATACCGATAGCTTGAAGTTTCTTACATGATATATTGTGGTTGAGAGTATCGAAGGCCTTTTGCAGGTCTAAGGCTAGAATACCTATGACAATTGCAGGTCTAAGGTTACCATACCTTTGACATTTCGATTCTCAGGTAATCCATCAGATTAATTAGGGAGGTGTCGGTTGAGTAAGATCTTCTAAAGCCCGACTGATAGCTATGGAGAATGTTGTTGTCATTAAGGTACTTAACTACTTGAGAGTACACCGCCCTCTCTAGAATTTTGGATGTTATACTGAGTATGCTAACAGGCCTATAGTTGCTTACACCAGACCTACTATTTTTCTTGAAGATAGGAGTAACTCTGGCCTCCTTGAACCCATCCGGTACGGTATTAGTGGTGATTGATAGATTTATTATGTGAGCAATTGGGATTGACAGTTCAGAAGCACCATCTTTTAGAAACTTAGACGGGATGTTATCCGGGCCAGTGCTCTTAGTTGGGTTTAACCTGCTTAGTTCTTAATGCACAAAGTCATGAGATACACTTACTAGTTGACAACTGCTTGGGGTTACCCCTTTATTGGTATAGTATGTTTGAAACTTATCAGAGTCTGTGTTAAAGGTATTTGATGCAGCTGGTAGTTTACTTACTAGTGTTGATGCAACAGATGTGTAGTAGGAATTAAAGCAATTTTTCACCTTAGATGTTTCGTGGCATACCTGGTTATCGATAGTGAGTACTATGTTAGACCTATCTACTGGTTTATGGCTATACCCCAACTGTTTTAGTTGTTGCCAGAGCTTTCTGGGGTTATGCCTTTGCTCCTTTTATAAGTCTCTGCACTCTGTTCCTCACCTTTGGAATTCATTTAGTGCTGTAATATCCTGTCTGTTTGCTTTAAATCTTTTTAGCAGCTGGTCTCTGAATTTCATATTATCTAATATCTCAGTATTCATCCAGGGTTCAGTTCTTCGTTTAATCCTAACCTCTTTAACTGGTGCAATATTATCAAGGATGGTAGTGAACATTGTTTTGAATTTTTCCCAGACATCGTTTACGTCCGTGCAACTTGTTATCTCTGTCCAGTCACAATTGTGTAGCCTATTTACCAGTGTTTCTTTACTGTAGTTTCTAGTTAACCTCATTTTTATTGTCCTGTGTAGGCCTATCTTATCCCTAGTGATTTTCCTGGTGCAGTAAATGATGAAATGATCACTAAGACCTGTGGTAATGACGCCTGACTGACTAATGTTCTCAGCGCGGTTACAAAGTATGTGGTCAATTAGGGTGGCTGAGAACTGTCTGATCCGGGTTTGTGTATTAATTAGTTGAGTGTAACTATTTAAACCTAGAATTTGCTTATTCCTTTTGCATAGCCCGTTATGTTGCTGCTGAAAACAGATATTGAAGTCGCCCAGTATTATTGTCTCGCAATTGCTTTCAAGTCCGGACAAAACTCTGGAAAAGTCTTCTAAGAACTGGTCTTGGGTGGGAGGGCGGTAACTAGTTCCTACTAAGATGGGTTTACTCTTGGGAAGCAGCACTTCAAACCATAGAATCTCCAGTTTATTGTTATTTAAATCAGGTCTTGGGTTGTAAGCTAAGTCATTTCTAATGAAGGCACATACTCCACCATCATTCGTCTCATGAACTGTATCACTGTAGGCAACAAGAGCATTTCACCCCTCCATGGAAGATATGTTCATTTAATATCACATACCTACAAGTCCCTCCCAAGAAGCTCATTGCTAGTAATCTCTTCCTTAAATCTCTTGTTAGAGCAACTGCTCAAGAAGAAATTTCTCACCTAGCTGGTAGTAACAAGTTATCACAAGTTATATACACTGATGGATCTAAACAGGAGTCTTCTGGCAGGGCTGCATCTGCTCTTGTTGCCACCTCCCTAGTTAAGAACGATAATAAATTTGTTGAGTTATTCATAAGAATTAACAACTGGGCGTCTACACTGCAAACTGAATTGTTTGCAATCCAAATGGCGCTAAAGCTAACCTATGACACTGAGCTTGACTCAATCATCATTACTGATTTTATGTCATCACTGAAGGCTCTTGACTCACATAATGGGGATTATGTGAGTCAAGAGCCTTCAACAACACCCCGCAATCCCATTGAGAAGCCAGGTATAGATACTCAAAAATTAGGGACAAATTCAAACTTTATTCTCTATAAGTATTACAATGCTGAGTTTACAGAATTTGGATATTGTGTGGTTTACATGTAGTAAAATAATAATTACAGAGTGTCCCACTAGAAACGCCTAGCATGTCTAGGCCATTTCGGTCAGACTTATATAAATCTAGTTTAAAATGTTACCAAATTCTGATATAATATGGTATTATGGCTAAGTACTAAATACTATTGTGAAGTTTAGCAATGTGAATGCTTTTGTATTGCACTATACGTAGTTGCAGGTAGTAGGTTGGTAGACAGCACCACCCAGGGAAGTACTACCGTCCTGCAGATGACTGTGAACAGAAACAGTAACTGTTTTGCATATGGTAGGATTGCTGGTTTTCATTTCTGTCTCATAACACGCTAGATAACAGGGATATCTTTGCTACTCCTACTTACACTTTGGTCACAACTCACAGACACCCACATGCACATCACAGACACGCACATCTAGGTTTTTCTCCTTTTTTCCTAAATAGCTCTTGTTTCTTCTATTATCTCTATTGTCCATGGGGAATGGAAAAGAATCTTTCCTCCGTAATGCCATGCGTGTCGTATAGCGACTAAAATGCCGGAGCAATGGGCTATAAAACCCCTTCTCCTGTAGACATTACTAAAAAGAGAAAAAGAAAAACTTATAAAACTGGGATGCTTAAATTGCTGATGTAGTGCGGATGACAAGAAACAGACGATCGTGCTGATGTACTTATGAATACAAAGAAGTGGATGTCCTGGCCTAAGCGAAACAAAGCTGAAGGGGGTAGGAGAGTTTTCAGTGGGGTAATAAATGGGATTAAATCTGGAGTATCTGAGGAGTAAGAGCAAAGGAAGGTAAGCAGTAATGTTAAATGATCATTATGAAGGAGAAAAGAGAATATAATGTGTAAATTCAGAATTATGTGGATTAAAGAAAGGTTGGATGCGAAAAGTGGGTCATAATAAGCGTGTATGCACCTGGAAGAAAGAGGAATGTAGAGAGAGAGAGAATTTTGGAGATGTTAAGTGAATGTAATAGGAGCCTTTGAACCAAGTGAGAGAGTAATTGTGGTGGGGGACTTGAATCTAAGGGGAGAAATTTTTAGAGAGGGTGTGGTAGGTAATTTGGGGGGTCCCAGGGAAAATGTAAGGGAGCCCTTTGATTGAACTTTGTATGAAAGGATTTATTTAAGGTAATACTTTTTAAAAAAAGAGGATAAAAAATATAAAAATATGATGTTGGGCAAAATGACGTATTTGTTGGATTTGTTTGGCAGAAAAAAGACTTTAGTAGACTTCAGGATGACTGTTTTAGAGGGGCCACAGTAATCAATCATTTCAAAGTTGTAGCACATGAGAAAAAAGGTAGATGGGATCAAGGAGAAAAGAAGCTCAGGGGGGAGAGAGGGGGAAGGTTATAAACTAAAAGAGGAGGCAAATTAGGGTAAGATATAAACACTTTGGAGGATAGAGGGGCTAAAGGAGTAGGCAATGGGGGCAAAAGGTTGGGGTAGGTTTAAAAATGTAGTGTTAGGTGTTTAGCAGAATTTGTGGTACAGGAAAGTGGGTGCGGAGGGAAAAGGGGCGATTCGTGAATGATGTAAAGAGAGTATAAGGGAGAAAAAGTTAGCCTATAAAGTTTTTACAAAGTGATTGGGTGCAAGGAGGGGAAGAGTAAATGGAGGGGAAAAAAAGAAGGTTAAGAGATGGTGAAGCAAGAAAAAGAGAGCAAATGAGAGAGTGGGGTGGAAAGTTATCAAAAAAATTTTGTTGAAAAAAAGAAAAGTTTTGGATGGATTAACAAGTTAAAAAAGCCCAGAGAACAAAGGATTTTTCATTTTAAAAAAGGGGAGGAGAGTTTTAAATGGGGATTTGAGGTATTGGGGAAAATGGAGGGAATATTTTGAGAAATTGTTTAAAAGTTGATGAAAATAGGAAGGTGATTTTGTGTAAGGAAAAGGAGGAAAAAAAACCTTTTAGGAGTGAGGATGACCATTGTGAGTGTGGGGGGAATTCGTGAGGCAGTAGGTAAAAAAAAGGGGGAAGGCAGCCGGGATTTAGGGATAAAGATGAAATGTTAAAAGCAGGTGGGGGAAAATTTTTTGGGGTGGTTTGGTGCAAATTTTTTAATAAATGTGGAAAGGAAGGGCCTGGGGTGGGAGAGAGCTGCATAGTTTTTTTTTATAAAGGCAAAGGGGAAAAAGAGAGTGCAAAAATTTATAGGGGGATAAGTCGCTGAAAAACCGGTAAAGTTATGGTAGAGTTATTATTGAAAGAATTAAGAGTAGACTGAGAATAGGATAGCAGATGAACAAGGAGGCTTTAGGCAAGGTTAGGGGGTGTGTGCACAGGTGTTTACGTGACACATATAAGTGAACAGTATTTGGATAAGGCTAAAGAGGGTCTTTGTGCATTTATGGATTTGGAAAAGGTGTAGGACAGGGTGGATAGGGGGGCAATGGGGCAGATGTTGCAGTGTATGGTGTAGGAGGTAGGTTGCTGAAAGCAGTGAAGAGTTTTTACGAGGATAGTGAGGCTCAAGTTAGAGTATGTAGGAAACGAGGGAAAATTATTTTCCAGTAAGAAGTAGGCCTTAGACAAGGATGGTGATGTCACCGGTGTTGTTTTAATATATTTATAGATGGGTTTGTAAGAGAAAGTAAATGCGGGGTCTTGGCAAGAGGCGTGGAGTTAAAAAGATAAAGAATCACACACAAAGAGGGAGTGGTCACACTGCTTCTTGCTGATGACACTGTGCTCTTGGGAGATATGAAGAGAAGTTGCTCAGAGGATTGGTGGATGTATTTGGTAGGGTGTGCAAAAGAAGAAAATTAAAGGTGAATTCTTGGAAGAGTAAGGTTATGAGGATATACAAAAAGATTAGGTGATGAAAGATTGGGAATATCCAGATTGGAGGGAGAGAGTATGGAGGAGGTGTATGTATTCAGATATTGGGAGTGGACGTCGCTCAGAGTTGGGTTATGAAAGATGAGGTGAATCATAGAATTGATATGAGCGGAAAAGTGTGAGTGGTGCCCACTTAGGGAGTATGTGGAGACAAAGAACTTTGTCCTTGGAGGCAAAGAGGGGAATGTGAGAGTATAGTTTGACCATGCTCTTATATGGGTGAGAAAGCATGGGTGATGAATGTTGCATAGAGGAGAAGGCTGGAGGGCGTGGAAGATGGGTCATGTTGGGGCAGGTGTTTGTGTGATATAATGAGAGATTAGTAGTTTGGACGTTAGGAGGAGGTGACGGGATTACAAAACTGTTGTCCAGAGGGCTGAGGAAGTTGTTGTTGAGGTGGTTGGACATGTAGAGAGAATCTGAGCGAAACAGGAATGACTTCAAGAGTGTATCCAGTCTGTAGTTGGAAGGAAGTCGGGTGTAGGGGTCGGACTAGGAATGTTGGAGAGAGGAGGGTAAAGGAGGTTTTGTGTGGAGGGGCTGGACTTCCAGCAGGCATGCGTGAGCGTATTTGATAGGAGGTGAATGGAGACAAAATGGTTTTTAATACTTGACGTGCTGTTGGAGTGTGAGCAAAGTAACATTTATGAAGGGGTTCAGGGAAACTGGCAGGCCGGACTTGAGTCCTGGAGATGGGAAGTACAGTGCCTGCACTCTGAAGGAGGGGTGTTAATGTTGCAGTTTAAAAACTGTAGTGTAAAGCACCCTTCTGGCAAGACAGTGATGGAGTGAATGATGGTGAAAGTTTTCTTTTTAGGGCCACCCTGCCTTGGTGGGAATCGGCCAGTGTGATAATAAAAAAAAACGTAGTTTCAGTATTGGAGTATCACAGACCAACTTATGACTAGTTAAGATTCATTATTTTGAGATTGAGATTGATATTTCTGTTTATGGTCAAATGGGTGAGTGAGTGTAAGTGTGAACCACCAGGTGGTATTCGTATTATTTGTTGACAGAGTGTATCAGGGAGATAAGATGTTTTCTGATGGTAGTTTTGAAGGTGATGAATGTGTCTGCAGTTTTGGAATTTTCAGGTAGGGTGTTCCAGATTTTAGGGCCTTTGACATACATTGAATTTTTGTAAAGGTTTAGTCGGACATGGGGAATGTAATGAGATGTTTGTGTCTGGTGTTGTTGCCTCGTGGGTTTCTATCACAACTATCAAGAAGCCATTTTAGGTCAGGTTATATTGGAAATTTAAGGTCCGGTAGATGTAGATTGCCACAGTAGTAAGTGTGGATGTACAGATTAGCGGAGTAAGTTTAGATCTATGAAGAGTGGGGGGGTGTGTTGCCAGGGATGGGATTTGGTGATTCTTCTTACTGCAGCTTTTTGTGGGGTTATTATTGCTTTAGGTGTGTTGCTGCAGTTGATTCCCCAAGCACAGATAGCATAGTGAGGTATGGATATTATAAGTGAATGTATAGTGTGAGAAGGGCAGGTTGGTCACGTTGTATCGTATCTTGAAGAGGATCCCAACCGTTTTGGATACTTTTTTTGGTCTATGTGTTGGATATGGGTGCTGGAAGTTCAGGCTTGTTGTCGAGGTATAGGCCTAGAATTTCGCCTCATCTATGCTGGTAATTAGGTGTTGTCAATCTTAATGTTAATTTGTGGCATCCTCCTGACTCTGCTACCAATCACATTATGTAGTAGGTTTTTTCAACTTTAAAGCGTAAGTTTATTGGCTGTCATCCAAGTCGATATTTTGATCAGCTCTTCATTAAACAATGGTGTGTGGGTTGCAAGATTAGGTGAGAGAATGACATAAAGTGGTGGCGTCAGCAAAAGAGAATGGGGTTAGGTGTTGGGATAGTTTGGAAGATCATTGATGTATATGAGGAAGAGCAGGGGACCAAGGACACTCGTGCAGAACTCCAGTATCAAGTGGCTGTGTAGTTGATGCTGTGTCTTTAATGGAGACATACTGATACCTATTAGTAGTGTAGATATGTAATATGCAAGTGCATGCCTCTTATACCATAATGGTCATGTTTGTGGAGTAGGGATGCTGTCGGTTACTGCGGTAAAAAGGTTTTTCTTAGGTCAATAAAATCTCTTTGATGGATATTCCTTATTTTTCCAATGCAGTGTTAAAGCAGATCTAGCATTTTTATATTTGCTTCATTAGTGCTTTTATTTTCCTGAATCCAAATTGGCGGGGTTGCGTATGTTTTGTGACGTTATATCGAATATACGGTCTCCTGTGCACGAGTTTCTCTAAAGATTTTGGATAGCATGTATGTTTGATTTTGCCTATAGTTGTTTAAATCTGTACGGTCACACTCTTTATGTATTGGTGTAACCCTTGCGTCTTGAGTAGTTTCGGAAGGGCTAGCTTATAGTGACTTGTTGTTAAAAAGCAATGAGATAGTATGCGAGAGGAAATGGCCACATCTCTTGTACAATAAGGGTGGGACATGACACAGGATTCCCTGCGTTATTTTTAAGTGGTTTATAATCTCGGTGGACTTCGTGGGCTCCAGTTGGAGCATGATTGAAGGAATTGGGAAATTCATAAGGTATTCCCCGGCATGGGCATTGTACGTGGGATTTTTATTGGCGAGATTAGAACCTATGGTTGAGAAGAAGTCGTTTATCTTGTGCTGTGTCGGTGGGCTGCCAGTGGTGTTTCATTAGGTTTAAGTTAGGACAATATACTTGTTTTTTCAGTTTGTGGGTCCTTAGAAATCTGAGAGAGTTATTTCCAGGTCATTTTTATATCTCCTTTGTGTCAGTGAATCTACTGGAGTAGAATAGTTGTTTGGCTTTCTTTATTACTTTGCGTGAGAATTGATGAATAGTGTTTAAGAATATCTTTGTGTATTAAAGCCCTGTCTATATTGCTTTTCATATTGGTGTTTCTTATCAATGGATTTCAGAATGGTGCTGGGTTAGCATGGGCAACAAAGCCGTTTGTTTGTGATCTGTTTCGTTTTTTATAGGACAATGTTTGTTGTATAGTCTAAGTAGTTTGTTAAGAAAATGTCTGTCCAGTCGTCATACCATTGGGAATTAATGTACAATTGCTATTGGATCCCATCACACATTGGATTACTTCCTTCACTGATAAAGTTGATATGTTAGCCAAGAAGAGTTACCCAGAAGGAGGAATGCCCCCCCCCCCCCCCTAGAATATAACTTTGGTTAACTGTGGTCTAGCATTAGGAATAATATTAGGAGAGATTAAATAAATGAAAAATGATTGCTATAGGAATGCAGTTAGAAGCATGAGTAGAAGCTATAACCCACTATTATAACATGTAGTAGATAAGTATGTTTATGGAGAAAAGTGCAATGTAGACAGACAGAACTGATGTTGTAGTGGCCAGGCTTTGGCTTGGTTACAAGTACTTCTGGCAGTTTTTGGGAGAGGTACAGATGATGATCAAACTTAATGTAAATTTTGTGATAGGCATATGGTCACTTCTTGAACATACTTTGCTGGATTAATTGTCAACTTATTGAGGAATACAGAGACAGACAGTATAATAGCCTGTGTGATCATGTCAAGATATCTTTTAATGAAAATAAGGATACAGATATACTAAGCACATTTCTAAAATTTGCTTGTAAAGATAAGTGAACTATAGATATGTAGATATAAAAATCCATATGTATTCTGTTAACCCGTTGGGGCCTAGTTCCTAGGCCTTTTGTGAATCCAAATGGCTCTCGCGCTACCGTCCACAGGATGGATATGGGGTGCATATTAACTAGCACACTTCGGTGGCAAAATTCTAATCATTCGTCTCTCAACCCTGAGTAGAGAGGCGTGATGCTTGCTGCTGCCCCCTGGTTGTGACTGGGTGCAGTAACTTTTCACAACCTGGTTGCAGGATTGTCGCGTTGGGTTTATACAGTCTGTATTGAATTAACCAGTGGGAGCTGTAACGTGGCGTTATGGAGTTACTTCCACCAGCTATAATCGGAGAAACCTTTGCCATAGCTAATGAAGAGATTTGTGGACTTTGCATTGATGGCCACAAAGAGAATATTTCTTAATTCAACTGGCGGAGTAGTGTGTATGACGGCTGTGGTTGAAAAAACAAAAAAAAAAAAGTTCCAGGAAGTGGCCATACCTGTGAATCATGCTGTGACGGTGGAGGAATGCATGATGTAATAAGTTATTACACTTGGATGAAGTTCAGGAATGTGCCATTCAAGGCGGATGCAATCTGTCATACGGTTTCGCCATGGAGTAAATACGGGGGACATACACACGGTCAACTGCAGGAAGAGTGGTCAGATGGTCCGTTATGGGATACTGAGGGTACATACTCGTATGTGGATGATGGACGTACTCAGAAAAACTCAGGTATTTGACATACTAGGGCAGTGTTGCAGAGGCATTGAGAGACGGAGAATGGATCAAGAGCAGCAGTTTTCGACACTGCTCCGCAGAGTGTATCATGGAGTGAGGAGGTTGAGAGGGAAGCGAGAAGATTGCAAGGTACTACGAGTGGGGGGGGACTTCCCTTCCTTGGATGTGGTTTCAAGCGATGGAGGAGATCATCGCCGAAGTGAATGACGCAAAGAGGAAACATCGATAATGACAAGTTTGTGGAACTTTTGGGCAAACAGATCAGCCCGTGCCATCGTCTGACAAGGTAGATGGCACAGACCTGGATTCTTGGGTCTGCTTGTAAAGGTGCGGGGCTAAGGTAGTTGTCCTAAGGTGTGTGTCAAGGCTGCCTTGTCTGTGAGAACGGTGCGAGGTAGAGGTTCATCATGTGATGAGCAGATGGACGGAATGCAGGTCGAAGGTGCAATCCCGAAGCGTGCAGCACGCTTTATGATCAGGATGAAGTGCTTACGCCCGCACAACGTTCTGGGAAGAAAAACATGGGCGGATGCGATGCGAGGGTGCAAAAGGCATCAGGGACAGGTGGTTGGGTAAGAGTGTCACAAAAAGGGGGGCGGGATAGGGGTGCAATGAGGCGATCAGGTGACAAAACGGTAGTGTCAAGAGGGAAAACCCCCTTTGTCGGTTTTAAGTGTTTGATATTGCCGCAATCTAATGGTTTGAGGTCGCAGAGAAAGTTGAGTGGTTTAGGGAGTTTTTGGAGTATCATGGTTGGTGATGTTGTGTTCTTGCAGGATCACAATTATAGACCTGGTTATGAGTTGAAGGAGGATGGATAGATATAAGGTGTATGTTGAGCATGCAGTCAGATTGAAAGGAGGTGTGCTATCTTGGTAAAGGAAACTAAGCCCGTCGGTTGTCAGGCATGTGACAGGGGGGCAGGGGAGGGTGATACGTGTGATGGATTATGGGCGTAGGTAAGATGACGTTGGTGAGTGTGTATGGCCTTGCAGAGGGTGATGTAATGTTAGAATAAAATTTGTGAGGGACGTGTTGGTTTTATTACCTTGCGTGGATTGCCGGGGGTAGCCGTGATAGGAGATGATTGGAACTGTGTGATAAGGCGTAAGGATGTGGAACCGAGGGGGGCGGGGCATTGTATGGGAATATTACCTGGAGTTTACCTGGAGAGAGTTCCGGGGGTCAATGCCCCCGTGGCCCGGTCTGTGACCAGGCCTCCTGGTGGATCAGAGCATGATCAACAGGCTTGTTACTGCTGGCTGCACACAAACCAATGTACGAGCCACAGCCCGGCTGGTCAGGTACCGACTTTAGGTGCTTGTCCAGTGACAGCTTGAAGACTGCCAGGGGTCTATTGGTAATCCCCCTTATGTGTGCTGGGAGGCAGTTGAACAGTCTCGGGCCCCTGACACTTATTTTATGGTCTCTTAACGTGATAGTGACACTCCTGCTTTTCATTGGGGGGATGTAACATCGTCTGCCAAGTCTTTTGCTTTCGTTGTGAGTGATTTTCGTGTGCAAGTTCGGTACTAGTCCCTCTAGGATTTTCCAGGTGAATATAATCATGTATCTCTCCCGCTGCTTTCCAGGGAATACAAGTTCGGAACTATCTCGTGCTCCCAGTAATGAGGTGTTTTATCTCTGGTATGCGTTGACTGTGAAGGTTCTTGTACCATTTTCTAGGTCAGCAATTTCACCTGACTTGAAAGGTGCTGTTAGTGTGCAGCATATTCAGCTAGAATAGAAACAAGTGCTGAAGAAGTGTAATCATGGGATTTGATCCCTAGTTTTGAAAATTTCTTTATCACATCCTGTCATTTTTCTAGCAGCTGCAATAGATACATGTAAAGAACATAGAAATAAAGAAAGGAGGAAACACTGCAGCAGGCCTGTAGCCCTTACTAGGCAGGTTCTTTACAATTCATCCACTAAACAAACATTTGACCTACCCAATTTTCAATGCTACCAAGAAAATAAGCATCTGATGTGCAAGTCCCACTCAAATCCAAACCCCTCCACTCATGAATTTATCCAACCTAATTGAAACTACCCAAAGATCCTAGCCTCTATAACCCAACTAGGTAGACTGTTCCACTCATCTACTACCATATTTCCAAACCAATACTTTCTATGTCCTTCTAAATCTAAACTTATCTATTTAAATCCCATTACTGTGGGTTCTATCTTGGGCGTGATATACTCAAGACCTTGTTAATATCTCTTTATTAATACCTAGCTTCCACTTATACACTTCGATCAGGTCTCCCTCATTCTTCGTCTTAAAAGTGAATGTAACTTTAGAGAATTCGAATCTTTCTTCATCAAGGAAGATTTCTAATGCTTATGTATTAATTTAGTCATCCTACGCTGAAGTTTTCTAACGAATTTATGTCCATTCTGTAATATGGAGACCAGAATTGAGCTGCTTAATCTTCGGTGAGGCCGTACTAATGATGTATAAAGCTGCCAGTATGACCTCTGACATCTGTTGCTTACTTTCTTGGATATAAATACCAGTAAATCTATTTGGCCTTTTACGTAGCTTAGGCATTGCTGTCTTGAGTTAAGGTTGCTGTTACCATAACCCCCAAGTACTTTTCGCAATCTGTTGGTTAAGTTCTACATTATTTAAACTTATGAGTGCTAGGTTATGGACTCTCCCGAGCTTCAGAAAGCCTATGCATTTATCTACTTGAACTGCATCTGCCACTTTTCTGACAAGAGTAGAGTTTGTTAAATCCTCCTGGAAAGTTCCCTACATCTATGATTTGAATCATTATCACTACCATCTTAGTGCCTAATATCGGCGAATTTGCCATATCACTAGTAATTCCTTCTCAAGATCCATTGATTATTATAACAACAACGGCCAAGAATGCGTTGCCTAGCCTGGTCCGCCATGTCCCGGCCACCTTCCGTCCATTCCCGTGAGATCCCCGCAAATCGAGTGCTCATATAAATCGGTGGAAATTATACTACCTGAACCATATTAATGGACACTCATGCTTCCTGTATGTGAAGCATGATTACGATGTATGTGAGGTGTGACCAGCACTAGATACACCCACCCAACCTGATGTGATACAAGCGTCTATCACAACCCGTAACTGATGATACTTCCCCAACAGTCTATTGCAGACCACGCTGCGCGGATCCCTCTTAAGAGCCTATAAACTCGCCCTCACGCGTGTATCATAAATCTATAATGTGCTCTAATAATATCAAAGTTTCATTTATCCACAGTGGTCCAAAAAGCCTCAAAAGCTTTACTGAAGATAAAGTTAATACAATTAGTTTGACAAGACCGGCTCTTTGTGAATCCATGATGAGATATCATTACTCAAGCTATGCTTATCGAGATGGTTCTTATAATCTCAAGCTATAATTGACTCAAGTAATTTCGCTACCAATTGAGGTCAGGCTTATTGGGCGGATAATTTGACGGTTAACGACTTGTCCCCTGTTTTAAAAATAGGAATGCCATTTGCACATCTTCCACATATCAGACACTGCACCTGTTTGAAGAAGATTAATATTAAAAAAATATTAGTTACTTGGTTAACAGACTTCCATTTGCATTTTTAAGACCCTTGAAAAACCTCATCAGGACCCGGTGACCTTATTTGCTCAGTCGGTCTATCTGCTTCAAAACCATTTCACTAGTGGCTGTGATGTTACATAATTTATCTTTGATCCACTCATAAAAATTAATTACGTGAATTTTTTAGTGTCTTCATGTGTACAAAACCGAGAGAAAAATATATTATTTAATCGAGACACATTTCATTTCTCTTGGTCAGTAAGGATGCCCATAGTTATTTTAAGGCGGAACCTATCTTATCTCTGACTTTTGTTCTATAGACATGGAAAAAAACTTTTTGGGTTAGTTTTAGAATCCTAGCAACTTTAAAAAAATGTCATAGTCCCTTTTAGCTTTTCTTATCCCCTTTTTAATGTCCCTCTTAATGTCAATATACTGCATTCCTAGATGACCATCGCCTCTGTTGATAAGCCTATAAATTCTTTCTTATGCCCTAGTAGATATTTCAGCCTTATTAATTCATCCATTTTGGGTCATTTCTATTTGATCTAATTACTTATAAGGGATAACACGTTCTTTGAGCAGCATGTATTGTGTTCAGAAAATTGTCATATTGATTGCTCTCTTCGTTACCCCAGTCAAAGATGATGATAAGTGTTCTCTAAAGCCCATCGTAATCTGCTAAGCGAAAATCTGGGGACTGTTACGGAGTTATCCCTATATCATACTTCCAATTCATTCTACATGTAATGATTTGTGGCCGTAGCACCCCAGTTCCTCTGAAAACTTCTAATTTATTACAGGGGATTATTGTTGCCAGAACTAAGTCAAGCAAGGTTATTACCCCTTGTAGGTTCTGTCACAAACTGCTTCAAAAAAACATCTGAACTCCTTCTAAGAATCGTATTAATGATTCTAAATTCCAGTAAAGAAATTCATCAATATTGACTAAAAGTTAAAGTCTACTAGAATTTCTACATTATCGTGCCTTGTGGCCCTAACAATTTCATTCCCATAGTAGTCTACCCCTGGTACCCTATATAAAGTTGGGGGACGGTATATCACACTAAAATTAATATTTCATGCCTCTGAAAATTCTATCCAAACAGGGACTCTGATGTGTTACTTCAGACTTAAATACCCGTTTTTATGCAAACAGTTCAAAGCGATTCTCGGACATACAATGCCACCCACCCGCCTTCCCGATACTTCTATCTACTTGGTACCAATTAAAACCCTGAATGTGACATTCTGCAGGGCATGTCCCGATTTTTGAATTAAACCACGTCTCAGTTAATGGCAAATACATCTATGTTTACTGCACTTGCATCTAGTCTCAATCGTCCATCTTATTCCTCAGCACTGAGACTATTGTGTAATAATATTTAATGACCGCCTCCTATCTCTTTACCCTTCCTGTCCTTCTGTTATTCACTAAACCTATTATGTCATGTCAATTTGTGCCACTGGCTTTCCAATATCCTCTCATTATGCCTATTACCTAGTTCTCATCAGTTCACTCATGTTACTACCCTGCGACTATCACAGTTTTCTCGCCAAAACCCATACCACTAACTATTCCTAGTTAATAGACCTAAACAGCTCCACCTCAATGCGATTGGCCAGTGCTCCCACCCCACACCTAGACAATGGTGAACCCCATCCCTGGCATACATGTCATTTTCTGCCATAGAAGACGTGGTCCAGTTTGGTCAATGAATGTTAAATGAATTTTCCTTACAGTATTTGTCCAGCCAGCAATTGACACAATGGCTGTTGGATAAACCATTCTTCATTTCAAATCCTCCTCTTGGCAAAAATGCCACATATGACAGGTTTACCCACCTTCTTCTAAAATTCTCTATATTGTGGTCCTATACCTGTAATCAGGTCCTCACTCTACGGTCTGCCAACATCGTTGCCTCCAGCACTGGAGACAGATAACTAGGATTGCTCCCATTTACCTTCTGATGTTCATCCAGATGGTATCAATATCCTTCATCCCAGCCCCAGGAAAACACAATCTTCTTGCCTCCTACTCCTATCCTTCAAACAGAATGCCCTATCCATGTACCTTAATCTGGCTATCCCAACAACAAACAATGTTTTTACCTTCCTTTGCGTCGTCCGTAGTGATGCTCCGAGTGAGTCGACTCACCATTCGCCAGGTAGCATTACACCACTTGTAGAATTCGTCATGGACGTTTCTCGAATGGTCTTCGTTGGGTTTTAGGGATGTCTCACTCACGTCTGCAATTGCTTCCTTGGTGCTCGTTGTGGCTTCCCAGTAAACACTAACATTCGGTCAGATAGCACCGAGAATGAGTTGGAAGTTTCCACGGCAGTCTTCTGGTTTCTCGTTGTTTCTGCCTCTCCAACCCGTTTTTTAATCTTCAGCTTGGTTCCATGTTGCCTGGCCACTGACAAGCTCAACTCTTTAACTAGGGGTCTCACAAAACTCAAGTGGACTACTACGAAATCCTATTATGAACATACGATCATAGAATGTAATCAGGAACAATGCAGAAGGCCACATACTGGGCCCATTACGTGCAGGTCCTTATCAAAACGACAATCACCTAAAGCTTACTCAAGAAACAACTCCCGCACCCCCCAACACCAATCAAAACCCAGCCCCTTCCCGGGCCTCATTATTTGTCAGTCTCTTCTTAAAGCTACCCAAGGTCCCAGCCTCTATCCACCCCACTGGGTGAGGAAGAATGTTCCACGCATCTACTACTCTGTTAGAAAACCAGTACTTACCTATGTCCTTTCTAAATCTTTAATTTATCCAACTTAAATCCATTATTTTTTTTCCTGGTTCTTACTGGTTCGACACCCTCAGTACTTTATATGTCTCCCTTGTTTATGCCGTCATTCCACTTATACACTTCAATGATATCTCCCCTCATTTCTTACGCCTCATCCAGAGAGTGGAGATTTAAGGCTTTAAGTCTATCTTCATACGGGAGGGTTCCTTTACACAGTAAATCCATTTTAGTCATTCTTATCTGTATGTTCTCTAATGAGTTCTATGTCCATCCTGTAGTAAAGGGGACCAAAATGAGCAGCATAAATCTAAATGAGGCACTCATGTGATGTATAGAGCTTGTACAATAAACTTTTGGACTTCTGTTTCTTCTTACTTCTTGGATAATCAAGTAATCTGTTGGCCTTGTTGCGCACCACTGACGGCATGACTGTCTTGTGCTTTAGATTTCTGCCTTACCATGACTCCAAGTCTTTTTCACTTATGTAAGGTCCATGCTCTACTTCACCTAGATTATAGATTCGAGTAGGGTTTTTTTCATTACACAAGGGCAAGTACCTTTACACTTATCCACATTAAATTTCATCTGCCATTTCCAGACCAGAAGGAAATTAATTGTTCAATCGTCCTGGCGCTAGCCCCCCCCCCCCCCCCCCCCCCCCCCCCCCCTTTCATTGATATCCTCATCAGAGTGATTATACGGCCTTTCTTTGTATCATTCAGCAAACTTACTCATGTCACTAGTAATCCCTTCATCAAAGGTCATTAATGTAAATTATGAACAAGGGAGGGCTAAACGATACTTGTGGAACGCCACTAGGGACTAATCCCCCATTCAGATTTCACTCCATTATGGTAACTCTCTGGCTTTCTTTTGGTAAAGCCTGCCTCAATCATTGCTAGAACTTTACTCTATACCATGAGATGCCACTTTTCTAAGAGTCTCTGTGAGGTACGCTGTCGAAGGCTTTACTAAATCCAAATAAACAATATTCATATTCCTTATCACTGTCAACTGACTCTAATGGTTACTATTTGAAGTAACGTCAGTAAGTTTTGTCAGCAGGACGACCTCTCGTGAATCCATGCTGAGATTCATTTATAAGTTATGCTCTTCAAGGTGACTTCTGATAATCGTCAGCTAGAATTGATTCTAATAACTTGCCCCACTTAAAGATGTCAGGCTTATTGGACGGTAATTTGAAGGAGTGGACTTATCCCCTGATTGAATATAGGAACCACCATTAGCCATATTCACATCTTCTGCACAACAAATGGTAAGGATGGACGCCCTTGAATACACTCGTTAATGGTGACTAAGCCTCCATCTGGGCAATTCTTAAGTACCTTGATAACAACTCATCGGGTCCCGGTGGACTTATTTGTTTCAGTTTGTCTATCTGTTTAATAACATGTCTGTGGACTGTTAATATTGTTAACTTAAATTCATCAGGAACTAAATAATTTTTAATTACTGGAATCTCATGTACATACTTTCCATGTGTTAAAACTGACAAAAAATAGTCATTACATTAGGAAACACATTTCCCGTTCATTTACCGTTAGCTGTCCATTCCAGAATTCAGTGGTCTACTTTTTCTTCACTTCGTCCTATACACTTGAAAGAAACCCCTTTGATTAGGTCTTTGATTCATTAGCAACTCTAAGTCATAGTCTCGTTTAGCCTTTCTAATCGCCTTTTTTACTTCTCTTTTAAGCTGAATTTATTGGTCAGTAAGGTTAACCTTCTCCTCTTATGATGCGCCTAGTTAAATTCCCCTTTTCTCCCTATAGATGCTTTAGCCTCTGTTCACCCATTTGGGATTCCGTTATTATTAGACCTAATTTCGCTCTGGGGAATGTATATACTCTGGGCACTGTGTACTTATTAAGGGGAAGACAACTCAAAATAGCAGATCGCACTTTCATATTCATAAGTATGTATATTGTTCCAAATAAATCATTAGCTAGATAACCCCAATCAGATTAGACGATGTTCCTAAGTCCATTATATTCGGCCAGAACGAAAAATCGGGGATTTTTATGTATTATCCATCTATTTCTTTGCATTCCCAATTAATGCTAAAGGTGATGGGTATTTGTGATACTTGCGCCAAGTATCTTCAGTGATCTCCAGATTATTCACGAGTGTTTCTTATTTGACAAAGACTAGGTCTAGCAAATTAAACCCTGGTAGTTCAGGTACAATTCTGTTTCAGAAAACAAGTATGAACTGTTTCATGAAGTCCTGGACTCTAGATTTACCAGTACAAAGAATTCCAGTCAATTTGGCTAAAGTTAAAGTCCCCTACTATGACTAACGTTACTGTGTCCAGAAGCCTAACAATTTTCGTCCCAAAGAAGTCTATCCCTCTATCGTTGATCCATGCCTGGAGGTCGGTTATTACACCAGAATTAGTTTTTTCATTGACCTCCACGAAATCTACCAAACATGACTTGTTATGCTCATCTAATTTTTTTATACCTTTTTTTATGCAACAATAATATTTTTCCGAACATACAATGCAACTCCTCCCCCTTCCCATTACATCTATCCCCATTGGATAACTTAAATCTGAATATTACACTCAGCAGATCATATCCGACCTCTTTAAATCTTACCACGTTTCAGTTAATGCAATGATATGTCTAAAGTTCCCAGCACATGCTACCAAACGTAGTTCATTAAATTTTATTTCTGGCATTCGACTGTTTAGCATTAAAATCCATCATATGTTTTTTCTTCTGCACAATTTTTCTATTCATCTTTGTTTTTACACAATTTCTGAAATTATATTACCAGAGTTACTCCATGACATTTTATATTAAGATTCTTAATATCAGAGCATAAGTCAATATTTCCATACTCATTTTTAAATCATTTCTAAACCATCCCCTCTAAACTAATCTATTTTTAAAGTCCTAACAACCCCTCAACTGAGTTAGCAAGAAAACCCACACCTGCCCTGGTTAAGTAAACCATTCCCTGGCTTACATGCATTTCGGCCATAGAAGTTGTCCAGTTGTCAATGAATGGTACTGCATTATCCTTACAGTGTTTTTCCAGCAAAAATTTTATACCAATTGCTCTGGACAACCATTCATTACCAACACCTCTTCTTGGCAAAATGCCCATTATAACAGGGCGCCCCCCCTTTTCCTATCATGTCTATTAGCTGTCCTGAACTTTCTAACTAAATCCTCATTTCTACGCTTCCCTTTACTCTTGGGCCTCCAGCACTGAGGCAAATAATTAGGATTGATCCCTTTTACCGTTCTTTGATGTTGTCAAGCGGCTAACAATGTCCTCCATCCCAGCCCCAGGAAAGATACCCCTTTTTCTCCTACTCTGTCCTTCAAGCAGAATGCCCTATCCATGTATCTAACCTGGCTATCCCCTACAACAACAATTTTTCTTACCTTCCTTGTTGTCGTTCGTCGTGCGATCCCAGTAGTGACTCACATTCGGGCGGGTAGCACCGAGAATGCGTTGGAGGTTTCCACGGGAGTTTCCACAGCGTCTCTTTTTCTTCATCGTTTCTGGCTTTCCATTCGTCTTCTTGATCGTCAACTTCGTCGTCCCCTGCTGTCCAGCCACTGACCACGATCCCTTCTTGACCTGAGGACTCGAACAGGAGGACTACTACGAATCCTCTTGTTTTCCTCGGTCAATCGCCGTATCTCCATCTTCGCTGCCCTCAATTCCTCCTTAAGCTGCTGGTAAAGCTGCTCGATGGAGGGCATCTTGGTTCAGTCCACGGGAGCAAACAAGACACTTCTTCACAGAGTTAAGTATAGGTCAGCACTCAAAGTACAGGTCACCACTCAAGAGCACACAAACAGGTCTTCACAAAGCTAAGTACACGTCACCACTGAGCTAAGTACACGTCACCACTGAGCTAAGTACACGTCACCACTGAGCTAAGTACACGTCACCACTGAGCTAAGTACACGTCACCACTGAGCTAAGTACACGTCACCACTGAGCTAAGTACACGTCACCACACTACACCTTGAAAATCTAGTCGACTTGTCACTGCTGATTAAAAGGAAAGACCACTGGAACTGATGACACCTTTAGGATTACAGAACTTGTTTGCTTATTGACTACGTTTCGCCCACACAGTGGGCTTTTCAAGTCACAAACAGAAACAGCAAGAACAGTAGCTAGCAACAGTAGAAACAGCAAGGACAGTAGCTAACAGTAGCAACAACAGCAAGATCAACAACAGCAGCAACGAAGGTAACAGAGTCAGGAAGAACAGTAACAACAACGGTAAGAACATAAGAAGGAACACTGCAGAAGACCTACTAGCCCATGCGGATCTTGCAACAGAAAGATCAATGATAACAACGGCAAGAATAACAGTAGCGACAAAAGGCAGGAAGAACAGCATCAACAATAGCTGCAAAAGCTAGAACAGCAGCAGCAGCAATAACATAAGCAGTAAGACAAGAACAGAAGCAACATCAATAACACAACAAAAGCAAGAACAGCAACAGCAATAACAACAGCAACAGTAATAACAGCAACAACAGTAATAACACAAACAAAAGCAAGAACAACAGCAACAACAATAACAGCAACAGTAATAACAGCAACAGTAATAACAGCAGCAACAGTAATAGCAGCAACAGCAATAACAGCAGCAACAGTAATAGCAGCAACAGTAATAGCAGCAACAGTAATAAACAAAAGCAAGAACAACAGCAACAGCAATAACAGCAGCAACAGTAATAACACAAACAACAAATGTAAGAACAGCAACAGCAATAACAGCAGCAACAGCAATAATAGCAGCAACAGTAATAATAGCAACAGTAATAATAGCAGCAACAGTAATAGCAGCAGCAATAGTAATAACAGCAACAGTAATAGCAGCAACAGTAATAACAGCAACAGTAATAACACAAACAACAAAAGCAATAACAGCAGCAACAGCAAAAACAGCAACAGCAATAACAGCAACAGTAATAGCAGCAACACTAATAGCAGCAACAGTAACAGCAGCAACAGTAACAGCAGCAACAGTAACAGCAGCAACAGTAATAGCAGAAACAGTAATAGCAGAAACAGAAATAACATTAAAAACAGCAACAGTAATAACAGCAGCAACAGCAATAACATCAGCAACAACAATAACAGCAACAGCAATAACAGCAGAAACAGTAATAACAGCAGCAACAGTAATAACAGCAGTAAGAGTAATAACACAAAACCAATAACAGCAGCAACAGCAATAACAGCAGCAACAGTAATAACACAAACAACAAAAGCAAGAACAGCAACAGCAATAACAGCAACAGTAATAACAGCAGCAACAGTAATAACAGCAGCAACAGTAATAACAGCAGCAACAGTAATAACAGCAGCAACAGTAATAACAGCAGCAACAGTAATAACAGCAGCAACAGTAATAGCAACAGTAATAACAGCAGCAACAGTAATAACAGCAACAATAATAACACAAACAACAAAAGCAAGAACAGCAACAGCAATAACAGCAACAGTAATAACAGCAGCAACAGTAATAACAGCAGCAACAGTAATAACAGCAGCAACAGTAATAACAGCAGCAACAGTAATAACAGCAGCAACAGTAATAGCAACAGTAATAACAGCAGCAACAGTAATAACAGCAACAATAATAACACAAACAACAAAAGCAAGAACAGCAACAACAGCAGCAACAGCAATAACAGCAGCAACAGCAATAACAGCAGCAACAGTAATAACAGCAGCAA
This sequence comes from Cherax quadricarinatus, assembly GCF_026875155.1. Taxonomy (NCBI): domain Eukaryota; kingdom Metazoa; phylum Arthropoda; class Malacostraca; order Decapoda; family Parastacidae; genus Cherax; species Cherax quadricarinatus. The sequence goes on from NC_069427.1 coordinate 45,879,816, forward strand.
CAGCATTAACATCAGCAACAGTAACAGCAGCAACAGTAATAGCAGCAACAGTAATAGCAGCAACAGTAATAACAGCAGCAACAGTAATAGCAGCAACAGCAGTAACAGCAGCAACAGTAATAGCAGCAACAGTAATACCACAAACAAAAGCAAGAACAACAGCAGCAGCAATAACAGCAGCAACAATAACAGCAGCAACAGTAATACCACAAACAACAAAAGAACAGCAATAGCAGCAATAACAGCAGCAACAATAACAGCAGCAACAGTAATACCACAAACAACAAAAGCAAGAACAACAGCAGCAGCAATAACAGCAGCAACAATAACAGCAGCAACAGTAATAGCAGCAACAGTAATACCACAAACAACAAAAGCAAGAACAGCAATAGCAGCAACAGTAATAGCAGCAAGAGTAATAGCAGCAAGAGTAATAACACAAAACCAATAACAGCAGCAACAGCAATAACAGCAGCAACAGTAATAACAGTAGCAACAGTAATAACACAAACAAAAGCAAGAACAGCAACAGCAATAACAGCAGCAGCAGCAATAACAGCAGCAACAACAACAGCAGCAACAACAACAGCAGCAACAGTAATAACAGCAACAGTAATAACACAAACAACAAAAGCAAAAACAGCAGCAACAGCAGTAACACAAACAGCAAAAATTGCGTTAAAACAGCAGCAACATTAGTAACAAAAGAGTATCATCAATAAGAGGCATCAACAACAGCAATAGGAAGAACAGCTGAACAACTAGAGCAGCAACAACAGCCAGAACAGCAGAGGCAATAACGTTAACAGGCATAAACAGCAGCAACAGGTATCAACAGCAGTTGCAACAAAAACAGGAAGAAAAGCATGAATAACAACAGTAACAAGAGCTGCACAACAACAGCAGCATTAACAGCAATAACAGCAACAACTACAGATATCAATAACAGTATCAACAACAGGTGTGAACAATATTACAAGTATCAACAACAGTATCACAACAGGTATGAACAACAGTAACAGGTAACAACAGTATCACAACAGGTATCAACAGTATTACAAGTATCAACAGTATTACAACAGGTATGAACAACAGGTATGAACAACAGTGTCAACAGGTATCAACAACAGTATCACAACTGGTATCAACCGTATCACAACAGGCATCAACAATATCACAACAGGTATCGCAACAAGAATGAACAACAGTATCACAACAGGTATCAACAACAGTATCAACAGGTATCAACAACAGTATCACAACAGGTATCAACAACAATATCAACAGGTATCAACAACAGTATCAACAGGTAACAACAGTATCACAACAGGTATCAACAGGTATCAACAACAGTATCACAACAGGTATCAACAACAGTATCAACAGTATCAACAACAGTATCACAACAGGTATCAACAACAGTATCACAACAAGTATCAACAACAATATCAACAGGTATCAACAACAGTATCACAACAGGTATCAACAACAGTATCACAACAGATATCAACAACAGTATCACAACAGTATCAACAACAGTATCACAACAGTATCAACAACAGTATCACAACAGGTATCAACAACAATATCAACAGGTATCAACAACAGTATCACAACAGGTATCAACAACAATATCAACGGGTATCAACAACAGTATCACAACAGTATCAACAACAGTATCACAACAGGTATCAACAACAATATCAACAGGTAACAACAGTATCGCAACAGGTATCAACAACAATATCAACAGGTATCAAGAACAGTATCACAACAGGTATCAAGAACAGTATCACAACAGGTATCAAGAACAGTATCACAACAGGTATCAACAACAGTATCACAACAGGTATCAACAACAGTATCACAACAGTATCAACAACAGTATCACAACAGGTATCAACAACAATATCAACAGGTATCAAGAACAGTATCACAACAGGTATCAAGAACAGTATCACAACAGGTATCAAGAACAGTATCACAACAGGTATCAAGAACAGTATCACAACAGGTATCAACAACAGTATCACAACAGGTATCAAGAACAGTATCACAACAGGTATCAACAACAGTATCACAACAGGTATCAAGAACAGTATCACAACAGGTATCAACAACAGTATCACAACAGGTATCAACAACAGTATCAACAGACACACAAGTCTCCCCAGACACCACAACACCAGCAATATTCGGTGGAGTAAAGTGCCTCAAACGGCCCTGGCATCTATTTATACCGCTCTTCCCCCCTCCACCAGTCAAAAATACACACAACATGGCACAATGGAACTAATTTCACGGAACAAATCTCACGCAGGGAACCAAATTTGGTCAGAAGTGAAATTTAACGGAGGCAGGTGATGCAAATTTACCATTTACGATGTTTGTATTTCTGAATTTCAATATATATTATATATATATATATATATATATATATTATATATATATATATATATATATATATATATATTATATGCAATAAGATCACAGTAAACAGGTGATTTCAAAATATACAAAACAACCACTCTGAAAGAATAGAGAAATTCCAAGCGCTTTCGTGACTACTCACATTATCAAGGAACTATGAAAGTGAAGCATCCAAGGAAGCTATATAAGGGGTCTGGCCAGCACCTCACTATCAGATCCCACAACGGTTAAACACCTGACGCGCGCCGGCCCTATTCTATTCTTTCAGAGTGGTTGTTTTGCATATATATATATATATATATATATATATATATATATATATATATATATATATTTATATATATAATCAATAACAACACTGCACTAGCCAAGGAGTCGAACCCATGCTGTTTTGGCCCGCCTCATGGTGAGAGAAAACGCATGTACCTAAATAAACTTACTGAAGGGTTAAGATAATGGAGGTGATGCTGAGAATCTGCTTCAGCATCTCAAGAACACAACAAGAGACTGGTATTAGCTAGGAAGAGGAGGGAAAGTATGAGCAGTGCTTGTGTGTTAGCCACATTACGGTACTGTATTTCGAATATTATGAGGAAATAAAAGTCAATGAAAAAAAATAGCAAGGAATGCGAGAAACTAGATAGAATGAAGTTTAGCAGGGAGGGAAGTTTGCAAATGCAGTGCAACAGGAATAGGAAATGCATGGATGATTTAACCTGAAGACATCACAAGAGAGAAGACCCAGTGGAAACAAGCCAGGGACTAAATATTCACAAAAATTGACAAGTTTGGCTGGTATAAAGTGTTCGAGAGGAAGGAAATCGGTACCAGACGGGAAGTTTAATTTTCAAAGACACAGATGAGAGACAGGGAGGTGGGGAATTAATGCTACGGCCTCAGGGAGGTCAGGAATCAGAATCTTGTGGACGAAGCAGTGGAGGGATTCTTTCTAGTGGCTGTTAAAGACTCAGGGGGACCAGGAGCTAAGACTTGGCCCCTGCAATCATGTTAGATAAATATGCAAAGCAACCACTCTGAAAAAATAGTGAACATCCAAGCGCTGTCGTGATATCTCACATTATCAAGGGCACGACTTGATAATGTGAGAAATTAAGAAGTTGCTTTGCATATTATATCATCATTTACTGTGATCTTATTCCATCATTGATAAGTAAATATTTAAAAGTACACGAACACCAGAATGCAACACTTACACACTACCCAGGTACACAGAACACTCTGGATACTTCTACATTAAAGGTCAAGCGCCTTTAACAACTAATAACCCCCCCACACACATAGTGGTCCCAGTATAGTAGGTGTAGATGTGTTGTGTAGTGATAGTCTATGTGTAGTGTAGTAATGGTAGATGTATTGTGTAGTAATGGTAGATGTGTTGTGTAGTAATGGTAGATGTGTTGTGTAGTAATGGTAGATGTGTTGTGTAGTAATGGTAGATGTATTGTGTAGTAATGGTAGATGTGTTGTGTAGTAATGGTAGATGTGTTGTGTAGTAATGGTAGATGTGTTGTGTAGTAATGGTAGATGTGTTGTGTAGTAATGGTAGATGTATTGTGTAGTAATGGTAGATGTATTGTGTAGTAATGGTAGATGTGTTGTGTAGTAATGGTAGATGTATTGTGTAGTAATGGTAGATTGTGTTGTGTAGTAATGGTAGATGTGTTGTGTAGTAATGGTAGATGTGTTGTGTAGTAATGGTAGATGTGTTGTGTAGTAATGGTAGATGTGTTGTGTAGTAATGGTAGATGTATGGTGTAGTAATGGTAGATGTGTTGTGTAGTAATGGTAGATGTGTTGTGTAGTAATGGTAGATGTGTTGTGTAGTAATGGTAGATGTGTTGTGTAGTAATGGTAGATGTGTTGTGTAGTAATGGTAGATGTGTGTAATAATGGTAGATGTGTTGTGTAGTAATGGTAGATGTGTTGTGTAGTAATGGTAGATGTGTTGTGTAGTAATGGTAGATGTATGGTGTAGTAATGGTAGATGTGTTGTGTAGTAATGGTAGATGTGTTGTGTAGTGATGGTAGATGTGTTGTGTAGTAATGGTAGATGTATGGTGTAGTAATGGTAGATGTGTAGTGTAGTAATGGTAGATGTGTAGTGTAGTAGTGGTAGATGTGTAGTGTAGTAATGGTAGATGTGTTGTGTAGTAATGGTAGATGTGTTGTGTAGTAATGGTAGATGTATGGTGTAGTAATGGTAGATGTGTAGTGTAGTAATGGTAGATGTGTTGTGTAGTAATGGTAGATGTATGGTGTAGTAATGGTAGATGTGTTGTGTAGTAATGGTAGATGTATGGTGTAGTAATGGTAGATGTGTTGTGTAGTAATGGTAGATGTGTTGTTAGTAATGGTAGATGTATGTGTAGTAATGGTAGATGTGTTGTGTAGTAATGGTAGATGTATGGTGTAGTAATGGTAGATGTTTTGTGTAGTAATGGTAGTGTATGGTGTAGTAATGGTAGATGTGTATGTAGTAATGGTAGATGTGTAGTGTAGTAATGGTAGATGTGTTGTGTAGTAATGGTAGATGTGTTGTGTAGTAATGGTAGATGTATGGTGTAGTAATGGTAGATGTGTTGTGTAGTAATGGTAGATGTGTTGTGTAGTAATGGTAGATGTATGGTGTAGTAATGGTAGATGTGTTGTGTAGTAATGGTAGATGTGTTGTGTAGTAATGGTAGATGTGTTGTGTAGTAATGGTAGATGTGTTGTGTAGTAATGGTAGATGTGTAGTGTAGTAATGGTAGATGTGTTGTGTAGTAATGGTAGATGTATGGTGTAGTAATATTAGATGTGTAGTGTAGTAAGGGTAGATGTGTTGTGTAGTAATGGTAGATGTGTTGTGTAGTAATGGTAGATGTGTAGTGTAGTAAGGGTAGATGTGTTGTGTAGTAATGGTAGATGTATGGTGTAGTAATGGTAGATGTGTAGTGTAGTAAGGGTAGATGTGTTGTGTAGTAATGGTAGATGTGTTGTGTAGTAATGGTAGATGTATGGTGTAGTAATGGTAGATGTGTAGTGTAGTAAGGGTAGATGTGTAGTGCAGTAATGGTAGATGTGTAGTGTGGTGTACCTATATATTATGTATGAAAGGCCAGTCGGCTCTAGTGATCACAGAGTCCTGAGTATCGAATGCCACACAGAATTAACAGTATAGAGCGAAGCAGTATAAGACAATGAAGAACCAAGACTCAGAAAGGGAAACTACACAAATACAAGGCAATTCTTGTAAGAGATGCAGTCGGAAAGAGAACTAGAGGGAAAGACAGTGAACGGCAGTATGGAATATGTTGACAGGCAGCGCAGGGAAGCTTAGAAGAGGTTTGTACCCAGGAGCAGTAGAAACAATGGGAAGACCAGCATGAACCCATGGTTTACCCGTAGGTGCAGAGACGCCAAAGACAAATGTGCTTTTGCATGGAAAAAAATATGCAAAAAAATTAGCGAAATGAGGTTAGCCGAGGATCCAAAAACAAGCTTCGGAAGCGAAATCCATCCCAAAAGCTGTTATACAGCCACTTCGAGAGGAAAACAGTCAAGGACCAAGTAATCAGTCTAAGGAAAGAAGGATCACAATGAATGACCAGGAAGTATGTGAAGAGTTCAACATGAGAGTTAAAGGTGAATTCTCAGAGACAGAAAATTTTTCCAGCAAACCGAGGCAGTAGAGCACACTAAGAAGTGCTGGACACAACGCACAAAGCGAAGAGGTGAAGAATCTGCTAGGTGCCTTAGATACTTCGAAGGTGGTGCAATCAGGTATCATCTCTACATGGGTCCTGAGAGAGAGAGAGAGAGAGAGAGAGAAAAGATCGTGCTTGCACCGCTAACGACGACCTTAATATATAGTAGCCAACACGGTTTCACAAATGGAAAATCCTGTGTCACAAACCTACTGGAGTTCTTCGACAAGGTAACAGAAGTAAGACAAGGGAGAGAAGGGTGGGTAGATTGCAGTTTCTTGGACTATGAGAAGGCTTTCGACGCAGTTGTTCAAAAGATCATGTGCGTAAGCTAGAGGAGCAGGCAGGAATAGTAGGAAAGGCACCTCAATGGGTAAAGGAATACCTGACGGAAAGGAAACGAGTGATGGTCCGTGACAAGGTGTCAGAATGGGCGCAAGTGTCGAGCGGGGTCCACAAAGATCAGTCCTAGGACCAGTGCTGTTTCTTGTATACGTGAATGACATGAAGGAAGGGATAGACTAAGATGTATCAATGTTTTCAGACGAGTTGAAACTAATGAAGAGAATACAAATGGACGAGGATCAGGCAAGACTACGAAGAGAAATGGACTGGCTGCAAGACTGGTCCGACAAATGGCTCCTGGAGTTCAACCCACCAAGTACAAAGTAGTGAAGTTTTGAGAAGGACAAAGAAGACAGCATATGGAGTGCAGGCTTGGAGGGGGGGGATCAAGGACTGCAAAACTCACTCAAGGACCTCTAGGTATCATACTGAGCACATCTGACGTGCACATAAAACAAATAACTGCAGCAGCAAATGTGCGCCTGGCAAACCTGAGAACACCGTGTAGACATCTAAGTAAGGAGTCATTCACGACACTATACACCGTGTACGTCAGGCTCGTATTGGAGTACGCAGCACCTGTATGGAACCCACACCGGGTCAATCGCATTAATAAAATGGAGTGTGTGTAAAGGTTTGGAACAAGACTAGTCCCGGAGCTAAAGGGTATGTCCTACAAGGAGAGGTTAAGGGAGCTCTTCCTGATGACACTGGAGGACTGAAGTGATAAAGAGGGGATATGATAACGACGTACAAAATATTGAAAGTAATTGAAAAGGCGAACAGGAGCTGAATGCTAGTTGAAGACTCAGACGAGTCACAGGGATGTTAGGAAGTATTTCTCCAGCCTTAGAGTTATCAGAAAGTGGAACACTCTGGAGAATGATGTAGTGGAAGCAGGATCCATATATAGCTTTAAGAAAGGTATGATAAATCTCATGGAGCAGGGAAAGAGTGGACGTAGTAACGACCAGCGAAGAGGCGGGACCAGGAGCTGTGACTCAACCCCTACAACCACAAATATGTGAAAGAACACACACACACACACACACACACACACACACACGGTAACGACACGAATCACAGGGATGTTAGGAAGTATTCCTTCAGTCAGAGTGTCCGGAAGTGGAATAGTCTGGGAAGCGATGTAGTGGAGGCAGGATCCTTACACAGCTTTAAGAAAAGGCATAATGAAGCTCATGGAACGGGAAGATTGGCCTAGTAGCGGCCAGCGAGGAGACGGGGCCAGAAGCTGTGACTATACCCCTGCAACCACAACTATTTGAGTACAACTAGGCGAGTACACGATATACAAGCAGCCATCACACAAGGATAATGAATATCACTGGAACGTGAGTGAAGAAATGCGAGAAAACAGTTTCCTCAGCTGATTGCTGGTGTGGTAAACATTGTACCAACCTTGATTTTACGGTGGTGAGGGAGAAACGTGTTCCAGTGTGCAGGAGGTTATGCAAAAGGTACTGGATGGACTGGGTTGTAGTGCGATAGGTTGCCACGTGGTGTGTGATATTGTCAGAGGTTGTGGGATAGACTGTGATATTGTGGGATAGATTGTGATGTTGTGGGATAGATTGTGATGTTGTGGGATAGATTGTGATGTTGTGGGATAGATTGTGATGTTGTGGGATAGATTGTGATGTTGTGGGATAGATTGTGATGTTGTGGGATAGATTGTGATGTTGTGGGATAGATTGTGATGTTGTGGGATAGATTGTGATGTTGTGGGATAGATTGTGATGTTGTGGGATAGATTGTGATGTTGTGGGATAGATTGTGATGTTGTGGGATAGATTGTGATGTTGTGGGATAGATTGTGATGTTGTGGGATAGATTGTGATGTTGTGGGATAGATTGTGTGATGTGGGATAGCCTGTGATGTTGTGGGATGTATTATTAAATTGAGAGATAGAAAGGATGATGTGAGGTAGTTGGTTAGGTTAAGAGATAAGTCGAGGCTGTGGGATAAGTTAGTGGTTGTGGGATAAATGTAATGTTGTGGGATAGATTGGTAACTTGTAGGATAGATTGTGAAGCTGTGGACTATTAAAGAAGGCAGTGAGGTTGTGGGATAGGTTGTGAGGTTGTGGGATAGGCTGTGAGGTTGTGGGATAGGTTGTGAGTTGGGGATAGGTTGTGAGGTTGTGGGATAGGTTGTGAGGTTGTGGGATAGGTTGTGAGGTTGTGGGATAGGTTGTGAGGTTGTGGGATAGGTTGTGAGGTTGTGGGATAGGTTGTGAGGTTGTGGGATAGGTTGTGAGGTTGTGGGATAGGTTGTGAGGTTGTGGGATAGGTTGTGAGGTTGTGGTATAGGTTGTGAGGTTGTGGGATAGGTTGTGAGGTTGTGGGATAGGTTGTGAGGTTGTGGGATAGGTTGTGAGGTTGTGGGATAGGTTGTGAGGCTGTGGGAATAAGTTGTGAGGTTGTGTGATAAGTTTTGAGGTTGTGGGATAGGTTGTGAGGTTGTGGGATAGGTTGTGAGGTTGTGGATATGTTGTGAGGTTTGAGGGGTGGGCTGTGAAATTTGAGGGCTAGATTGTGAAGTTTGAGGGGTAGATTATGAAGTTTGAGGGGTTAGATTATGAAGTTTGAAGGGGTAGATTATGAAGTTTGAAGGGGTAGATTATGAAGTTTGAGGGGTAGATTATGAAGTTTGAAGGGGTAGATTGTGAGTTTGAAGGGGTAGATTATGAAGTTTTGAAGGGGTAGATTATGAAGTTTGAGGGGTAGATTATGAAGTTTGAAGGGGTAGATTATGAGTTTGAAGGGGTAGATTATGAAGTTTGAGGGGTAGATTATGAAGTTTGAAGGGGTAGATTATGAAGTTGAAGGGGTAGATTGTGAAGTTTGAAGGGGTAGATTATGAAGTTTGAAGGGGTAGATTATGAAGTTTGAAGGGGTAGATTGTGAAGTTTGAAGGGGTAGATTATGAAGTTTGAAGGGGTAGATTTATGAAGTTTGAAGGGGTTAGATTATAAAGTTTGAAGGGGTAGATTATAAAGTTTGAAGGGGTAGATTATAAAGTTTGAAGGGGTAGATTGTGAAGTTTGAAGGGGTAGATTATAAAGTTTGAAGGGGTAGATTATAAAGTTTGAAGGGGTAGATTATAAAGTTTGAAGGGGTAGATTATAAAGTTTGAAGGGGTAGATTGTGAAGTTTGAAGGGGTAGATTATGAAGTTTGAGGGGTAGATTATGAAGTTTGAAGGGGGTAGATTATGAAGTTTGAAGGGGTAGATTATGAAGTTTGAAGGAGTAGATTATGAAGTTTGAAGGGGTAGATTATGAAGTTTGAAGGGGTAGATTATGAAGTTTGAAGGGGTAGATTATGAAGTTTGAAGGGGTAGATTACGAAGTTTGAAGGGGTAGATTATAAACTTTGAAGGGGTAGATGTGAAGTTTGAAGGGGTAGATTATAAAGTTTGAAGGGGTAGATTATGAAGTTTGAAGGGGTTAGATTTTAAAGTTTGAAGGGGTATATTATAAAGTTTGAAGGGGTAGATTATAAAGTTTGAAGGGGTAGATTATGAAGTTTGAAGGGGTAGATTATGAAGTTTGAAGGGGTAGATATGAAGTTTGAAGGGGTAGATTGTGAAGTTTGAAGGGGTAGATTATGAAGTTTGAAGGGGTTAGATTATGAAGTTTGAGGGGTAGATTATGAAGTTTGAAGGGGTAGATTATGAAGTTTGAAGGGGTAGATTATGAAGTTTGAGGGGTAGATTATGAAGTTTGAAGGGGTAGATTATGAAGTTTGAAGGGGTAGATTGTGAAGTTTGAAGGGGTAGATTATGAAGTTTGAAGGGGTAGATTATGAAGTTTGAAGGGGGTAGATTGTGAAGTTTGAAGGGGTAGATTATGAAGTTTGAAGGGGTAGATTATGAAGTTTGAAGGGTAGATTATAAAGTTTGAAGGGGTAGATTATAAAGTTTGAAGGGGTAGATTATAAAGTTTGAAGGGGTAGATTGTGAAGTTTGAAGGGTAGATTATAAAGTTTGAAGGGGTAGATTATAAAGTTGAAGGGGTAGATTATAAAGTTTGAAGGGGTAGATTATAAAGTTTGAAGGGGTAGATTATAAAGTTTGAAGGGGTAGATTGTGAAGTTTGAAGGGGTAGATTATGAAGTTTGAGGGGTAGATTATGAAGTTTGAAGGGGTAGATTATGAAGTTTGAAGGGGTAGATTATGAAGTTTGAAGGAGTAGATTATGAAGTTTGAAGGGTAGATTATGAAGTTTGAAGGGGTAGATATGAAGTTTGAAGGGGTAGATTATGAAGTTTGAAGGGGTAGATTACGAAGTTTGAAGGGGTAGATTATAAACTTTGAAGGGGTAGATTGTGAAGTTTGAAGGGGTAGATTATAAAGTTTGAAGGGGTAGATTATGAAGTTTGAAGGGGTAGATTATAAAGTTTGAAGGGGTATATATAAAGTTTGAAGGGGTAGATTATAAAGTTTGAAGGGGTAGATTATGAAGTTTGAAGGGGTAGATTATGAAGTTTGAAGGGGTAGATTATGAAGTTTGAAGGGGTAGATTATGAAGTTTGAAGGGGTAGATTGTGAAGTTTGAAGGGGTAGATTATGAAGTTTGAAGGGGTAGATTATGATGTTTGAAGGGGTAGATTATGAAGTTTGAAGGGGTAGATTATGAAGTTTGAAGGGGTAGATTATGAAGTTTGAAGGGGTAGATTATGAAGTTTGAAGGGGTAGATTATGATGTTTGAAGGGGTAGATTGTGAAGTTTGAAGGGGTAGATTACGAAGTTTGTCACCTTAAAGAGTGGTAGAAGGTACGACCGGAATAGATCTTGTGATACCAGGATAGATCACGATAGATTAGGATGCTGCGGAGTGACTAGGAAGATCTGGGATAGGGTGTGAGGTTTGTGTGTTAGGATATGGGATGGATTGATAAGATGTGGGTTGGATACGATGTGGAATAGATTGATAAACATGGGATTGACTTAAGATGTAGGATAGACAGGAAATGGGAAAGACTGATAAAATGTAGGATACTGATAGTGGAACAGAGTGCAAAGATATGCAGGATTGTGAGGTTGTGGGATACTGGGAAGTTGTGGGATACTGGGAAGTTGTGGGATACTGGGAGGTTGTGGGATACTGGGAAGTTGTGGGATACTGGGAAGTTGTGGGATCCTGGGAAGTTGTGGGATACTGGGAAGTTGTGGGATACTGGGAAGTTGTGGAATACTGGGAAGTTGTGGGATCCTGGGAAGTTGTGGGATACTGGAAGGTTGTGGGATAGATTGGGACGTTTAGATTGGAAGGATGTAGGAAAAATTAGAAGACTGTAGAATAGACTATAGGGTTGTAGAATAGACTATAGGGTTGTAGAATAAACTATAGGGTTGTAGAATAGACTGGAGGGTTGTAGAATAGACTGGAGGGTTGTAGAATAGACTGGAGGGTTGTAGAATAGACTGGAGGGTTGTAGAATAAACTGGAGGGTTGTAGAATAGACTGGAGGGTTGTAGAGTAGACTGGAGGGTTGTAGAATAGACTTGAGGGTTGTAGAATAGACATGAGGGTTGTAGAATAGACTGGAGGGTTGCAGAATAGACTTGAGGGTTGTAGAATAGACTTGAGGGTTGTAGAATAGACTTGAGGGTTGTAGAATAGACTGGAGGGTTGTAGAATAGACTGGAGGGTTGTAGAATAGACTGGAGGGTTGTAAAATAGACTGGAGGGTTGTAGAATATACTGGAGGGTTGTAGAATAGACTGGAGGGTTGTAGAACAGACTGGAGGGTTGTAAAATAGACTGGAGGGTTGTAAAATAGACTGGAGGGTTGTAAAATAGACTGGAGGGTTGTAGAATAGACTGGAGGGTTGTAGAATAGACTGGAGGGTTGTAGAATAGACTGGAGGGTTGTAGAATAGACTGGAGGGCTGAAAAAACTAGACTGGAGGGTTTGTAAATAGACTGGAGGGTTGTAAAATAGACTGGAGGGTTGAAAAAATAGACTGGAGGGTTGTAGAATAGACTGGAGGGTTGTAAAATAGACTGGAGGGTTGTAGAATAGACTGGAGGGTTGTAAAATAGACTGGAGGGTTGTAGAATAGACTGGAGGGCTGAAAAATAGACTGGAGGGTTGTTAAAATAGACTGGAGGGTTTTGTAAAATAGACTGGAGGGTTGTAGAATAGACTGGAGGGCTGAAAAATAGACTGGAGGGTTGTAAAATAGACTGGAGGGTTGTAAAATAGACTGGAGGGTTGTAAAATAGACTGGAGTGTTGTAGAATAGACTGTAGTTGACTGGTTTTGAGTTGAACAGAGTAGGAGAGATGGTGGGAAGCCCCGAGGTCTGATTGATGTAATTTCTGAATCAATTTTGATTTCTAGTTAAATAAACTGACTTGTGTAGTTGATTGACTTAGCTGACCTTCATCCTCCGTCAAACATTCTCCACCCGTCCACCACTCCTCCATCACCCTCCAACATCTTTCCATCACCCTCCACCATCCTCCACAACCCTCCACCCCCTCCATCACTCTACAACCCCTCCATCGCCCTTCCACCCTCAGCCCCACCTCCTCCACCCTACCATCACACTGCACAACCCTTCCAGCACCCTGCACCACCCCTCCAACTCTACACCCTTCACACCCTCCATTACCCCTCCATCACCCTTCCACCCTCAGCCCACCTCCTTCACCCCACCATCACTCTGCACAACCCTTCCAGCACCCTGCACCACCCCTCCAACTCTACACCCTCAACCACCCCTCCATTACCCCTCCATCACCCTTCCACCCTCAGCCCCACCTCCTCCACCCCACCATCATACTGAGAACCCTTCCATCACCCTGCACCACCCCTCCAACTCTACACCCTCAACCAACCCTCCATTACCCCTCCATCACCCTTCCACCCTCAGCCCCACCTCCTCCACCCCACCATCATACTGCACAACCCTTCCATCACCCTGCACCACCCCTCCAACTCTACACCCTCAACCAACCCTCCATTACCCCTCCATCACCCTTCCACCCTCAGCCCCACCTCCTCCACCCCACCATCACACTGCACAACCCTTCCATCACCCTGCACCACCCTCCAACTCTACACCCTCAACCACCCCTGCATTACCCCTCCATCACCCTTCCACCCTCAGCCCCACCTCCTCCACCCCACTTTCACACTGCACAACCCTTCCATCACCCTGCACCACCCCTCCAACTCTACACCCTCAACCACCCCTCCATTCCCCTCCATCACCCTTCCACCCTCAGCCCCACCTCCTCCACCCCACCATCACACTGCACAACCCTTCCAGCACCCTGCACCACCCCTCCAACTCTACACCCTCAACCACCCCTCCATTACCCCTCCATCACCCTTCCACCCTCACCCCCTCCTCCTCCACCCCACCATCATACTGCACAACCCTTCCATCACCCTGCACCACCCTCCAACTCTACACCCTCAACCACCCCTCCATTACCCCTCCATCACCCTTCCACCCTCAGCCCCACCTCCTCCACCCCACCATCACACTGCACAACCCTTCCATCACCCTGCACCACCCCTCCAACTCTACACCCTCAACCACCCCTCCATTACCCCTCCATCACCCTTCCACCCTCAGCCCCATCTCCTCCACCCCACCATCACACTGCACAACCCTTCCATCACCCTGCACCACCCCTCCAACTCTACACCCTCAACCACCCCTCCATTACCCCTCCATCACCCTTCCACCCTCAGCCCCACCTCCTCCACCCCACCATCACACTGCACAACCCTTCCATCACCCTGCACCACCCCTCCAACTCTACACCCTCAACCACCCCTCCATTACCCCTCCATCACCCTTCCACCCTCAGCCCCACCTCCTCCACCCCACCATCACACTGCACAACCCTTCCAGCACCCTGCACCACCCCTCCAACTCTACACCCTCAACCACCCCTCCATTACCCCTCCATCACCCTTCCACCCTCAGCCCCATCTCCTCCACCCCACCATCACACTGCACAACCCTTCCATCACCCTGCACCACCCCTCCAACTCTACACCCTCAACCACCCCTCCATTACCCCTCCATCACCCTTCCACCCTCAGCCCCACCTCCTCCACCCCACCATCACACTGCACAACCCTTCCATCACCCTGCACCACCCCTCCAACTCTACACCCTCAACCACCCCTCCATTACCCCTCCATCACCCTTCCACCCTCAGCCCCACCTCCTCCACCCCACCATCACACTGCACAACCCTTCCAGCACCCTGCACCACCCTCCAACTCTACACCCTTCACACCCCTCCATTACCCCTCCATCACCCTTCCACCCTCAGCCCACCTCCTCCACCCCACCATCACACTGCACAACCCTTCCAGCACCCTCAACCACCCCTCCCAACTCTACACCCTCAACCACCCCTCCATTACCCCTCCATCACCCTTCCACCCTCAGCCCCACCTCCTCCACCCCACCATCACACTGCACAACCCTTCCAGCACCCTGCACCACCCCTCCAACTCTACACCCTCAACCACCCCTCCATCACCTCTCCACCACCCCTCCATCACCCCTCCATCACCCCTCCATCACCCCTCCACGAAGTTATCGAGTTTCCACTACAGGGGCTGACGAAAACTCTAAAACTTTCATAAAAGTGTTCAGAGGAAATTGCTGCCTCTATGACTCTACCAGCACTTGCTGGACGCCAGTCTCTCCTGCACTTAAGTTGCCACCAGATGCTGCTGGATAAGTGGTGTGTGGTGTTAGTAAGTGGTGTGTGGTGTTAGTGGTGTGTGGTGCTAGTGGTGTGTGGTGTCAGTAATTGGTGTGTGGTGCCAGTAAGTGGTGTGTGGTGTCAGTAAGTGGTGTGTGGTGTTAGTAAGTGGTGTGTGGTGTCGGTGTGTGGTGTCAATGTGTGGTGTCAGTAAGTGGTGTGGTGTCGGTGTGTGGTGTCAGTGTGTGGTGTCAGTAAGTGGTGTCAGTAAGTGGTGTGTGGTGTCAGTGTGTGGTGTCAGTAAGTGGTGTGTGGTGTCAGTAAGTGATGTGTGGTGTCAGTAAGTGGTGTGTCGTGTCAGTAAGTGGTTTGTGGTGTCAGTGGTGTGTGGTGTCAGTAAGTGGTGTGTGGTGTCAGTAAGTGGTGTGTGGTGTCAGTAAGTGGTGTGTGGTGTCAGTAAGTGGTGTGTGGTGTCAGTAAGTGGTGTGTGGTGTCAGTAAGTGGTGTGTGGTGTCAGTAAGTGGTATGTGGTGTCGGTGTGTGGTGTCGGTGTGTGGTGTCGGTGTGTGGTGTCGGTGTGTGGTGTGTGGAGTCAGTAAGTGGTAAGTGGCGCCAGGGTTACTAAGAGGTGTGAAGCAGGTGTCTTTCCCGAAAAGTTCCGCCTACACAGCAGGCTTGTTCAGACGAATACAGAGGAGGCAGCAAAAACAGTGGAGATGTAGAGATGATGCAATCTGTGCAGCATCCTCCAACACGTAGTTTTGAGGTGGTCAGTCCCTAGTATTCTGTGCCATAGTCTGGAACAACTTGAAGCTGAAGTCAAGTTGGAATTGATGTCCTTATGAAGTGTTGGATGTCATTCAGTGGGAATAGGACGTCGGTGTTGTGTCAGGTAAATTTAAGCATTGTCGTGTCATTACGAAATCGTAATGACGCAGCTTTGAGGGGACTTGAGCTAGAGTTCGTCACGGCCACGCTGGCGGGAGATTCTCGTGTAAAACAACTGCACTTGTGGTCACAGTGGTGGCCTAAGCTAACCTTCCTATAGTGTGTAAGAATATCTAGTAGGGTGAATGTTATTGTAGCCAGCTGGCCCAATGGATAACGCATCGGACTGGAGTTTTACGACTCACCGCGAGTTCAAGCCCCGCCCGTGGTATGGTTTGTTTGCAATCGTGTCATTACGATTCCATGAGTCAGTCTGTCAGTGTCTGTCTCTCTGTCTCTCTCTCTCTTTCTCTCTCTCTCTCTCTCTCTCTCTCTCTCTCTCACACACACACACACACACACACACACACACACACACACACACACACAGTAGCGATCAGTGAAGAGGCGGGGCCAGGAGCTCGGACTCGACCCCCGCAACCTCAACTAGGTGAGTACAACTAGGTGAGTACATACACACATATACATATATACACACTGTAGGCAAATATCAATATACAGAACAGTAGTGACACAGGTGAGAAGGTCACACCCCCTCCTCGGCTCCACCCAATAAGAGAATGGAAAAATCAAGACTGCAAGACACATATTGTTTGCAGAAAAACCCAGAAATCTAGAATCTTGTCACATACAAACCTAACTCGACTAGCTGCAGGATACATCCACAAGCCGCCCCACATCCTCTGCCTCATCCTGTCTAACAGATACAATCATACCACCATTTCTTGCACACACAAGACTACAATCGATATGTATTTCTTCCAGTGAATACATTAAATCACACAGCTGACGTAAAGCAAATCTACCAAAGTCTCCCAGGTCAGGCTGACACTACTGAAGTCTCCCAGCTCAGGCTGACACTACTGAAGTCTCCCAGCTCAGGCTGACACTACTGAAGTCTCCAAGGTCAGGCTGACACTACTGAAGTCTCCCAGCTCAGGCTGACACTACTGAAGTCTCCCAGCTCAGGCTGACACTACTGAAGTCTCCCAGCTCAGGCTGACACTACTGAAGTCTCCCAGCTCAGGCTGACACTACTGAAGTCTCCCAGCTCAGGCTGACACTACTGAAGTCTCCCAGGTCAGGCTGACACTACTGAAGTCTCCCAGGTCAGGCTGACACTACTGAAGTCTCCCAGCTCAGGCTGACACTACTGAAGTCTCCCAGGTCAGGCTGACACTACTGAAGTCTCCCAGCTCAGGCTGACACTACTGAAGTCTCCCAGCTCAGGCTGACACTACTGAAGTCTCCCAGCTCAGGCTGACACTACTGAAGTCTCCCAGCTGAGGCTGACACTACTGAAGTCTCCCAGCTCAGGCTGACATACTGAAATCTCCCAGCTCAGGCTGACTACTGAAGTCTCCCATCTCGACT
>NC_069427.1:45897830-45954362 GCF_026875155.1 Cherax quadricarinatus
CACCAACCATCCACGTCCAACACCCTTCCCCCTCCCCCTCACTTTTCTGCAAAAGAAATGGGCTCACGTCCCTAATTAGCATACCCACCACTCCTTTCAAATGGGCAGATGGCAGGGTTACCACCTGAAACACTGCCACCTCCAGCACCATACCCTCCTTAAAATTATGCTCCTGAAGGAACACAACATCCACTCTAGATTTATTCAGAAACATTCTAAACCATTCTCCCTTTACACTATTACACAAACCATTAACATTTACTGTCATACACCGGAGGCCTATTAAAGTTTCCACCCCTGCCTCCTCTATTCACTTTTCCCATGGCCACCAGAACTTATGGATCCACTTGTCACCTTCACTCTTCCCTCTCTCCCCCCCTTCTTTCAGTGCCTCCTGTCATGACCACCACTACCGTCACCTTCTGCCCATATTTGCTTCCTAGGCCACTGCACTGGCATTAGGACATCATCTGAATCCGACGCAGCGGCCTCTTACTCGTGACAATCACATCCTCCATAGCTTGGTCTGGGGATGCCTCACAATGTACCTCAACCTCCACTGTACACTGTTTCAATGATCCCGGTGACAACTCTGCCACACTGTCAATCCCGTCGTCTGGATAGTTCTCCTGTCATTGATGCACCCCAGCTGTCAACTCGTCATCTACCACCTTCCCAGATGCAGCCGCCTCCTCAGGCGGTGACAAGGACTTCAGCACCTCAGCTAATTCCTCCTCAATTTCCAACACTTGCTCCTGTACTTTCTATTTGGACCGTTTAAGGGTTATAACTTGTTACTCTCTCCCAAATTTGCTTTGAGTCTTCTCCATTCTGTTTCACATTTTGCAGTCTGGTTCCTCTTTAACCTTTTTTCTCTCTCTCGCCTTTTCTACATTATAAAAGCCTTGTATGCTAACTTTTCCTCGCCCACTCAGGTTCACCCTCATGATTACAAATTTCTGTTGCATGCACTAGTCTTAATCTAACCCATACCTGTCTTACCCACTGACTCCATTGTCTATTATGCTATCTACCTTTTACTCCCACTAAATAATTCGCTTGTTGAGAAGTCTAGCAAACTGCTGTCACTGCAATGTATGTCATCTACTTATCTTTTTTTTTTTTTTGAACCCCCTTTCTGTATTTAATTCAATTTGAGGATCTGATATTTACCCCTTGGAACTCCAAACTTTTCTACTACGTTTTTAGGTCCCTAAAAATTATTTTTTCCTCTTGGTTCAAAAGTTGTTGAAAGTCTCCCAAAATCTCTACATCTTTTACATAAGGTGCATAAAGATTTACTGTAACCCATTTTTATTCTAATTCATATAATTCTTGCATTTAAACACTTGTACCTCCAATTTTTCCATAGTCTCATTTAATATCACTACTACTTGGGCACCAGTTCTGAGCTACATCTTTAAACCAAGTAACTCGTTAAAATTTTCAAACCCCTTTTAGCTTTTCTTAATGGTAGGACATCCAGCTTTTTCATTCATGACATCAGCAGTCTATTTTCTTACCTGTACTATACTCAAACTCAACATTTTCTTTGTCTTTAGTAATTGATACAGAAGGGGTTATTAGTCCCCTTGCTTACAGAGGAAGAAGTCTAACCTACTTTACCATATGAATTGAAAGGAAATGCTACAAGAGCAAGAAATAAAAAAAAATCAGAAGCAAACTTGGTGTGTATACACATTCATATGTGTAAGGTATATGCCCACTCTAGCACCTTATGTACCATCACTCGTTTCCTTCCTGTCAGGTATTCTCTGAACCATTGTAGTGCTTTTTCTGCTTATATTGCTTGCTTCTCTAGCTTTTGTACCAGTCTCTTCTACTACACTTATTCTGCCAGTGTAAAACATTGAACAGGTTTCTGAATATTAATGTTTGGTGCCCATCCCACTGCACCAACAATTTAACTGAAGTTTAGCTCGTGTGATAACTCAACCCAAATGACAGGATGGATAATGAGAACCTTCAAAACTAGGGAGGCCAAGCCCATGATGACACTCTTCAGGTCACTTGTTCTATCTAGGCTGGAATATTGCTGCACTCTAACAGCACCTTTCAAGGCAGGTGAAATTGCCGACCTAGAAAATGTACAGAGAACTTTCACGGCGCGCATAACGGAGATAAAACACCTCAATTACTGGGAGCGCTTGAGGTTTCTAAACCTGTATTCCCTGGAACGCAGGAGGGAGAGATACATGATTATATACACCTGGAAAATCCTAGAGGGACTAGTACCGAACTTGCACACGAAAATCACTCACTACGAAAGCAAAAGACTTGGCAGACGATGCACCATCCCCCCAATGAAAAGCAGGGGTGTCACTAGCACGTTAAGAGACCATACAATAAGTGTCAGGGGCCCGAGATTGTTCAACTGCCTCCCAGCACACATAAGGGGGATTACCAACAGACCCCTGGCAGTCTTCAAGCTGGCACTGGACAAGCACCTAAAGTCAGTTCCTGATCAGCCGGGCTGTGGCTCGTACGTTGGTTTGCGTGCAGCCAGCAGCAACAGCCTGGTTGACCAGGCACTGATCCACCAGGCCGCCTGGTCACAGACCGGGCCGCGGGGGCGTTGACCCCCGAAACTCTCTCCAGGTAAACTCCAGGTAAAACCCAAGAACTCGTGTGTGCACACATGCAGTCATGTGGGAATAGTTTGTCAGCCTGAAAATTTATTTAGGATGCTCAAACCCCACAAATTATTAGTATATTAACAAACGTTTTCTTATTTATCTCATGACTGACATGTGGGGGACTAACCCATGCCACTAGTCTTTCAACCAGTTTGAAATATTAGTTGTATGGTGCCCCAACCCACCATTCCCTAAACTTAACTAATCAAACTGCCGCCCATTACCAAAGGTGCTGTATGACCCCTACAGTTTTAGGACTCCTTCCACTCCATCCCCTCAAGGAAGGTTCCTTGATGTTGGTGAGGGGCTCTTGATTTAGGGAATTGGATCTTTGCTCCAGTTCCCTGAATTAAGCCTGAATGCCTTCCACATCCCCCCCCCCCAGGCGCTGTATAATCTTCCGGGTTTAGCGCTTCCCCCTTGATTATAATAATAATCCACTCCATAAAATAAATCAGTAAGAGTAATAAATGTAGCAGGGTAATGTGTGTGCTTTAGCTCCCACAAGTTCTCATTTACTAGTCATCCACTGTTGACATGCTGTGCAGGGAGACAACCGCACTAGTGTGTACCATGATCACAAATGACTCTAGCCTATCTACCTCCTTACTTGCTCTCATCTGTTGTTGTAATAGCTAATTATATATGTCATTTGTCTAAATCATATTCTCATGTTACAATAACAGCAATGACTTTAATTTTTTCGCATTTTAATAAAATTCAAGGAAGCGGAAGATGAGGCAACAATATTGGATTGGTATTTTAACAATTTTCTTAATATTACAACAACCCTGAATTTAGTTTACAGGCATCCAACCAATCTTACTTGATTAAATATTTTATCAGGATTTTCATATAGTCGGACTTGAGTCCTGGAAATGGGAAGTACAATGCCTGCACTTTAAAGGAGGGGTTTGGGATATTGGCAGTTTGGAGGGATATGTTGTGTATCTTTATACGTATATGCTTCTAAACTGTTGTATTCTGAGCACCTCTGCAAAAACAGTGATAATGTGTAAGTGTGGTGAAAGTGTTGAATGATGATGAAAGTATTTTCTTTTTGGGGATTTTCTTTCTTTTTTGGGTCACCCTGCCTCGGTGGGAGACGGCCGACTTGTTGAAAAAAAAAAAAAAATCAGGATTTTCTTGGGCAAATAGTACATTTCAGATGAAGATAAGATAAGAGAGATAAGATTTCGTTCGGATTTTTAACCCCGGAGGGTTAGCCACCCAGGATAACCCAAGAAAGTCAGTGCGTCATCGAGGACTGTCTAACTTATTTCCATTGGGGTCCTTAATCTTGTCCCCCAGGATGCGACCCACACCAGTCGACTAACACCCAGGTACCTATTTGCTGCTAGGTGAACAGGACAATAGGTGTAAGGAAATGTGTCGGAATTTCCACCCGCCGGGAATCGAACCCGGGACCTCCGTGTGTGAAGCGGGAGCTTTAGCCACCAGACCACCGGGCAGCTGAAGAGTATGCAAATCATTATTTGGAAGGCATTTAAAGTAGTGTAATAAACTAAAAGATTTATTTTCACTAAATGTTTAATGTGTGTACTAAAAATGGTAAATTTATCAGTTTTTTACTGATCTATTAAGCCCTACGCTATATAGCCCTTGTGGCTTAGCGCTTCTTTTTTGATTATAATTATTATTATTATTACAATCAAGGGGGAAGCGCTAAACCCGGAGGATTATACAGCGCCTGGGGGGGGATGTGGAAGGCATTCAGGCTTAATTTGGGGAACTGGAGCACAGATCCAATTCCCTAAATCAAGAGCCCCTCACCAACATCAAGGAACCTCCTTGAGGGGTTTGATTATAATAATAATAATAATATTAAGCCCTACGCTGTATAGCCCTTGTGGCTTAGCGCTTCTTTTTGATTATAATAATAATATTAAGCCCTACTTTGTGGCACAATAATAAACAATTTGTTTTGTAAGATGCCTGTGTGTGCACAAACCACAAAAATTATTAGCCACTTTATTTTCAGTAGTAATGGCTTTAGTGATGAGATAAAGGCAGCAGCACACAAGTGGGGGTGACTCCATGCACACCAATGTTTCACGTGTCAAATGTAGTGTCATGCCAGAGGCTTAAATTTATGTGTCAGTATCGGTAGGTTCCATGTAGCTTGCCACTGTACTCCCCTCAAGGAAGGCTCCTTGACGCTGGTGAGGGGCTCTTGATCTAGGGAATTGGATCTGTGCTCCAGTTCCCTGAATTAAGCCTGAATGCCTTCCATCCCCCCATAGGCGCTGTATAATCCTACGGATTTAGTGCTTCCCCCTTGATTATAATAATAATAATTGCCACTGTACTGACAGTACACCACTTAACATTCTCAATCTTGTATACTGTATGCTCATTTGTAAATTAATTTGTAAAAATATTCACGAAATTACCTATATATCCTGATGCTTCTAAACAGTGATAGTCATTAAATTAATTTACTCGTAAGTGAAAATTTTCATACCAAAATAACTATTAATTTTTTATTTTTTGGTGTAACAGAAGAAAACTGTGGCCATATTTTCTTGTTCAGCAAGAGTAATAGAGAAATATGCTTTATTTATTATGGGGGTGAGGGAAGGCAGTATCCCTAAATAACTCAGTGCATCATAACCATACATGTACAGTAGGTATATTTTAGCTGCTTGTACCATTAATGTAGATATTTGAGCAAGACAAGTTGGCTTTAGTTTTTTACGAAGTGTAAGTACTGTATATGTCACAGCCATGTAATATGATACATGAAATAAACTGTTGTTATCAACTGTATTTCCTTACCCTAAAACTAAATTGAAAAATTTATATATAAAAAATTATTCAGAAAACAGCCTTCAATAATTCTCAAGAAGAAAGGGACTGGAACCTTTATGAAGGCTTCTTCTAACACAAAATATTGGCATTACAGAACCTTGAAACAAAACTGAGTACTATGTCCTGTTGTGTAGGTGGTGTATAATTAATGGTCGAGTGATGCTGCAATTATTGCTATGGTTGCTTTCAAGTCGATGGCAAAATATCCTATGTGGAAAAACATAACCAATGGCGGCTACCACCTTCAATGATTGAAAGCATTACCTTCATATTACTTTGTGTATATTATATGTATATATATAATATATATATAATATATATAATATAAATATATAATATATAATATATAATATATATTTATATATATATATATATATATATATATATATATATATAATATATATATATATACATGTATATATATACATGTATATATATACATGTTATATATATTTATATATTATATATATATATATATATATATAATATATTAATATATATATATATAAAATATTTTATATATATATATTATATATATATTAATATATATAATATATATATAATATATATATATATATATATATATATATATATATATATATCAGGAGGGCCCCGCTTTACGGCGTTCCGCTTTACGGCGTTCCGCTAATACGGACATTTCAAATTATGACCAAAACTCACTATACGGCTCCCCCCACCTGACTTTCTAATACGGTCACCGCGCCCACCCTGTTTGTTTACATTCTCCATGAGCTCAGTAAGCACTAAGTCTCTCCATTTTGTATGGAAACTCCAAAATTTCAAATGTTTTTAAAGTTATTTCATATTTTATATATATCTGATAATTATACTTATGTACCTGTACCTAAATAAACTTACATACATCGAGTCATTTAAATGTCGTATATTACGTTAATATACACATTTCATTAATCCATCCATGATATTTTTTTCAAATTATATAATAAACACGATGCATAACATATAAATAAGATAAATACACCCCACAGTAGAATAAATAAACAAATGTGAGATGTCGTAGCAGACGACTTGCACAAGTGGTGATAATAACAATACCGAGTCTCATTAATGTCGTATATTACGGTAATATACACATTTTCATTAATCCATCCATGATATTTTTTTCAAAATTATATAATAAACACGATGCATAACATATAAATAAGATAAATACACCCCACAGTAGAATAAATAAACAAATGTGAGATGTCGTAGCAGACGACTTGCACAAGTGGTGATAATAACAATACCGAGTCTCATTAAATGTCGTATATTACGGTAATACACATTTTCATTAATCCATCCATGATATTTTTTTCAAATTATATAATAAACACGATACATAACATAAAAAGATGATAAATACACCCCACAATAGAATAAATAAACATAAATATAAGATGTGGGAGCCACATAACTTGAAACAAGTGACGGCAAGAATAACATTTTCTCTAATCTAACATAAGAGTAAATGGTTACTGGGGTAACTGTAGAAAATTATCCTTTCGTATGTATGTAAGTAAGTTTATTCAGGTATACACAAATACAGTTACATAGATTATCATACATAACAACATACGTGTAGAGAACCTAGGATAACCCAAAAAAAGTCAGTGTGACTTATTTCCATTGCCTTCACTCAGAGCTTCATTTCTTCTCAAAATGATGTTACATGAGAATGGGAGTGTTCTTCTTTATTAATTCTACCGTATCAATGTAGAGACAACCTGTACACAATGTAACTTGTACACAAACCAGACGTGTACATTTCGTTTGTTTACAAAACTTACCTTCACCTGGTTTGTTTACATAACTGCGCCTGCCCCCTCTCATGTACTCATTCTTTCTCTCTCTCATTTATTCGTTTTATCTCATTTACTTACTCCTGACCCTACATTAAGACTACAAATATTTTAAGGTAAGTAATGAGTGAACTGTATATACATTTTATCGCTCTGGGATGCTTAAATATCATAGAATTGTATGTGTGGGTGGGGTGGCCTGGTATGGTAGCCTGGCTGACTACCATACATACCACACTTGATTTCTTACAATAAATACTACTTGTCTCACCCTAGATTAAGACTATAAATATTTTAAGGTAAGTAATGAGTGCACTATGTGTGTATTGTACCTTTTTATTGTTTTTTGATGCCTGGTTCTATTGCTAACTTAATATATGTTAGTGTAAACTTGTTATCTAGTGTTTGTATGCATTTATAAGTGGAAAAAAAGGTGTTCCACTTTACGGCGATTTCCGCTTTACGGCGGTAGCCTGGAACCTAACCCGCCGTATAAGTGGGGCCTTCCTGTAATATATATATATATATATTTATATATATATATATATATATATATATTATATTATATATATTAATATATATATATATAATATAAAATATATATATATATATATATATATTTTTTTTTTATCACACTGGCTGATTCCCAGCAAGGCAGGGTGGCCCGAAAAAGAAAAACTTTCGCCATCATTCACTCCATCACTGTCTTGCCAGAAGGGTGCTTTACACTACAGTTTTTAAACTGCAACATTAACACCCCCCCTTCAGAGTCAGGCACTGTACTTCCCATCTCCAGGACTCAAGTCCGGCCTGCCGGTTTCCCTGAACCCCTTCATAAATGTTACTTTGCTCACACTCCAACAGCATGACAAGTATTAAAAACCATTTGTCTCCATTCACTCCTATCAAACACGCTCACGCATGCCTGATGGAAGTCCAAGCCCCTCGAACACAAAACCTCATTTACCCCCTCCCTCCAACCTTTCCTAGGCCGACCCCTACCCCGCCTTCCTTCCACTACAGACTGATACACTCTTGAAGTCATTCTGTTTCACTCCATTCTCTCTACATGTCCGAACCACCTCAACAACCCTTCCTCAGCCCTCTGGACAACAGTTTTGGTAATCCCGCACCTCCTCCTAACTTCCAAACTACGAATTCTCTGCATTATATTCACACCACACATTGCTCTCAGACATGACATCTCCACTGCCTCCAGCCTTCTCCTCGCTGCAACATTCATCACCCATGCTTCACACCCATATAAGAGCGTTGGTAAAACTATACTCTCATACATTCCCCTCTTTGCCTCCAAGGACAAAGTTCTTTGTCTCCACAGACTCCTAAGTGCACCACTCACTCTTTTCCCCTTATCAATTCTATGATTCACCTCATCCTTCATAGACCCATCTGCTGACACGTCAACTCCCAAATATCTGAATACATTCACCTCCTCCCTACTCTCTCCCTCCAATCTGATATCCAATCTTTCATCACCTAATCTTTTTGTTATCCTCATAACCTTACTCTTTCCTGTATTCACTTTTAATTTTCTTCTTTTGCACACCCTACCAAATACAATGTTATTATAATAATAAAAAAGAATTATTGTATGTATGACCCACAAGGTCAGATATACAATAATTTAGGAATTACTGCAGATAATGTTGTTAATTTCCCCTCACATAGGCCTCCAAGAGGCCTATGTGAGGTAAATATCTAATACAATTTTGATGGCTGACCCAAGTGTAAATCAAGGACTCGAATGGAACAACAACAAACATGACCGCCGCTACAGTCCAAGATAACTCCTTCCCAGTATTTGATGTCAAGAAGATCACCGACCCAGAAATAGCTAAACTCCTTATGATTCAGAACCAAACGATCACCAAACTAACTCAAGAAATGCAGGAACTAAATGCTAGCAATGCAGATTACCTCAACAAGATCACTGCTCTAGAACATAAACTAGACACTCTAGAACAACAAAGCAACACCCACACCCGGTCCCTAGACACCATCAACACACTAAAAGACCAAGTCACCCTACTTACTACCAACATTACAGAGGAAAGATCAAGAGTGGACCAACAACTTGCCACTGTCATAACCAACTTCCAAGACCATAATGACCAACAGCAGCTAACTGACGCTGTTGTAGTTAACAGCAAACATCTCCCACCCACAGTCACCCAAGAGACCTGCATGGAGACCACCCTACAGCTTATCAAGGACCACCTTCGCCTTAACATACGTAGTGATGACTTAAAGGATTGCAAACTGATGGGCCACCAAGCAGGTAAAAAAACAATGCTGTTAAAATTCCAAACTAGCCTACAAAGAAACAACCTACTAAAAACATCTATTTCTATGAAAACTGATGTTTACGTCAATGAGTGCCTTACCAAAACGAGACAAAACCTTCTTTATCGGCTAAGAAAATTGCGCTATGCCCAAAAAATCCACCAGTGCTTTGTGAGGGATAGAAAAATAGCAGTTAGGAAACAGCCCACTGGAAAGAGATACTTCATCTCCACAGAACATGACCTTAAAACATTCCTAAGTGAAGCTGGACTAACAGAATCAGAGTAAAGTGCAGATAATACCCATAGTCCACCGTTAGTGTTATATTGTCATAAATTCGTGCCCCCCTAAAATTCTAATACCCCAACTACTTTTGATTGTCATTGTTGTATTCAACGACCATTCTACCTCATAGTCTTAATTGTATTAAATATCTACAGAATCTATCTCCTTTTTTCCAACTTACCACATCACTGTTCCATCTTATTTTTTTATAAACTAACCATAACTTGTCTTCAATAATTCTACCTCACTTTAAAAAATACTCAATTGCCCAATTTTATTCTAAATCCCTATTATTGCCCAATTTTACTTTAAACTATATTGATCAAACTTATTGTAAACTTCTTTTATTGACCATTTTTATTCCATACTTTTTTAAACTAGTATTTTCAACTACAACTTTTATATTATCCTGTCTACCATCTTACTAGCATATTATAACCAAGTCATTGCCATTTTTATTTTTATAAATTTTTTTATTATTTTGCTACCTTAATTTGTGTATTTTATCCTGTCAATTTAAATCTAATTATACTCTAATTCTTGTAAACAACTTATATAAGACCTTAGTGCAATTACAATTGAGAGTCTTGTGCCTTTATTATATTATTAGATTAATCACAGTTTTACTCTAGCTCAATACCAAATTCACTATATTAGACCATAGTGCAATTACTAGTGAGAGACTAGTGTTATTTTTAATTTGTATTTTTATATTATTAGACTAAACCTAGTTGTACTATAGCTCTTTCTAGCTCAATACATAGTCAATACCAAATTCACTATACTAGACCATAGTGCAATTACTAGTGAGAGACTGGTGCTATTTGTAATTTGTATTTTTATATTATTAGACTAAACCTAGTTGTACTATAGCTCTTTCTAGCTCAATACATAGTCAATACCAAATTCACTATATTTGACCATAGTGCAATTACTAGTGAGAGAATCGACACCATGCCTAACCCTTCTAGGGTAGGGTAGGTGCCTGAGCCCGAGCCTTTAGCTCATAAGACTGTCATTCCCATTTGCCCCCTTGGGGCGGGGATGGCAGACCAGAGAGGCCTAGCTTGTGGCTAGGCCTGGGGACAGTTGGTCCCAAAGATGAGGAGGTACTTGTGCCTCCTCCCATGGGAGACTTAGGTCTCAGACACTCCCTAAAGAGGGAGCCAAGGCCGGGCCACCACTCGGAAAAGGCCCGGGCCGGGAGAATACCGGCTAATCTTTAATAATAATAATACTAGTGAGAGACTGGTGCTGTTTTTAATTTGTATTCTTATATTATTAGATTAAACCTATTGTACTATAGCTCATTCTAGCTCAAAACATAGACCCCACAAAAGTCATTATTAGACCTTAGTGCAATTACAAGTGAGAGTCTTGCTCTATTTTTAATTTGTATTTTTATATTACTAGTTTATACCTAGTTGTACTTTAGTTCATTCCAGCACAACACATAGACAACATCAACTTCATTATGTGTAGTAGTGACTATACCCTACATGACCAAAATACTCTAGCTATATACTTATCCAAGCTTCCCACCACTACAGATATCAGTACTAGAACTCAACACACAACTCAGGATATAAATAACCATAATTTAAACCTAGATGATGATTGATCACGTTGACCCTGATCTAAACCTCCATAATCTGACACCCAATCAAAACCTATTAGAAAGTAACTGCCTTTATTACACAGCATCACAAGCCACCACTATCCTAAACAATGCTAAAAGTCTATCAGTACTTAACTACATCAGGTCCTTAAGCAAACACTATGATGACCTCCTGGCACTCCTTGAATCACTAAAGACACCCTTCTCCTGCATTATTCTTACTGAGACCTGGCTTAAGCAGGACACAATAGATATCTACCCTCTACCAGGATACACAGCAATTCACAACTGCAGACCAAACCAAGTTGGGGGTGGTATTGCAATCTATTACTCTAACCAATTATCTTGTCTTAGCACCACTTGCTTTTAGTGATGAAAATGGGGAATACATTTTTGCTAATTTTACTGTAAAAAACCTTAAGACGCCTATAACAATCGGTGCCATTTACCGGATACCTCACACAAACATCACAAATTTCAGTGAGAAATTAAAGTCACTAATAACAAACAGACAAATGAATAAGCACCACATTCTCTTAGCTGGAGACTTCAACATCAACCTTGGCCTACTAGATGATCAGCCTGTAATTGATTTCATCAACAATATGAACAACACACTTCTCATACCAACAATAACTAAACCAACCAGGCTCACTGAGACAAGTGCAACCATAATAGACCACATATGGACCAATATACTAGCCCCCCTTAAATCAGGGATAATCACAGATAGCACTACAGACCACTACCCTACCTTCCTCTTGACAAACGTTAGTAAACCACCACTTGAATACAACAAAGTTTCATTTAGACTCCATGATGAGGCCTCAATAAGGAAGTTCACAGCTGACCTAGAGACTGTTGACTGGCCTACAGAATGGACAGACATTTTTCTTAACAAATTACTTAGACTATACAACAAACATTGTCCTATAAAAACGAAACAGATCACAAACAAACGGCTTGGTTGCCCATGGCTAACCAGCACCATTCTGAAATCCATTGATAAGAAACACCAATATGAAAAGCAATATAGACAGGGCTTAATACACAAATATATTCTTAAACACTATTCATCAGTCCTCACCGAAGTAATAAAGAAAGCCAAACAACAATACTACTCCAGTAGATTCACTAACACTAGAGGAGATATAAAAAAAAGACCTGGAAAACACTCTCTCAGATTCTAGGTACCCACAAACTGAAAAAAACAAGAATATTGTCATAACTAAACCTCTTATGACACCCACACTACATAGAACATAAAAGGCTTCTTCAGATTATTATTATTACAATCAAGGGGGAAGCGCTAAACCCGGAGGATTATACAGCGCCTGGGGGGGGATGTGGAAGGCATTCAGGCTTAATTTGGGGAACTGGAGCACAGGCTTCTTCAGAGGTTTTGTACCTGGATTACCTAGAGTTAGAACCAGTTGGACCAGAGGTTCTTGTGTTTTCCAAAGACCATTTTGGTCATAACTGATATGAAGGGAGTTTAGACTTGCGGCCAACTGCTTCTTTTGTGTGCGGTCTCTTCTTTTTTTCCTTCCCAGGAACATTGTAGGGGCAGAGTTCATCATAGATCATTGACTGACCTGTGAATTGGAAAACAAAGCATTCCTGAAAATCAACAATGATGAGAAGACAACAAAATGGCCGAAGCAGTCTTCACCTGATCGCATGAAAGCTGCTTGCACCAACTAGAGGAAAGAACTGTATGGTATGCATGTTTTTGTATATTCTAATCTCCCAAACTATACAAATTGTCCCATTAAAGCATTAACTTCGGAATAATGGTTTTTACTGTTTAACTATTTTTTACAACCAACGTTTTACCTGGATTAACCCTTTGATGTTTTCCGAGTATAAATACGTCTTAGGGCCCAAATTGTTTCGGACGTATTTATCGCAAAAATTTTCTAGCACTTAAAATCAAGCGGAGAAAGCTGGTGGGCCCCAATTGGAGAAGGGGGTCTCCATGGTCAGTGTGCCCCTAAAAAAAAAAATGGGGGACCCATGGTGCATTGTGGGAATGCCATTTCAGTTGTTTTTTTTTTTCAGCATGTTTAGCGGAAAGAAATATGTGTTCCCCCCAGCAAATCGGGGGGACTCTTTCTTCCCAAGTGATTGCTCAACACAGAGGAAGTGTCAGTAAAGACAATTTCATATTTGGGGGAGTTTTGAGCCCAAAAAGCAATGGAGGGGGAGGAGGGGGGGAGGGGGGAAAGAGGAGGAGGAGGGGGAGGGAAGGAAGAGGGGGGGAGGAGGAGGGGAAGAGGGGGAGGGAAGAGGGGGAGGAGGGGGGGGAAGAAGAAATGTAATAATATTGTTCCCTGAAGCAAGAAAAAAAAAAGTCCACCCCTACAGTGAAAGATAAGGGAGAAAAACATCTGATAAGAGCTGATTTGATGAGCTAAAGGGGGTAATATTACATGACATCGCCCTCCCTTTGTTTTTGCGGGTACAAAAACATTTCTTGTCTATTTGTCTGTTGTCAAGCTCCTGTCTGCCCCTCTAGCCTCTGTCTCAGAGAGACCCCAAAGATGTGTCATCACGTTTACTCACTCTTCAAGCAGAGTATAGCACTTTTTTTGGATTTCTTGGTTATCCTGGGTAATTTACCATGTATACTTGTATTTATGTGTACCGTGAGAAGAGATGGGGCAGAAGAAGAAAGGAGACAGTTAAAAGATATGAATGAGGGAGAAAGATAATTAGATAAAAGGGGAGGGGAAAGCAGCCCGACCCCTTTTTTTGACGGGCTTTTGGGGGTAGTGACAAGGAAATATGTCACTTTGACAGCTGCCGACTTCTGATCAAAAAAATTTATAACCCCACCACCCCCACCAAGACAAGGAGGGGGAAGGGGAGGAGGAGGAGGAGGAGGGGGAGGGGAGGGGGGGGGGGGGGGGAGGAGGAGGAGGAGGGGAGGGGGGGGAAAAGGGGGGGAAAAGGGGGGGGAAGGAGGGGGGAAAGGGGGAAAAGGAGGAGGAAAAAGGGAGGAGGAGAAGGAGAAGGGGGAGGGAAAGAAGGGGGAGGAGAAGGAGGGGGGGAAAGGAGGAGGAAGGAGGGGGGGAAGGGGGAGGAGAAGGGGGGGGAAGGAGGGGGGGAGAAGGAGAGGAGAAGGGAAAAGGGAAAGGGGGGGGAAAAGGGAGGAGGAGAAGGAGGGGAGAAGGGGAAAAGGGAGGAGGAAAGGGAAGGAGGAGGGAAAGGGGGAGGAGGAGGAGGGAGGAGGAGGAGGAGGAGGGGAGAAGGGGAGGAGAAGGAGGAAAAGGAGGGGGGAAAGGGAGGAGGAGAAGGATAAAAAAGGAGGGGGGGAGGAAAGGAGGGGGAGGAAAAGGAGAGAAGGGGGAGGAGAAGGAGGGGGAAAGGAGGAGGAGAAGGGGAGGGGAGAAGGAAAAGGAGGGGAAAAGGAGGGGGAAAAAAGGAGGAGGAGAAGGGGGAGAAGGAGGGGAGGGGAGGAGGGAAGGGGGAGGGAAGGGGGGGGAAAAAGGAGGAGAAGGGGGGGAGGAGAAGGGGGAGGAAAAGGGAGGGGGGAAAAGGGGGAGGAAAAGGAGAGGAGAAGGGGAGGGGAGGAGGAGAAGGAGGAGAAGGAGGAGGAGAAGGAGGGGAAGGAGGAGAAGGAGGAGGAGAAGGAGGAGGAAAGGGGGAGGAGGAAAGGGGGAGGAGGATGATTGTTTGTTTGTTTTTGTAAACAAGTTTTTTAAACAATATATTAAAATTTATGTTTGTGTGCTTATTGTTTGTATACAACGAGTGTAATTTATTTTATAACATTGCACCTTATTTTGGGTCTCTGGGCCACTAAGTTATGTGAAAAAAATAAAATAGTGAAAAAACAAAAACCTTCAATTACAAGTAAAATAAAGTTTACCGGGTGAGTGGCGTCGCCGCTTTGCCCCTACGCGGCTCATTTTGGGAAACTTCACGGTTATACTCGGTAAAATACCGATGGCAAAAATTTTTTTTTGAAAAACACTCAGAAAAAAAAATCTTAACATTTTCTAAAAAAAATAATTTTTTTTTTTTTTTAATATTTGGGACATGAATGACGTTTCAGAGAGGGGCCCGAAAAATCAAAGGGGGTTTAAAATGATTATTGTTGGGAGATGGTTCCTTGAAACATGCTGTGTTATGGATATTTCATTAAATTGTAGATGAGCTCTGAGCCCATTGCAAAAAACACAAACTTCTCTTTGCTAACCTTACCCAAAGGATTTTATTAGGGTAACAGTTTTTTTTTCAAGGGAAATTTTGGCCAGGGCCTTGTAAATCATATGAAAAATCCATGATCTGCCCCTTTTTTTTCCAGGGTCACAGCAGATTTCTGTTTCTGTGTGTTTTGGTTTGTAAAAAATCATGGTTCCTGGGGGTAGGCGCTTGGGGGGGGACCCTTTGGGGGGGGAGTTTTGGTGGATAACTGTAGAAAGGCTAAAGTTTGTGGGATTTTGTATTTGGGAGATGCAAGGAGAGCAAGGGGGTTAATTCAGAAAAGGAATGGACAGGCTTTGGTAGGCTCGGAGTCTATGGGGGCCGGGACGTAGCCTTGCATCAAAGGGGTTTTGGTGGAATATCTGATTTATAGTAAGGTTGGGGGGGCGAAATTTTCCTTACGAAGTCAGGATATTATGGGAATTCAAAGAAAGCCTTTAAAGGGTTTGTGGGGGTTTTTGGGGGGCGGGTTGGCAAAATTTTTGGGAAGCTGGGTAAGACAGGGAGGATTGGGATTTTAAAGGAATTAGGTTAGGGTGAAGGCGTATATGGAAGAGAGGTTTATTCGGGGAGGGGGAAAGGGGCTTCGGGGGAGGTGAGGTGATGGGGGATATCCGCAAAAGGTGGGGTGGGAGGGGACTTATGGAGTGTGAAGATTGTTAGGTTTTTTTAAAGGTTCGCAATGTTCAAAATTTTGGTAAAACGGTTTGGTGGGTGTGGGGGCGCGTAGGAATCAATGCAGTGGATGGCATTGTATCCCCCATATGATTGGAGAGTGATATGGGGGGGGGAATTTTGTAAACAAGAAAAAGGGGAAAAGTGAGGGGGAAATTTGTAAAATTCTTATGGGGGAAAGTTAGCTGAAAAAGGTGCTAAGACAATGGGTTTTGCAGAGGGTGTCATGCGGGGTTTTTGGGGGAATTTTAAAGTTTTCCATGTAGTAATTTTTGTTCTGCTTTTGAGGTGGTAAGATTGGGGGGGGGTCGATACACCCCCTTTGGTTTATGTTAAATATGGGAGGGGTCCCAAAGAGGGGGGGAGGGCTTCGATAGTAATAGTTGATTATGTATTCTCTTGGGGGGGAGGGGGGGTGGAGGGAAACATTTGGGTTAAAGCGTTGGTGGCGTGTTTTTTATGGGCAGCGTGTAGGAACAAACAATTTTTTGGGGGGAAGGTGGGGGAACTAGTTTTTCCGGGGGGGATTGGACTTTTCTGTTGAACATTTACTCATTGGTGATGGGTGAGAGGAAGGGGGTCGGTCCCCTTCAGTGGGGTGCCTCTTGGGGATTGGTGCCTGAGGGGGGTAGGTTGATGGTTTGCAAAGGGGTTTTGATGTGGGTAAAATTTATTTGCAGGGGCCTCGGGGGCCGGGGTATGTAGACCCTTTTGAAATTTTTGTAAAACCTACAGAGTTAAAAGTTGTAGTGATTTTTTTCATTCTTTTATCATTATAAGAACCTTTTATATAGGGGGTTTAATTTTTATATGTTTTGAGATAGTTTTTCTATTCGAATTGATGATAGCTTTACCTTGGTTTTTTTTTTACTCAAAATTGATGGATGACCACATGATCAAATTGGGGACTGATTACCTCTTCTCCTCCTATTTTCAAGCTTCTCCTGGTATGGACGATGAAGCCCCCTGTGTGGCGAAACATTTCCTTAATAAGATACACGGGAAAATGTTTTTTGGGGTTTCCCAAATGAGATAAAAAACTTTGGGGGCTAAAAACACAAAAGGGAAAAAGAGGTAACATCAAAGCTGCTTTCATAGAAAACCTGGAAGCTTTCTACAACAGATGGAAACATAAAAAGTCTAGGCTGAATGGTACTGCCCTTGATACTGGCCATGTAGTCAGAAACTGTAAGGCTGGAGATGATGTCCTGGTAGTCAGTAAATGTGGGGCTGATAGTGCTGTCCTAGGAGATAGTAATGGTGAAGCTGGAGGTGCTGTCCTGGGAGACAGTAATGGTGAAGCTGGAGGTGCTGTCCTGGGAGACAGTAATGGTGAAGCTGGAGATGCTGTCCTGGGAGACAGTAATGGTGAAGCTGGAGATGCTGTCCTGGGAGACAGTAATGGTGAAGCTGGAGATTTTGTCCAGGTAGTCGGGAATTATACGCAGGAAGGAATACATACAAATGACCTCATAGGGGGCAGGAGACATAGTAGGGAAAGAAGTGTAGTCAAAGATAAGATAAAACCAATATTACAAACTAGAAATACCGCAGGAAATAGCAAACAAGAGGACTCCACTAGCAATAGTGAGGATATATTACCAAAAACAACTGATGGGAGCTCCATTGTTGGTGCTAGGGAGGATAGAAGTAAGACAGGGAAACATGCACCAACAGGGAATACAGTCACAGAAACCCAAGGCAAACGGAAACCAAGCCTGGCACATACTATGCCTCGGTATTCTGGCAGGGGAAACTAAAAAAACAGATGGGATGAACTATGACCACCCAAAAATCCCATGCCCAAGCAACGGGAAAATGCAAACCCCCTTTCCCGTAAGCTTTTTCCCCCTAACTGTGTACCTCTTCAGTACGGGAAAGACTTGTATAATTTAAATTGCCGGGATCCATTAAAGGGGACAAAAAATACAAAAAATCCAGGCCAGGGGAAAACCCTGGGTACCACAGCCACTCAAAGGGAGATTTTTTTATGCCAGGAAGGAAAAAAAACTGCAAAAAGGGCAGAAATCGTACCCAAACCAGTCTTTCCCTGGAGTGGAACCACGTCAGGCCTCCACCCAAACCAACAGATACAGATATAATGCCAAAAAAAAAATCCCCCCCCAGTACCAAAAAACCCACCACCCATAACATTTTCTTTGCAAATATCAGGCTAAACCAGCAAAAACAACAAAATACCTTTCATCCGGTGGATGTTGCAAAAAAAAGGCAATGTTCGCGGCTTTCATGAGACCCACAAAAAAGGCATTTGGACAACGAAATATGGATCCCGGGTTTAAAACCCTATACAGAGTGACAGAGTGAACAGGAAAAAAGGGGGGGGGGGGGGTTTGGCCTGTACATTCAAGTCACTTTTTTGCACGAACTGCAAATCCCTCAAATGATTGGGGAAGTTTTAGCAGTAAAGGTCGAAAACCCAAAACCTAGTCATTGGGGTAGTCAAAACAAGCCTCCGGATGCAAATCCCCCAATTCCGAACAGCGTAAAAATTGCCCATTCGGAAAATCTTCCACCCTGCACCCAAAAACTTGCTCCGGGGGGGTTTTTCACTTAACACCTAAATGGGGAATAGCAAAAAAAATTTTGTGCAGTAATAACCCAGGAGGCATCTGAAAAAACTACACTCACCGAGCTTTTAAAACTCTGCAAAAAATTTAATTTAAAAACCCGCAAAAAAAGAGCCCACGAGACTGGGAATACACTAACCATCTTTACAACAAAAATGATCTGATAAGAAAAGTCCCAAAAAAAAACAAAATACTCAGATCCCAACTAATTGAGGGTTTAGAAGTTGGGGGGCCCCAGACCGACAAAATAATAAATAGGGGACATTTCCCAAAATTTAAATTCAATAACAAAAAACTAAAGGGGACCAAAAAACCAATCTAAACCCATATAAATGGAAAATATAAACAAAACAGACCCCAAATTATCCTAGAACGATTCTCCGGGGGGCACCGATGTATCACAAGGCTTATTCCTCTAAGAAAAAAAGGGTAATGTTATAAAAGACCCCGCGCTCCCTTTACAGGGATGAAAAAATAAACGAGCGGTAAAAGAGGTCAATATATCTGAAATGCGTAGGGAGACATGGTCAGAGAAATAGCAAGCACGAACTTAAAAACTAAAAGAATCCTTTAGGAGTCGGAAACGCGGGAAAACTAAAAGCCAAAGAAAAACGAAAGAAACCCAAAGTATTTCTTCCCCTATGCCAAATCAAAATCGAGAACAAGTCCATTTTGGGGCCCCCTAAAAAAACAAAAAGGGCCCCACACGATGCAAAAGGGAAAATGAGTGAGTATCAAGCCCCAATATGACTCATTTTTTTAGCAACCCGAAAACCAGACTGAGAGCGAAGACAAAATGAATTTTTTATGAAGACCACAAAATTTGATTACACAAGCCTATCCGATGTTATCCTGACGCCAAATACTTGAACAGGCGAAAAAATGACATGCCCAGCCCCTTCCCCCAGGGCCAGACTCTGGAACTCTGTGTTATCAAGAACTGAAAGAACCCCTTTTCACGAGCCTTTTCCCCCCATGGAGGGGAGCATGGACAGGGGGGTCGCCCACAGTTACAAAAAACAACAGACATAGCCCCATCCCAAAGGGGGCAGTAAAGCAACAGCAAAGAACTACAGACCAATGCACTAACATCCCATATTTTAAAAATCTTTAAAAAAGGCCTAAGAAGCAAGATCACCCCCCATCTAAAAAACCCCATTTACACAACCCGGGCAACAGGGTTTTTAGAACAGGTCGTCCTGTCTGTCTCAACTATTGGATCACTACGAAAAAGGTTTCCTAAATGCACTAGAAGGGAAAAAAAGGGCAGATGAAATATATCAGACTTGCAAAACCCTTCAAAAGGGGGCAGGTGTAAAGCGACAAAAATGGTGTAAAGGAATAACGGAAAAAGTCGGTCGATGGTCTATAATTTCCTCAAACAAAAAAGAGAGTGTCAACAGAGTAAAGCCCGGGCAGCTCGGTAAAAGCCTTTTCCACAAGGCACAGTACCGCTCCCATTTGTTCTACCCTCATATCCGAATAGAAAAGGGATGTCAGCCAAGCCCCGTGTCTTCCTTTGCAGATGACACCCTCTGCATGACAGGTTTCCATTGCAGACACTGCAAAGCCAGGCAGACATCCAACCAAACTTTCAGTGGGTGCAGAAAACAATATGAAGTTAACGATGAGAAATTTCAAATTTCTCGATTGGTAAACATGAGGAAAAAAATTTTCATCAGAGTACAAAAAAAAATTCTGGGGACAAAATAGAGCGAAACACCAACGTTTAAAGACCTGGGAGTGCATGTCGGAGGGTTCCCTTAAGGACCATAACATTTTATCAATCGCATCTCTAAAAAAGACAGGATGGATAATGAGAATTCAAAAAATAGGGGGGCCCAAACCCCTGATGACACTCTTAGGCACTTGTTCTACAGGGTGGAAAATTGCTGACACTAAAACCACCTTTCAAGGGAGGTGAAATTGCCAACCTAGAAAATGTACAGAGCTTTCACGGGGCATAAAGGAGTAAAACACCTCTTACTGGGAGGTTGAGGTTCCTAAACCTGTATTCCCCGGAATGCGGAGGGAGAGATACATGATTACATCTCCTGGAAAAAACCAGAGGGGGGTACCGAATTCAGACGAAAAATCACTCACTACGAAAGCAAAAGACTTGGAGACGATGCCCCTCCCCCAAGAAAAGCAGGGGTGTCACTAGCACGTTAAGAGACCATACAATAAGTGTCAGGGGCCCGAGACTGTTCAACTGCCTCCCAGCACACATAAGGGGGATTACCAACAGACCCCTGGCAGTCTTCAAGCTGGCACTGGACAAGCACCTAAAGTCAGTTCCTGATCAGCCGGGCTGTGGCTCGTACGTTGGTTTGCGTGCAGCCAGCGGCAACAGCCTGGTTGATCAGGCTCTGATCCACCAGGAGGCCTGGTCACAGACCGGGCTGCGGGGGCGTTGACCCCCGGAACTCTCTCCAGGTAAACTCCAGGTAAACACAAGTGTTGCACATGTGTCTAATTTATCAACGTGTCGGTTCTGTGAACCATTCATCTACAACACAAGAGTTAGTAGATTTGAGGTTATATAAGAACATAAGAATGGAGGAACACTGCAGAAGGCCTACTGGCCCATGCGAGGCAGGTCCTTATCAAAATGACTACTACCTAAAGCTTCCCAAGAAATAACCCACGTACCCACTCATATACTTGTCCAGTCTCTTCTTAAAGCTACCCAAGGTCCTAGCCTCTATCACCCCACTGGGAAGACTGTTCCACGCATCTACAACTCTGTTAGAAAACCAGTACTTACCTATGTCCTTTCTAAATCTAAATTTATCCAACTTAAATCCATTATTCCTGGTTCGACACCCTCAGTACTTTATTAATATCTCCCTTGTTTATGCCCGTCATCCACTTAAAGTGGACATTATTGACTTTATTGCAATGCAAGGAAAAAAAGGCACAATACTATGACCAGAAACAATACACAAATAACTCCCACACAGGAGAGAGGAGCTTACTACGACTTTTCGGTCTGACTTTGTAAATGGTCCAAGTTGGACCGAAACGTCATCATGAGTTCCTGTCTCCTATGTGTATTTGTGTTTTATTGCAATGTGTTTTTATCATTTTATTAAGCAATGAACTCCTAAATATTGTAACAGTAAAATTTCTAGGTTTACATTTATACCAGGGTCAAAGTTAGTGTAACAGCACCTTTCAAGGCAGGTGAAATTGCCGACCTAGAAAATGTACAGAGAACTTTCACGGCGCGCATAACGGAGATAAAACACCTCAATTACTGGGAGCGCTTGAGGTTCCTGAACCTGTATTCCCTGGAATGCAGGCGGGAGAGATACATGATTACATACACCTGGAAAATCCTAGAGGGACTAGTACCGAACTTGCACACGAAAATCACTCACTACGAAAGCAGAAGACTTGGCAGACGATGCACCATCCCCCCAATGAAAAGCAGGGGTGTCACTAGCACGTTAGAGACCATACAGTAAGTTTCAGGGGCCCAAGACTGTTCAACTGCCTCCCAGCATACATAATGGGGATTACCAACAGACCCCTGGCAGTCTTCAAGCTGGCACTGGACAAGCACCTAAAGTCGGTTCCTGACCAGCCGGGCTGTGGCTAATACGTTGGTTTGCGTGCAGCCAGCAGCAACAGCCTGGTTGATCAGGCTCTGATCCACCAGGAGGCCTGGTCACGGACCGGGCCGCGGGGGCGTTGACCCCCAGAACTCTCTCCAGGTAAACTCCAGGGTGTTTAAACACATTTGCCTACCTTCCTCTCTCCTAGCCCTCATTCATAATAAATGAGAATTGGACAGTCAATTCAAATGTGTGGTTGTGTTTATTAATATATTCACAAAAAAGTTTTTAAACCGAGCCTTATAAGAATGAAATTACTGGTAGAGTGGTGGGTGGAAAGCTACCTCTTCATCATATTATTATTATTATAATCAAAAAGAAGCGCTAAGCCACAAGGGCTATACAGCACTGCAGGGTAGGGAAGGAAGCGAGGGTATTGGATGGCAGAAGGGAGGAGAGATGATCAGTAGGTTACAGAAAATAGCGGGGCAGGGGATAGTACGGGGGTAGAGGGTAGCAAGAGATTGAAGTAGAAAGGGCTGAAGGTATCAGAATTTGTGAAGTCAGTTGTTGTCAAAAAGTCAATGAGAGAGTCTGGATGAAAGGTGGGTCCATCAGCAAGAAGGGAAGGTAAAGAGAGAGCAGCAGAGCGAAGACGACGACGGAGGTAAATTCTGCGTGCTCGTTGATAAAGTGGGCAGTCCAACAGAATGTGGCTGACTGATAATGGAACTTGGCAATTCTCACAGAGAGGAGCAGGGCGCCTCTCCATGAGATATCCATGAGTAAGACGAGTATGGCCAATGCGAAGACGGGAGAGAGTAGTCTCCCAATCTCGACACTGGTGATAAGAAGACGGCCAGTAACCTATACTCGGTTTAATAGATTGAAGTTTGTTGCCGAGCATAGTAGACGAACGTTGTTGCCAACGGGTGTGAAGTTGGGAAGATATTGCAGCAAAATAGTCCGTAAATGGAATACCTCTACATGAAACTGGTAGGCCATGTACTGCTAACCGCGCAGCAGTGTCTGCCTGTTCATTGCCCTGTACGTCAACATGACCAGGGACCCAACAAAAAATAATATCTTTATGCTTGGTAAAGATGCAGCGTAGCCAAAGTTGGATACGGAGGACTAAGGGGTGAGGTGTATCAAATTTCTGTATAGCCTGTAAAGCACTAAGGGAGTCTGAGACAACCACAAATGATGACACAGGCATAGATGCAATACGGATAAGTGCTGTAAGGATGGCATACAATTCAGCAGTAAAAATACTAGCCGAAGATAGTAAATGCCCTTGTATGACGCTGTCCGGAAACACTGCTGCGAATCCTACGCCGTCAGAAGACTTAGAGCCATCTGTGTACACAGCAATGGCATGAGAATGAGAGTGAAAGTGGTCAAGAAAAAGAGAGCGGGAAGCGACCGTAGACAGTTGGGCTTTCGAGTAAGGGAGAGAGAAAGAACAGACTCAAACAGCTGGAACTTCCCAGGGGGGTAGGGAAAAGTGAAATGCTACATGTACATAGAAAGGTGGTAATTGAAGAGAAGACAAGAGCGAATGAAGGCAAAGAGAGAAGGGACGGAGTAAACAGGGGAGGCGAACAAATCAAGAATGTCTACTAATATCAGTGACCATTCTATAAATGGAAGGATTGCGGAGATCGTGAGAGTGTACATAGTAGCGAAGGCAATGGGCATCACGGCAATCGGATAAGGATGGAACGTTCGCTTCTGCATAGAGGCTCTCGACAGGGGAAGAGCGAAAAGCACCAAGGCATAAACGTAATCCTTGGTGATGAATGGGGTTAAGGCTAGAGAGAGTAGCAGGAGATGCTGCTGAATAGATCTGGTCACCATAATCAAGTTTCGATAAGACAAGGGTGGAATGTAGGCGAAGGAGGGTTCGACGATCAGCTCCCCATGAAAGATGAGCAAGGGTTTTAAGAAGGTTCAGCCGGCTGTGACAAGTTGCCTTCAGAGAGGTAATGTGAAGTTTCCAGGATAATCTACGATCAAAGAGGAGGCCCAGAAACTTGACTGTATCAAGTTCAGGGATACGGGAGCCATAGAGGTACAAAGGATGATCGGAGATGACAGAGCATCTAGTGAAAGTAATTTGGTGGGTTTTAGTGCTGGAAAATTTAAACCCACGTGTGGTGGCCCAATTGGAAACACGGTCGACTGCATGCTGGAGAGAAACTGTAATAAGGTGACAGTCAGCGCCTGCACAGGCAATAGCGAAGTCATCAACATAGTGATGACCAAATATTTGATGAAAGACTAGAGGCTAAATCATTAATAGCAAGGAGAAAAAGTGTTGTGCTCAGAACACATCCCTGGGGGACACCTTCAGCTTGGATAAAGTCTGGGGAGAGCACATTATTAACCCGAACACGGAAATGCCTGTCAGTTAAAAAGTTCTTAAGGAAGGATAGTAGATTGCCTCGAAGGCTTAAGGAGTGGGCTTGGG
The DNA here is from genome assembly GCF_026875155.1 of Cherax quadricarinatus. NCBI lineage: Eukaryota > Metazoa > Arthropoda > Malacostraca > Decapoda > Parastacidae > Cherax > Cherax quadricarinatus. The sequence continues at coordinate 45,922,858 of NC_069427.1, forward strand.
CTAAAATATTATACCTCCAAGTTGTGTCATATGCCTTCTCAAGGTCAAAAAATATGGCAATAACTGAGTGGTTATTCGCAAAGGCATTACGAACATACGTATCCAAGCGTAGTAAGGGGTCTATGGTAGAACGTCCCTTACGAAAGCCATATTGACGAGTGGAGAGACTGTTGTGTGTCTCTAAATACCACACTAAACGTCTATTTACTAGGCGTTCACTTTGCAAACTGCACTGATAAGAGCAATGGGACGATAGTGGGAGGTTTCATGTCCCGTAGTGCCTGGTTTGCGGAAAGGGAGAACAATGGTGGATTTCCACAGCTGTGGAAGAACTCCTTGTGACCAAATAAGATTGTAAAGGCGTAATAGGACTGCAAGGGCTGACCGATGTAAATGTTGTAGCATACGAATATGAATGTCGTCGGGTCCAACTGCCGATGGTCGGCAAGCTGAGAGTGTTGCCTCCAGTTCTTGAAGTGTAAAAGGCACATTATACTGTTCTTCTCTGAGAGAAGAAAAGTCCAAGGGTGCTAACTCTCTGGCAGACTTTGAGGAAAGAAATGAGGGGCATAGATGGAGTCCCTGAGAAATACAGACCAGATGATTGCCAATTTCATTGGCAACATCAAGTGGGTTTGCTATATCAACACCGGCAACCCGCAGAACAGGAGCCGGGTCAGGAGAATATTTACCACTCAGTTTTCGTACTTTTTTCCAGACTGCACTCATAGAGGAAGCAGAGGTGATGGTGGAGACATAATCTCGCCAGCAAGTGCATTTAGCGTCACGGATGACACGGCGAGTGATCGCACGCTTCTGCCTAAAATCAAGAAGTCTCTCTGTGGTTCTATTGTGCTGGTACCTGCCCCATGCAGCGCATTTCAAACGTACTGCACGAGCACAAGCAGGAGACCACCAAGGCACACATTTCTGAGAATGCCTGCCCGAAGTTTGGGGTATAGAATGAGAAGCTGCGGTTAAAATGGAGGACGAGAAGAGGTGTAAAAGCTCATCGATGGAGGACGAAGAAGGAACCTCTCTAAAAACAGTTAGGTGTGAGTAAAGGTTCCAATTTGCCTGATCAAATTGCCAGCGTGGGATGCGAAGAGGTGGTGAATATGAAGGGGAAGTAAGAATGATTGGGAAATGATCGCTGTCATGTAAGTCCGGAAGAACAGACCAAGTGAAGTCTAATGCGGCGGAGGAAGAGCATACTGAGAGATCGATGCAAGAGAGAGTGTGAGTCCGAGGATCAAAATGGGTGTGAGTACCTGTATTAAAACATGGAGGGGGTGGGTGGCAAGAAAAGCCTCTAACTGAATGCCACGGGAATCACAGTAAGACCACCCCCAGAGGAAATGGTGGGCATTAAAATCACCAAGTAACAGAATCGGTGGTGGTAATGACGAAACAAGAAAGGCAATATCCGGAATAGATAATGCCCGAGAAGGAGAGATATATTAAGAACAGAGTGTATACCACCTATGCAAGTGGATACGGGCTGCTGTGTAATGCAGCGAAGTATGAACAAATAGCTGATGGTACGGAATATCAGTGCGTAGAAGAAGGGCACTTTCATTAAAGGTCCCATCAGGAAAAGGATCTGAAGAATACAATAAATTATAGCCTGAGATGGGAGAGATAACAGCAGAGTGTAATTTTGGTTCCTGTAAGCAAACACCAACAGGGGAAAACTGGGAGAGTAACATCTGAAGCTCACCCCGATTACCCGAGGCCGCGTATATTCCACCGTAAATAGGCCATGATTGGCAATGATAAAGATACCTGAAATCCACAGGTAAGGGTTCCTACGGACTAGAGGGGTTAGAAAAGTCCACGTGCAGAGGCAGTGGAAAACGTTCAAGCAGTGAAGGAACGGTGCGCTGTGAAGAAAGGAGTTGCGCAGATGGAGTAGAGGAGAGAGAAGGAGCGGAGGGTGGATCAGTGTCCATTGATGGTCTGGTCTCTGCAATATATTCAGAGATTGCTTCAAGTGTTTCAGAATTCAGAGACGTCGTATGGGAGACAATGTTGGAAATGGTAGGGGGAGGATGAGTAAAGATTGGAACTGTAATGGACTGTACCAAGGTAGGGGGAGGGCGAAAGGGTGGAGGGAACTGGTGAAGCGTGGAAAGGGACAGAAGAGGCTGAAACCTGAGAGGTGGCAGAAGAGGAAGAAACTTGGGAGGGAACAGGGGAGGAAGGTAGAGTACGAGGAGGAGGGTGAACCTCTACACTTGTAACAGAGCCAGTGAGAGGGGGAGAACCAGGTACAGAGACAGGGAAGGGAAAATGAGGAGGTGGAAAATGGGTAGGAGGTGTTAACGGACCTTTTTTTGACTTTTGAAAAGTAGAGGGACGATTGGGAGGAGGTGTCATACGAGATCTCGTCGCTACTGAGGTTTGTGAGAGAGAACACGAAGAAGCAAGATCAGACTGAGACGTTGAAGTAGGGACGTCTGAGCCGAGGACAGCAAAAGAATTAGCTACAGGAGTGACTATGGGAGAGGTAACCACAGAGGTGGGTGCAGAAGATGGGATACCAGAAGTGGGGGGACGTTTTGAAACACGAGAATAAGAAACACGAGGTAGTCTCCCTTGGAGGCGGAGATGAGAAACTGCCATGGCATAAGGGAGACCTTCTGCCTCTTTGAGGTAATGGATTTCCCGCTCGTTTAAGTAGACTTGACAACGGCGAGAGTACGAAGGGTGAGCCTCATGACAATTAAGGCAAGAGGGAGATCGATTGTAAGATGTATTAGAATGGTCATCGGCACCACAGACTGGGCATTCGGCGATAGATCTGCAATATTTCGCTGGATGGCCAAATTGCCAGCAATTTCTACACTGTTGCGGTGTAGGGATCACCTTTTGAACTTGTAACCGATGTCCTGCTACATAAACTGAGGATGGGAGTTCACGGCTGTCAAAAGTTAAACGAGCCACATTGCTAGGGTATCGTCTCTGCCCACGGGCAGGAAGAACGTAAGTGTCTACCTTGAGGATTGGGAGATCTTGGAGTTCCAGCTGTTCAAGAATGTCAGTGCCACATGTCTGGAAATTTTGTTGAACTGACTGACTCAAGAAATCGTAATGACACGATTGCAAACAAACCATACCCCCGGCCGGGATTGAACCCGCGGTCATAGAGTCTCAAAACTCCAGCCCGTGGCTAGCTGGTCTAGTGGCTAACGCGACAGGCTGGAGTTTTGAGACTCTATGACTGCGGGTTCAATCCCGGCCGGGGGTATGGTTAATTTTGTTGAACTATGGTATGGGGCAGAATGACGGTACCACTACAAGAATTGAGGGAATGATGCTTTTCAATAGTTACAGGAACAGTATCGATATCGGAAAGACGAGAAAGCTCATGAGCCTGGGTAGCATTCTGTACAGTGACGATGCGCATACCGCTCTTAAGAGCATGAAAAGAAATATCTTTACCAACATGGCGTAGGAGTGCCTTGCCAATACTGTGGTCAGAAAGATAGGCAGTAGAGGAAGTCGGTCGTAAAGTGAAGAATTTAGTCCATTGTGCAGTCTGAAACTGAGCGTGGGAAGGTAGTGAAGGACGTGTCGATCTTTTCTGAGAAGAACGAGAAGGTGGAGAAGTATCATCAGCAGGTAATTGTCGTTGTCGTTTAGGCGTGGGACCAGAGTTGGTCTGACATGGAACGGGCCAGCGATTTGAAAATTGCCGCACCGTAGAGGGAGAGGCCGGAAGCATAGTCAGAGGAGAGCGAAGGTCAGATAAATCGAAGGAGCCAGTCGAGGCCTCAGTACCTGAAGCGGGTGAGGAAACAGCACCGGCAAGAGGTACAGAGGCATGAGGAGTGTCCGAAGAGTGGTCCAAAGACGAGGCGGGGTCAGAACGGGGTGCGGTATCAAGAAGGGGCCCGGGGGTAGCAGGTTCATGGACTAGGGCTGCCATGGTTAGGTTACTTCTTTCTTTTTGTTTTTAAGAAAAAAAAAGAAAGAAGAAAAGAAAATAAAAATAAAAAAAAGAATAAAAAAAGGGGGGACCAGGGAGGGATAGTTCCTAGGAGGAATGAAAGGGCCAGAAATCTCCCTCCGCTCCCAAGAGGACCTCAGCACCGCAAGTAGCGCAGATGCAGCATGGAACCCGTGCCATACCCTACCCATCATGCCAGTAAACCGGCAATCCGGGATAGCAACCTCACATCTGCCGAGCTACCTTGGTGGACAAAAGAGAGGGTGGCCGGAAATCCGCCACAAAGCATACCTCCTTCGGCCACCACCCCCGGAATCCAAAAGGTGACTTCCAGAGATACACCCGTCGCCCGAGAGACACCCAAAGCCACCCTCCGGGATACCGGAGAGGGATCAGGACATCCCCAGGCAATCCAGATTCCAAGGCAAACTACGCCACCGCCAAGAACCTCAACGGAATGGGATGGACCCCGGTACCCTTTCCCCTACCTAGGAACTAGCGTGCCTGTGGGAAAAAAAAAAAAAAAAAAAAAAAAAAGGCCAAAAAGGAAAGGAAAAAGGGGAGGATGGAGAGAAGGAGGAGGAAAGGAAAAAGGGGAGGATGGAGAGAAGGAGGAGGAAAGGAAAAAGGGGAGGATGGGATAGGGAACGGGGGATTGGGGGGTAATTAGGTTCGGTCTGAGGAAGTAGACCGACAGGTCTAATTCCTCAGACCAAGAGCCTCTTCACCACGCCAAGGAGCCCCCCTTGAAGAGGCTCTTCATCATAACAAATTCAATTCTCACAGAAAAGAATTCTTCCTCTGTAATTTATGAGTGTTGTAAAAGGTGACATAAATGTTGAGAGCAAGGGTCTGGTAACCCCTTCTCTTTTATAAATTACCCAATTTAAAAAGAAAATTTTTTGTTTTTCTTTTTAGGTCACCCTGCGTTGGTGGAATATGGCCAGTTCATTGAAAAAAAAAATTCAGATGTGTAGAAGAGCATTTTGTTGTTATTATTTTCATAAAAAACAGCCAAACTTCTCAACAAACTGTTAGTGAGTCAAATTGTTGGAGTCCACAGCTATGTTGTGACTGAAGTCATTGAACATTTGAGTCGAGGCTGCTAACAACAATCACAATGTGGAGCATTTTTTTTGTAACCTATTTGGTTTTTGTGTTTCATTGGCAGCTGTTACATTATGAATGATATCTACAACTGTTATTGATAAGTATTGCAATTAGAAGGGAAAGACAGTATAATTAAAAGAAATTACCAGTAGTGACTCACTTTTTACCTGGAAGACACATTCAGCTGGGAGATGAAGGGAATGAGAGAGAGTGTAGGTTTTCTCGATTCAAAGTAGGATGAGCATCAGTTGAGGATGATGAATGCTCTGGTCATCCATCACCATCAAAAACAGATGGCAACATTTATAGTGAGGAAGGCCAGTTAAAAAATATATATGTATATGCATTATTATTATAATCAAAAAGAAGCGCTAAGCCACAAGGACTATACAGTATGTATATGCAAATACTAATAATACCGCAATAATCAATGGACTTAATAGTGAATAAACCCACTATTGCCTGGGTAAATACTTAAACCAAAGTAGGCAAATGATCAATATATCTTAGATGATCTTTAATGGTTGATTTGAAACACAGAATTTTTAAAATTTATTATGTTTAGAGTTGGGTGAAAACATTTAAAAGGACAATTTTTTCTCAAATATTTGATACAGGTACATGTATTAAAGTTTTGATTTGATACTATATATCAGATAGTTATTATATTCTATATTCTTAATAAAACATACAGTTATGGAAAAGTATACCTAACCAATGCACGATACCAAAAATTTAAAACAATGGAGAATTACTTCCTCTTATTATTACAAATGTGGAATAAGATACATTAAAACAATGCAAGCTTACTGTATTTTTAGCTATCAAACATAATGTAAAAGCTTTTCATAGTGATATAATGTGGAACAAAAAAAAACTGTGAGGGATTATCCTCATGACGTTGTTAACAACTTTCAACGCTATTCCTGTGATATGCTGCTGATGCTGATCACAATTACGGACGGATTTTGCACGGAGAACACCTTGCTTCGCAAACTGATGTGCTGCCGATGCTGATCACATTTGTGGATGGATTTTTCACCAGAGAACACCTTGCTTCACAAATTGATGTGCCGCTTATGCTGATCACAGTTAAGGATGGATTTTACTCAGAGAACAGTTTACTTCACAAATCGAAGTTGGACACGGTGAGGTGCTGGATGTTGTTACGAGCTGAAAGTTTTATACAAGATATTTTTTTTTATCTATTAATAAATTACTGTATATGAGGTTATTTTTTTATAACCATGATAATTAGCAGGTCCTTGGTAGTAGGATGGTAGACAGCAACCACAAAGAGAGGTACTACTGTTCTGCCAAGCAAGTGTGAAGTGGAAACCTGTAATTGTTTTACATTATGGTAGGATTGCTGGTGTCTTTTTTCTGTCTCATAAACACACGGGATAAAGGGTATATTTTGCTACATCTACTTATACTTAGGTCACACTACACATGCATGCACATACATTTATATACACACCCATCTAGATTTTCTTCTATTTTCTTAATAATGCTTCTTCTTCCTTATTTCTGCTTATCTCCATAGGGAAGCAGAAAAGAATTCTTCTTCCATAAGCCATGCAAGTCGTAAGAGGTGACTAAAATGCTGGGAGCGAGGGGATAGTAACCTCTTCTCCTGTATAAATTACTAAATTTAAAATGAAAAACTTTTGTTTTTCTTTTTAGGTCACCCTGCCTTGGTGGGATATGGCCAGTTTATTGAGAGAGAGAAAAAAAAAGTGTAACACTAGAACGTTTTATTAAAAAATATTTTGCCAACGTGAAGCTTTACCCATCCAAAAATTGGATTGATAAAGCTTCTTTGTCATTAGCATGAAAATTCTGCCTACACTTCACCATCCACAATGAATAAAAAATTTAAATTATGCTTCAAATCTCTATCACTCATGGCTTCTCATCCAGCATCTAGCTACTTTCACTCTTAACAAACCCATTTGCTTTCTCAGTTTTCTAACCTTATTTATCTCTCTCCAAAACTATTTACTGACAAAAACTCACTTTTTCATTTTTGTTTCTGCATTTCTTCACCACTAACTTAAATATATTGTTTCTTTTCTATATATCAGGTATATCAGTTTGACATTGTAAAATCATATCACATGCCAACCTTTCACTCATGATAACCATTCTAGAAACATAAAAATAGAGAACTCTTGTCTCACCATTCTACCAACAATATCTCTTTCCTCAACCACCTATTTGCCTATAATCACAGCAAACTTCTGCTATGGACTCTGATGCTGTATTCTAAAATCCATACAACACCTTTATGATATTACCTCAATTACTTTCCATCGCAACAGTCAGTCTTTCCCCAACAACTGCTTCTTACGTCTTGCTAATAATCTTTGTCTATTATTAATTTACTTTGACATTTTTTTTTTCCAAGATACCGGTCCTTTCCCACTGAGGCAGGGTGACCCAAAGTTAGTAATTTAAACAGAAAGGGCTACTAGCCTCTTGCTCCAGAGTTTCAGTCACCTCTAACGACATACATGGCTTACACAGGAAGAATTATTTTCCACTTCCCCACAGAGTTTTACTTTATCATCTACTGACATTCTTCTCATATTCTACCTTCCACTATTTATACTCCAGCTACCAATAAGGAAAAATAAAGACTTTAGTACTCTTCTAAAAACATGTACAGTACTGTATCTGCAAAGACCTACCCATTAACCTTAGCCAATAGCAAAAATAAAAAGCCAGCACATGAAAGACAAAATATTCAGTGCAATAACAAGCAAATGCCTTATCAACTATGATAAACTTACCTTCAAAATAGGTGGTATCCATGGCATCATCTGGTTGAGGGACAAATGGGGCTGGCATATCCCTCAAGTTGGGTAAATTGATGCAATGAAATAAGGAGCTTGATTTGATCAATTCAAAGTCTGCCCGTACTTTTGGATCAAAGGCCAAGAGCTTGTCTATTGTCTTGATAGCAGCTTCAGATAATGCCTCATCACCCTCTGGCCAGGGAATGTCTAGAATGATACACCAGGAATATTAAAGTTACAGGCCAACTTGTTGAAAAAAAAAACTTCTGTTCTTGCAAAATAAAAGATTTTATTTACAAAGTTTTTTTTTTTCAACAAGTCGGCCGTCTCCCACCGAGGCAGGGTGACCCAAAAAAGAAAGAAAATCCCCAAAATGAAAATACTTTCATCATCATTCAACACTTTCACCACACTCAAACACAGTGCCGGATTAAGAAATCTCCGGGCCCTAGGCTATTCAGATTGGCGGGGCCCCTTTGAGTTATGGGTAAGCGAAGCGACCCCTTCCAGCTTGGGGCTGGGGGGGGGGTCGGTGTGAGCCTGTTTAAGATCTAATTAAATACATTCTGGCTATTTAGATTAAATTTAAAAGGAAAGTACATCAAGACAACCAAAACCATTTACCAACAGCCATTATAACTATCTTGTTAAATCATGCATTTTAAAGAGAATAAACTCAAGACAGCATAGTACAGTGGACCCTCAACCAGCGATATTAATCCGTTCCTGAGAGCTCATCGTTAATCAAAATAATTGTTAGTCAAGTTAATTTTCCCCATAAGAAATAATGGAAATCAAATTAATCCGTGCAAGACACCCCAAAGTATTGAAAAAAAAAATTTTTACCACATATAGCCAGAGGGAGCATGGACACGGGGGTCGTCCCTCAGTTACTAAAAACAACAGACATAGCCCCACTCCACAAAGGGGGCAGTAAAGCAACAGCAAAGAACTACAGACCAATAGCACTAACATCCCATATCATAAAAATCTTTGAAAGGGTCCTAAGAAGCAAGATCACCACCCATCTAGAAACCCATCAGTTACACAACCCAGGGCAACATGGGTTTAGAACAGGTCGCTCCTGTCTGTCTCAACTACTGGACCACTACGACAAGGTCCTAAATGCACTAGAAGACAAAAAGAATGCAGATGTAATATATACAGACTTTGCAAAAGCCTTCGACAAGTGTGACCATGGCGTAATAGCGCACAAAATGCGCGCCCAAAGGAATAACAGGAAAAGTCGGTCGATGGATCTATAATTTCCTCACTAACAGAACACAGAGAGTAGTCGTCAACAGAGTAAAGTCCGAGGCAGCTATGGTGAAAAGCTCTGTTCCACAAGGCACAGTACTAGCTCCCATCTTGTTCCTCATCCTCATATCCGACATAGACAAGGATGTCAGCCACAGCACCGTGTCTTCCTTTGCAGATGACACCCGAATCTGCATGACAGTGTCTTCCATTGCAGACACTGCAAGGCTCCAGGCGGACATCAACCAAATCTTTCAGTGGGCTGCAGAAAACAATATGAAGTTCAACGATGAGAAATTTCAATTACTCAGATATGGTAAACATGAGGAAATTAAATCTTCATCAGAGTACAAAACAAATTCTGGCCAAAAAATAGAGCGAAACACCAACGTCAAAGACCTGGGAGTGATTATGTCGGAGGATCTCACCTTCAAGGACCATAACATTGTATCAATCGCATCTGCTAGAAAAATGACAGGATGGATAATGAGAACCTTCAAAACTAGGGAAGCCAAGCCCATGATGACACTCTTCAGGTCGCTTGTTCTATCTAGGCTGGAATATTGCTGCACTCTAACAGCACCTTTCAAGGCAGGTGAAATTGCCGACCTAGAAAATGTACAGAGAACTTTCACGGCGCGCATAACGGAGATAAAACACCTCAATTACTGGGAGCGCTTGAGGTTTCTAAACCTGTATTCCCTGGAACGCAGGAGGGAGAGATACATGATTATATACACCTGGAAAATCCTAGAGGGACTAGTACCGAACTTGCACACGAAAATCACTCACTACGAAAGCAAAAGACTTGGCAGATGATGCACCATCCCCCCAATGAAAAGCAGGGGTGTCACTAGCACGTTAAGAGACCATACAATAAGTGTCAGGGGCCCGAGACTGTTCAACTGCCTCCCAGCACACATAAGGGGGATTACCAACAGACCCCTGGCAGTCTTCAAGCTGGCACTGGACAAGCACCTAAAGTCAGTTCCTGATCAGCCGGGCTGTGGCTCGTACGTTGGTTTGCGTGCAGCCAGCAGCAACAGCCTGGTTGATCAGGCGCTGATCCACCAGGAGGCCTGGTCACAGACCGGGCCGCGGGGGCGTTGACCCCCGAAACTCTCTCCAGGTAAACTCCAGGTAAACATGAAATATTAATTTTAATACACACTAACTGAAGAAGACATGCACAGTTACATGACACTTACCTTTATTGAAGATCTGGTGATGATTGATGGGATGGGAGGAGGGGAGACCGTTGATCTTGTTAGTGTTTAGAAGGGGAATCCCCTTCCATTAGCACTTGAGGTAGCAAGTCTTTTTCTGGGGTTACTTCCCTTGTTCTTTTAATGCCACTAGGACCAGCTTCAGAGTCACTGGACTTCTGTCGCACAACATATCTGTCCATAGAGGTCTGTACCTCTCGTTCCTTTATCCTAAAGTGTTTCACAACATTGTCAGTGTAATAGTCACCAGCACGGCTTGCAATAGCTATGTGAGGGTGATTTTCATCAAAAAAGGTTTGCACTTTAAGCCACATTGCACACATTTCCTTAATCTTTGAAGTAGGCAACTTCTTCAATTTCTCTCTCCCCTCCTCCGAAGCAGTTTCCTCAGGTGTGGCCTCTTACTGTTGAAGATGCTCTAGCAGCTCATCAGTGGTTAGTTCGTCATTGTCCTCCCCACTAACCTCACCAATATGAGCACTAGTTCCAGGAATTTTTTCCTGTTCACCTGGGTGTTAGTCAACTGTTGTGGGTCGCATCCTGGGGGACAAGATTAAGGACCCCCAATGGAAATAAGTTAGACAGTCCTCGATGATGCACTGACTTTCTTGGGTTAACCTGGGTGGCTAACCCTCTGGGGTTAATCGTTTCTCGGAAATTGTTTCACGTTAAGCCACACCAACAACACTCTCTCCACATCTTCAAGTAATACAGCTGATGGTGGTGCAGCAACAACAACAGCTGACTGTGGTGCAGCAGCAGCTGCACCTTTGGCAAGAACAGCTTCCTTGATTGCCGTTTTCTTACCCACAATAGTAGCGATGGTTGATTGGGGTTTATTATACAACCTGACCAGCTCAGAGACACGCACTCCACTTTCATACTTAGCAATGATCTCTTTCTTCATCTCCATAGTAATTCTCACCCTTTTTGCTGTAGGGTTGGCACTAGAAGCTTTCTTGAGGCCCATGGTGACTTATTTTGCAGGTGCAATCACTACAAAGGCTGTGATAATATGAAATGTTCCAGTTGTTGTATGTTTGGAAGCGACCGCGGTGGCTGGCTGGCTTGTAAACCAAGGGGCAAGTGAGGCGCGCTCAGGCCAAAGTGGACGCGTATGGTACGGAACGAATAGCGCTGGTCGGGTTTTTAAGCACTAGTTGAGGCAAAATTTTTGTGTTAAAATGTATCGCTAGTCAGATTTATCATTAATCGATGCCATCGCTGGTTGAGGGTCCACTGTATTACTAGATTAGGCTATTAAAGTAGTGACATCATGTACCTATTATATTCAGCATAACCACTACAGCACTATTATTCCCTTTATAAATCACTGACCATTATTGTTATCATTGCATCACGCATAAGACTATCAAATCATATAAACTCAAGAAAGTAAAGAATTGTTTATATTCACAGGCACTTCTTAAATAAACTTTTTTCTGGATTTCATATTGGCAAAATCATCAATTATATTCTGAAAATCAATATTTCTTGTTAGATCAGACTCAATGGTCAACAAGGCTAGGTTACACAATTTGTCTTGGCTCATTGTTGAACGGAGCTGGTTTTTCACTCTTTTCAAAACAGAAAATGAACGTTCTCCTTCACAGTTAGTAGCTGGAAGTGTTAGGTAAAGGCGATACACTATGTCAACATTAGGGAAGGTTTCTGAGATACCTGCATTTCTTAAATGTTTCAAAGCAGCTGAGGGCGCACATTTTTCAGGTGGAGCTTTAATCTGATTCATATACCCAGAAAAATGAACTATTTCTTCAACAAATGTGTCCTGAACATCTGCTGAAAGGTGTTGTTGCAACTTTAATGCAGCTTCTCTCAATTCTGCATCTGGCATAGTAGAAATTTTGAACAGAAATCCAAACTTGTCATTGAGATTCTGGCAGATTTCTTTTCTTTTCACCAATTCTGTAATCAGTGAATCCAGAATGACGAAGTATGTAGCTGTCTTACATTTCTGCCTTGGTAGCAACACAATTTCATTGTCTGGCTCTTCAAAATTGCGTTTCCTCTTGCTTGACCGCTGATGATCAGCCCGGTAACTATAGTCTTTCACCAGCAGTTTAGCTTTCTCTTCAAACATTTCAAAAGCTTCATCATTGCAAAGTGAGCTTACAAATTCCACTAAGCCTGCATAGAGGTTAGCACAAGTGGCCATTTCAATTTCAATTTTCTGAAGTGTCTTGTTCGTGGCATTTAACCGTTCCAGTATACAGTCCCAAAGCACACAGAGTAAGGCCAATTCAAAATCTTCCAATTTTGATGCTAAGCTGGCTGCTTCGCTTCTTGTAGTTGCTGTCTGGTCTTCATCCTCTGCTATTTGGATCAAAGCAGAACATATTTCAGCAAAGCTGTTTTTCAAAGCATGTGTTGCATCATGCTGCGCTGAGAGCATACCATCCATGATCTTTTCACAGTTTCTGAATTTGCAAGCTTCCTATAAAACATAGATGACTTTAAACGACGACGACTTCCATCATCATAAATCCTTGCTGATTTCCTAAAGTCAATGTTCAGAGTTTGACTGAAGTTTTCTGCAATGAAAGCATTACGTAGAGAATCTGGGATTACATTTAAGACAAATCCTGTGGATGAAATGTCCGTTGAGACATTGAGAGGAGACACAAAAGAAGTAGATGCTGGCTGAGAAATAATGGAGGGAGGGCTTCCTGTATGATCTGACGTATCTGCAGATTCAACTGTACAGGTAACATCAGAAACTGTTTTCGTGAGCATGTCTGTGATCTTTCTGCAGCTTCCTACATCTTTCTTTTTCTGTTCTTCTTCTTGAATTTTCTTCTTTCTTTTCTGTGACCCACTCGCATAAGAACGTCCAACATCACGTTCACGAGATCCCATAATGAGGATGTATCACTGTCTGTAATCATGCAAATACAAATTTTTCATTATCAATTATTATTACTTTTTTAATTATTATTAATTTTTTTTTCTGTCAATTGGGGGGATATGGCCCTTGTAGCCCCCTTCCCTCTGGCTGTGCATCTAAAAATTCAAAACGTTACCAGAAAGGAGTCATATGCAGAACTTTTACCATAGATTAGGTTAGTGATTTGGGCTACGAATATTTTACTAATTCATCCTCCTTGATCTCCAATTTACTTAAACAGAAATCATACTGAGTCCAAGAACAATGGTATTTATATTACCATTTTCATAACTAAACTAATCATTATGTTTTGCATAATATATGGCCTACCACCATAGATAAGGACATGAGAATTAAAAAATGCAGGGACAATTTTCAGTTTCACCCAACCAACGATTTTCTGATGTGGCTTATGTGTTTCTGGGGAAATATGTAGTAAATTAATTGATGTTCTACATCACTTCCGTCACAACTTGAAAACTAAGCATTTGCGACAGAAGTGATGTAGAACATCAATCAATTGAGATCTGTTATTGAAATGATAAAGACTTAAAGACAGGACAAAGTGCTTTTGAAACCTACAAACGGAAGTCAGTTTGCGTGTTTAGGCTTTTCTTTATAGTATTTTTACCAAAAATGCGTCTTTACTGGTCCATGCGCCTTTACTGGTCAAGTAACCCTATCAGGTACCTCCCTTAACATTTAGAGGCGAAAACAAACATTTATCCATACACATCAATGTCTATCAACAACACTTCAGTTAATTTGTCACAGTACAAGTCTAGATAACGTGTAATTACTACAGAAAATTGGAGAGGAATCTCCCATACTCAGCCATTAGCGGGAAAACACAGCTGTTCTGATGTAAACAAAGGCGGGTTGAGTGTTGCCATCTATGGTTAGGTTTATTTATTTTTATTTTATTTTATTTCATTATTTATTTTTGTTTTGATTAATTTTTAAAAATCAATTTTATTCTCCAAACACTTGAACTTTTTAGGTAGGGACCCCTTTGGACTTGCACCATGTGCGCAGTCTTGGATGAGCCCCTGAACCCCTTGGACCGCGGGGCCCCCAAATGCACGGGGCCCTAGGCAAATGCCTAGTTTGCCTATGCGGTAATCCGGCCCTGGTCACACATTATCACTGTTTTTGCAGAGGTGCTCAGAAAACAACAGTTTAGAAGCATATAAAGATAGACAACAAACTGCCAATACTTCAATAATATATTCCCACAAACATGTATCATAGGCAACACTGTACTATGAAGACTTATCAAATATATAACATTTTTAAAATGTTTAAAAAAATGTTCAAAAGGCAAAAATGATGACAATCTGCAGAAACCTTAAGGAACAAAAAACATTATTAGTTTAGAAGAAACTCCAATTACATTTACAAAAAAAAAAGTTTTGTAAGACTTAAATCCACTTTATATTTAGAGATAATATTTTCTGAAGGGATTCTGGTAAGCTGATTAGCTGGACATGAGTCCTGGAGGTGGGAAATACAATGCCTGCACTCAAAAGGACGGGTTTGAGATATTTGCTGTTTAAAGGGACATATAAACTATCGTATCTGCGCACCTCTGCCAAGACAGTAATACCATAAATGATGGTGAAAGTGTTTCTTTATCGGGTCACCCTCCATTGGTGGGAGACGGCCAGTGTGTTAAAAAAAGAAATTCGTTTTTAACACCAGAGTGGCATACAGAAACAATATCTAAATGTACATAAATTAATCTTGTAAATGTTATTTGCACTACTGCACTATTTGTTTAATTAATAAATTCAGTAAAAGAATTAATATACTAAACACTATCTCAAAGTGATGTTACCTCGGTGAAGAATGTTATGAAACACAGCCTCAGGAGTTTCATCATTAAAAGGTGGAACACCAGTCATAAACTCAAAAAGACATACTCCCAGAGCCCACCAGTCTACCGGTGGCCCTGAAAGTCAGCAAAAAATAAGAAACAAAGAAAAGATAATAAGTTAAACAACTGATGTACAAAAAATATTAAAGAAATTAACATGAGAGAAAATGCACAAAAATGTATTTCCAAAGATTAGAAAATTTATAGCCCAGTAAGCTATTTCTTAAAGGTAGTAGGTTGGTAGACAGCAACCACCCAGGGAGGTACTACTGTCCTGCCAAGTGAGTGTAAAACGAAAGCCTGTAATTGTTTTACATGATGGTAGGATTGCTGATGTCTTTTTGTCTGTCTCATAAATATGCAAGATTACAGGTATGTCTTGCTACTTCTACTTACACTTAGGTCACACTACACATACATGTACACATTTATTTATACACACTCATCTGAGTTTTCTTTGATTTTATCTTAATTAGTTCTTGGTTTATACTTTTCCTTTTATATCCATGGGGAAGAGGAATTAGATCTTTCCTCCCGTAAGCCATGAGTGTTGTAAAAAGGTAAACTAAAATGTCGGGAACATGGGCTAGTAACCCTTTTCCAGTAAAGGTTACTTAAAAAGAATAGAAGAAGAAAATTGTCAAAAGTGGGAAGTCTGAATGTGGTGGATGTTGTGCAATGATAAGAAAGAGATGATTGTGGATGTTATGAACGAGAAGAAGTGGATGTCCTGCCTTTAAGTGAACAAAGCTGAAGGGGGTGGGAGAGTTTCAATGGAGAGGAAAAAGGGATTAGGTCAGGGGTTCAAATAGAGTTAGAGCTAAGAAGGTGTAGCAATAATGTTGGAAGGATATGCTATGGCAGGATGAGGGACTATAAATGTATTAATTCAAGGATTATGTGGAGTTTAATAGATTGGATGTGAAAAGATGTGGGTTATAATAAGCGTGTATGCACCTGGAGAAGAGAGAAGTGAAGAGGAGAGAGAGATATTTTGGGAAAAGTTGAGTGAATGGTGGGGAGTTTTGAAATCAGTGGGAGGGTAATGGTGGTTGGGGATTTCAATGCTAAAGTGGGTAAAATGTTTATGGAAGGGAGTAGTAGGTAAATTTGGGGTGCCAGGGGTAAAAGTAAATGGGGAGCTTTAAGGAGCTATGTGTGAAAGTGATTTGGTAATAAGTAATACATATTTTATGAAAAGAGGATAATAAATATACAAGGTAAGATGTAGCACGATAAATCAAGTAGTTTATTAGATTAGGTATTGGTGGATAAAAGGTTGATGGGTAGGCTCCGGATGTACATGTTATAGAGGGGCAACTGGATATATCGGATCATTATTTGTTTGTAGCTACAGTTTGAGTAAGAGGTAGATGGGGAAAAAGGAAGTGGACAACAAGTAAGAGGGAGGTGATAGTGTATAAACTAAGGGAGGAGGAAGTTTCGGGTGAGATATAAGCAAACTATTGGCAGAAAGGTGGACTAGTGCAAAGATGAGTAGTGGGGGGGTTGAAGAGGGTTGGAATAGTATGAAAAATGCAGTATTAGAATGTGCGGCAGAAGTTGCTGGTTATAGGAGGGTGGGGGGCAGGAGGAATAGGAGGAGTGATTTGGTGGAATGATTGATAGTAACGGGTGTGAAAAAAAGAAAAACGGTAGCTTATGAGAGGTTTTTACAAAGCGATAGTGTTGTTACTAAGAAGAGCAGAGTATTTGGAGAGTTAAAAGAAAGGTAAAGAGAGTGGTTAGAGAGTGCAAAAGGAGAAGCAGATGATAGGAGGTGAGAGAGGCACTGTCAAGAAATTTAATGATAATAAGAAAAAATCATTTGAGTGAGTTTTAACAAGTTAAGATAGCCTAGGGGAAAGTATGATTTGTCAGTTAAAACAGATGAGGGGAATTAGTAGATGGTATTAGGTAGATGGCGAAAATATTTTGAGGAACTTTTATGTTAAGGAAGAAAGAGAGGCAGTTAATTTCATTGCATGGTCTGGGAAGGTTACCAATCTTTTAGGACGTGAAGAAGGCAGAATGTAAGTGTGGGGGAGGTACGTGTGGCATTACGTAGAATGACAAGGGGGTAATAAAAGCAGCTGGGAAAACTGATGGGATCATGGACAGAATGTTAAAAGCAGGGGGGGCCCCCCCCCCCCACCTTGGGATATAGTGTTGGAGTGGTTTGTACTTTTTTTTAATTAAATGTATGAAAGAGGGAAGGTAACCTAGGGAATGGCGGAGTGAAAGTAATAGTCCCTTTATATAAAGGGGAAAGCGGACAAAAGAGATGTAAAAAATTATAGAGGAATAAGTTTAACTGAGTATACCAGGAAAAAGCGTACGGTAGGGTTATAACTGAAAGAATTAGAGGTAAGACAGAATGTAGAATTGCAGATGAGCATGGAGGTTTCAGAGTGGGTAGGGGATGTGTAGTCAAGTGTTTCATTGAAGCTATTATGTGAACAGTATATAGATAAGTATCGAAGTTTTTTTTTTCAACAGTTTTAATGTGCGAGTGTGGTATAAATGTGTTGTATGATGTTGAAAATATTTGCTTTTGGGGATTTTCTTTCTTTTTTTTCTGGGTCACCCTGCCTCGGTGGGAAGCAAGGCGACATGTTGGGAAAAAAAAAAAAACCTACTTTTTACTTATCTGTGCTATTAGGCAATATTCACCATCTTCCCATTGGCCATCTCCCAACGAGAGGGCAGGGTGACCCAAAAAAAGAAAAAACTTTTCACATCATTCAACACTTTCACCATCTGGGTGCAGATACCGAAAATGTGACAGTTAAATGTCACTCCAAACATCTACTATTTTTGTTTTTTTCTATCAAAACAGGCTGTATCCCACCAAAGCAGGGTGACACAAAATGATATAAAAAGGTGTCTCTTTTTAAATTAGTAATGTATACAAGGGGAAGGGTAGTTACTAGACTCTTGTGCCCGGTATAGCTTAAGACGGAAGGAATTTCTGTTCCACTTCCCAGGAAATTCTTCCTATTTTTTTTTAAAAAAACATCGTCGGTTGTTTCCAACCAAGGCAGGGTGACCCAAAAAGAAAGAAAAACTTTTATTATCATTCAACACTTTCATCATCACTCATACATAATCACTGTCTTTGAAGAGGTACCGAGATGCGACAGTTCAGATGTCCCTCCAAACTGCCAATATCCCCAACCCCTCCTTTAAAGTGCAGGCATTGTACTTCCCATTTCCAGGACTCAATGCCGGCTAACAGGTTTCCCTGAATCCTTCCACAAAATATTAACCTGCTCACACTCCAACAACTCGTCAGGTCCCAAAAACCATTTGTCTCCATTCATTCTTATCTAACATGCTCATACACACACTTGCTGGAAGTCCAAGCCCCTCCCCACAAAACCTCCCTCACCCCTTCCCTCCAACCCTTTTCAGGGGACAACCCCTACATGCCTTCCTTCCCTACAAAGTTATTTACTTTTCCAGTCATTCTTCTTTGTTCTATTCTTTCTAAATGACCAAAACCATCTCAAACAGACCCCACCCCCCTCTTCAGCTCTCTGACTATAATTTTACTAACTCCTCGCCTCCTCCTAATTTCCACACTACAAATTCTCTGCATAATATTTACACCACACATTGCCCTTAGGAATATAATTATTAATACCCAAAGAAAATAGGGCATCATAATTTCAAGGTGTTATTATTAAAAATTAAATGTTCATAACAGATTGGTTGGTCAATGAGAATAGGAAGTGATGATTACCTATATGTGATGCACTAAATCTGTGTGTAAGTCAGTGGAAGTGTTGGAAGCTCTATCCTCCATCTGGTGAAGAATCTGACACATGTGCAATATCTGGGTATCTGTATTTGTATATGTTTCCCCATCCAGTGGCTTTATCAATACAAGGACATAATGTGAAGACTAGAGCTATATACAGAAGATGAGGCAATCAGTCCTTCTTCACCAACTCCAAGGCTGAGAGACTGATTACCTAATCTTCTGTATATGTTCTTGTATTGTACTGATAAAGCCATTGGATGGCAAAAGTCTACAAATAAAGATACCCAGATGTTGTACATGTGTCTAATTTATCTGGTCCAGTATTGTATCTAGTCATGCACAAATTATTATGGTCTTTTTATTACTACACAGGTAAAAGTCACTTTGTGATGAAACACAATACAAGTGTTTACTCTCAGTGTATTCTAATCACTGAAGGAAAGATACCTGCTATGTCAATTCCCTGACCTTATTTCTAATTTCGAGTTACCAATCTTTCACTATGAAGCTGTACTTTTTCTCTACTACCACTATTTCTTTTATTGTGTGAACATTAATGTACTATCTAAATTTTACATTATATGAGAATATCAAGGATCAAACTACCCTTCATTATTTTTCCTGATATCTTAATCTACAATACTTCAGAAATGTATCTGTAGAGATAGATTTTAACAGAAGCTGATATTTATTTATTTCATCTGACACTATTTTAATGAATTTGTAAATGTCTGTAAATTTGCAACAACAAAAAAAATACTTGTTACACATTTAATGACTGATGAACCAACCATGGCCGAGATGTAACAGAAGCTCTTGTTGCTAAATAATCTGGAGACCCAGGAAGCGAGATTCAGGAGCGAGTTGGGTGTGCTCTATCCTGACCACTTTTTGGCGGCTCAGTAGCGGTTTGTCTGGTCAAACTCTTGCAGTGGTGTGCTAGGCACACTCTGTAAATATAATAATTTTTATTATAAAAATTCCCAGCTTGAACAAATATATAAATCAGGGGCTCTTGGCTGCAATAAAAACTGCATGGGTGCTGAGAAAGCTAGCCACCAACAAGACAAACAGAACTTGTTGTAAAAATGGTCAATACAATTCATCTTTATTTGTGAGTAAACCCATAGCATATACAAACTTTATTTATTAATGAGGTTGTAAACAAAGGACAACAAACATAGGGCCAAGAGAAGCCCTGGAATGCACTCAGTATTTTTTTCAATACTAAAAAGAAATCCATGTATATATATGGTTGTAACCAAATATACTTGATTAATGGCAGAAGCCTAATGGTAAACAGACTTTTATTTCATAGAAAAAAAAAGTGTCAAAATAAAAAGTAATAGTAGATCATTAAGATCATCACTGTATTATCTAATAAAATTATACGATTAAATAATTCAGAGAGTTAATTAGCAAGTACCACTGCAAACATATACACAACAGGTTAGCTGTTTAGCACACTGACTTACAAACTTAAACTCACGGTATTTCTTGTTGGGTATGGTAACTAAAGAATCGCTGTGTATGTTGGCTGTGTGATGGACTCACTAACAGGAGCAGTGCCAGGGTAATCCTTTACAACCATCTCCCTCTCCGAAACATCACTGCTCAAGTCACTTTCACTGTACCATCTGACTGGCTTGCAGCATCAAATTTGATTACTGTATTTAAATAGCACATCCAAAAATGAGTTAGAAAATATTCCACAACAGTAGATGAAACAGATGATAAAGCTAGATCAACCAGGCTGTGATAGATATTTATGGGTCAGTGGGCAACTAGCAATAACAGCCTGGTTAACCAGGCAGGCACCAGCCTGGCCAAAGGCTGGACTTTGGGAGTTAAAAAAATAAACTCTTGGAACTCATCAATGGGATATTCTATGGTATATGTTTTGGTTCACTTTAGACCATTATTAAGTCACAATTTTGTAATGATCAGGATTAAATCAAAATACTGTCTAGGTCAATCGTCAATTTTGTTTTAATGTTAATTATTTATGTTCCTTGGCGGAACAGGAGGACAACCAGGTTTTGCTCCAGGAATGGCCATTGCTACAATTCTTTAATGAAGAGCCTTTCATTATGAATGAGAGTGTAAATCTTAAAAATTCCAACACTGCAAAATGTAAGCTGAATATTTACAAAAAAAACCCTCAATTTAGTGGGTTAATAGGAAAAAAATGGTAACCAATTAAGCCAATGTCCAGCAATTTTGAGTGTTTAAAAAAAAAAAAAAAAAAAAAAAAAAAAAAAAAAAAAAATAAAAAAACATTAGTGGTAGCCTCCGGTATACAAATATAATGGAGTTTAGATCGAGAAATGAAAAAGGACAATATGGTTTCCTGAACACTACACACATTAATTCACACATAAGAGATGAAACTTATGACAACATTTGGGTCCAACTTGATACCATTAACTGTATGTGTGTATAGATCAAGTTTTAAGACAATTATTTTTAAACATAAAACAGAAAGGGGGGTTGACTATTTCATGAGTAAAAAGTATCTCGGTTTTATACGGAATAAATAATGTTAGAGAGTAGGGGGAATTCGGATCATTCTTTTTAAGTTACAAAGGAAGTTTATAGGCAAACATTTTATGCTCCGTACTGATGGGAAAACATTGATGAAGTAACAGGATATTAGTTTTGGAATTACAGTGGAACTCTGAACTTGAACTTAATCTGGTTCCACAAGGGCTGTTTCGAGTGCTGTCTGTTCGAAATACAGACAAAATTTTTCACACCATTTTTTTTTGGTTGGCTGTTATCACTAATCTTCGGTAAGGCCCCATGGGGGACTTATTTATACAAATATATAAAATAACACCAAAAAAATATGAAGAAAGAAACACAAAATAGTTACAGCAAAGTTCTGGCAGGTTGTGCCTGTTTTATTGAGTGCCGAGCAATTTGTTGACCAAAACAATGAATTCGATACTGAATTCTTCAAATACGGAGCTGTTCGAGTACCGAGGTTCTACTGTATTTCAGGTCTATTTTGTTTATTTGGATGACTCCTGACTATTAGTATAATGCTAAGGTTGTTAAATAAATAGGGAAGGAAACATTATTCTCTTACTTTATTTGCCGTATCATTAACCTGAATGTCCTTGAAGTGGTGAAAAGCTTCTCCAATCCCATCCACAGCACTTCTGGCATCATTTGCATATACACATTGTCTTTTATTTTCTCTGGAAACAAACAGGCAATCATAATGAGTGTTACATCTTTAATCCTAAAACACAATCTTCAAAATAGTTCACTTTATTAGGAAATACAAAGGAACAGGGGAGAGACCATTCCACCATCAAAAAACAAAGAAGTTATTATGAAATAAGTGCTAGAATCAACAAAAATGTTAATAGAAACAGTTAACACATACTCTCCATACAGTTAATTCGTCCTTATTAAAAATATCCCAAATCAACATACCTGCTTTCCCTATCAACAGCAGGAGCACCATGCATATAATTGGTGTCTTGAATACACCTCAATTCTGCCAAGGGACATGGACTCCTCCTAGTGTCTCGCTTTTTAGGGTTTTGACAGCAACCTGCAGAACTCTGAAAACTTCTTGTAAGGCCAGAAGGACTGACTGTTATCTTGCATATTTCGGTGGGTGGGCTTTGCATCTACTAGAGCCTATAGAGCATTTAATACCTCTGTTTGTGATGGTATTTTGAAAATTTTCCCACTCCTGATAGAGTAATGAAGGTGAATAATTTCTTTCAATTATGTTAATCATTTTCTAATTATGAGCTTGTTCCCTCTGTTCAAGGGAAACATTATCTGCTTGCACCGATATAGGAAAAATTTGATACTGCCTGAAGACAGTTGCAGTCTTACATGATGAATGAGAACTGCTTTCTGAGGACTCTGAGGTTCATTAATTGATAGCTTGCAATCAAGCAATGCTGAACATCCTTCAATAGTTGAAAAAGACAAGGTCTGCACCTTCACTTTTCCCAACATGGGGGTATGGTGAACTTGTGGCTATATCTCTGGTAATACAACCCTAGATATAGAAGGCAAATCAGAAGTGGGGCATCCTACAGGTGACATGTGATGTGTAAGCTGAGATAAGGCTCGTAATCTTGTATGGCACTTATTGGTAACAGTCAAGTCAGCATTTTCCAGCTCTGTGGCTGAGACAGGATCCTTTGGGACAAAAGGTTTGAAGATATCTGAGGTGCAAGATTCATTAGGAACTATGTCATCTAGGAACACATCACTGTATTCACTGGATGTATGAATCTGTTTTCTAATAATTAAGTGTGCTGAGGTTGCTATTGGTGAATGAGGCACTGGTATAGTGTTAATGCTGTTACAGTTTGTATGACATTTCTTTGGTGAACTGGTACTGATATTTGATGTATCTGAAGACTGCAGATCACCAGAGAGCTCCTCCTTGATTTCATCAAGACTGTTGTCTCTTGATGGATATACAGGCAAAGGGTAAATTCCACTCTCATGCCCATCACTGGGCAGAGAGACATCTCGAAAATCACTGGAGATATCTCCCTCTTTTGGAGAGTGGAATGGTAAATGAAATCTGACTGGAGACTACCTGGGACTGAATACCTGAGAAGTATAACCCAATTTACATAACATTACTTTTCTTATTATCACTTTCGTTTCCTTTCTAGGAAGTCATGTCACTGCAAAATCAATTCTTTTTTTTTCAAATCTACAAGATTTGCAGAAAACTGATAATGGACGGAGTCCTGAAATAGAAAAAGGTGTCTACATTAATATTATATGAAAAAGAAAAAGATTATACAGTGATTTTGTGTGGTGAGGTGAAAGTGTTGAATACTGATGAATCATTTTCGTTTTTGGGGATTTCTTTTTTTTGGGGTCACTGCCTAGGTGGGAGACAGCGAACCTGTTGAAAAAAAATAGTATAAGTTTTCAATACAAAGAACATTATCATCTGAAAGTCTGTTTAAGAAGAGAGGTATGGTGGCGAATGTTGCAAAAGGAGAAGGACTGGAGGAGGCAAGGTGATGTAGTCAGAGGGCAAATGTGTGGTGTGAATATATGCAGAAATCTGTTAGTTTGGGATTAGGAGGATGTGCGGGAGGATGACAAAACTATTATCCAGAGGGCTGAGAAGGGGTTTATGAGCTCGGATTTGGGCATGAAGGAGGATGTAACGAAATAGAATGACTCTCAAAGAAGTGATGAAATCTGTTGTGGAGGGAAGGAGGGGTAGGGGTTCGGCCGAGAAAGGTTGGAGAAATTTTTTCTTTTTTGGGCCACCCTGCCTTAGCAGGAGAACGGCGATGTGTTAATAAATAAAATAATGTCAATACATATTATTGAGTTAGTGCTAAAAACCACCTGGGAGTTGTACAGTGTTGAGATATGGAAGGTAACCAGGTTTGATTCCACGAGTGGAGAGAGTAACGCCAATTCTCTGATCAAGAACCATCCACCAGCTTCAAAAGAAACATCCATTTCAAGCATTTCATAAACTGCACGAATGTGAAAAAACTTCCTAGTCGTCCTTCAAAACAGCCAATTTACAGTAACCCCAGGATACAGTAAACGGGTGATGGAACCTAGTTGACAGTAACCCAGGTGATGTACCCTAGTTAACAGGAACCCAGGTGGATGGTTACCCATGGTTAACAGTAAACCCCAGGTGATGGTAACCCCAAGTGACAAAGGTGAAAAACCCCTCTAACATAAATATTAATAACCACCATTATCAAACCTTGTCTAGTCAAAAATACTCAAAATTATGTCAACATAAGTTTCATGTTAGCAAAGGACTCTTTTTATAACTTTACTAAATGTAAAAGCTGAAAGCTTCATGTAAGGTTTTCTTCTTTTTTTGAGTTGCCTTGCCTCAGTGAGAGATAATAAAATAGTAATAAATAATATAATTTTTTTTTTTTTTTTTTTTTTTTTTTTTTTCAACAGTCCGGCGTTCTCCCACCGAGGCAGGGTACCAAATACGAAAGAAAATCCCCAAAAAAGAAAATACTTTCATCATCATTCAAACACTTCACCAACACTCGCACATTATCTCGTTTTTGCAGAGGTGCTCAGGAATACAAACTGTCTAGAGAGCATAAACTATAAAGATACACAAATATCCCTCCAAACTGCCAATATCCCAAACACCCTCTTTAAAGTGCAGGCATTGTACTTCCCATTTACCAGGACTCAAGTCCGACTATATGAAAATAAACGGTTTCCCTGAATCCTTCACTAAATATTACATGCCTCACACTCCAACAGATCGTCAGGTCCAAGTCCATTTCGTCTCCATATCACTCCTATTAACACGGCTTCTCGCACGCTTGCTTGGAAGTCCAGCCCCTTACCCACAAAAAACCTCTTTTACCCCTCTCTCCAACCCTTTCGAGGACGACCCCTACCCCGCCTTCCTTCCCCTATAGTTTATATGCTTTCCATGTCATTCTACTGTGATCCATTCTCTCTAAATGACCAAACCACCTCAACAACCCCTCTTCTGCCCTCTGACTAATACTTTTATTAACTCCACACCTTCTCCTAATTTCCACACTCCGAATTTTCTGCAATAATATACACCACACATTGCCCTTAAACAGGACCCTCCCGCTGCCTCCAACCCTCTCCTCGCTGCTGCATTTAAACCCCCCAAGCTTCACACCCATATAAGAGTGTTGGTATACTATACTTTCATACATTCCCTTCTTTTCCCCATAGATAACGTTTTTTGATCCACATATACCTCAACGCAACCACTCACCTTTTTTCCTCATCAATTCTATGATTAACCCCATCCTTCATAAATCCATCCGCGACACGTCAACTCCCAAGTATCTGAAAACATTCATTTCCCCATATCCTCCCCCCCAAATTTTGTACCCAAAATTTTTTTTTTAAAATAAAAAAATAAATTTGAAAACCCCCTAAACCTTCTCTTTTCAAGGTTCACTTTTCAACTTTTACCTTTACAAAACTTTTCCCAAACTCATCCACAAAACCTTTTGAAATTTTTCTTTAAAAATCTCCCATAAGCACAGAAATCTTTCACAAAAAGAAACCCTGTGTCAATTCCCTTTTTGAATTTGTTTCCCCATAATTTAACCCCAAACCCCTCCCCAAAAAACCCTAGTTTTTATTTCCCTTTTAAACAACCCCTTAAAAAAATATATTAAACAACCAGGGTGACATTACACACCCCGTTAAGACCTTTTTTCCCCCGGGAAGTAGTCCCCCCTCTCTTCTACAAAACCCAAACCCTGAGCCTCACTCCCCCAAAAAAACCCCCCCCTTTACAGCATTTAATAACTTACCACCTTTTTAAATATCCCTTGCAACATTTTCCCCACTTTTGCTCCTCAAATCCATTTCTAAAAAATTTTCCTTTCTAAATCCAAAAAATGAAAATAAAAAATTTTCCCTATTTTATCTAAATACTGTTCACATATATTTTTTAAAATTAAACACCTGATCTACACTTTCCCCAACCCACTCAAAAAACCTCCTTGTAAAATCCGCAATCCAAAATTCTGTTTCCTTTAAATTCTTTAATTATAACCCTACCTTTCCCCCTTTTCCCCTGGTATACTAAGAAACTTATTCCTCTATAATTTTTACAGTCTTTTTTTGTCCCCTTTCCCTTTATATAAAGGGACTATACATGCTCTCTGCCCAATTCCTAGGAAATTTCCCCTCTTTCATCATTTTTAAAAAAAAGTCCCAACCACCCCAACACTTTTCCCCCCCCCTGTTTTTAAATTTCTGTCATGATCCCATCATTCCAGCTGCTTTACCCCCTTTCTTTTACTAATGCCTCACGAAACCCCCCCCCCACTTCATTTTGCTCTTCTTCACCCCCTAAAAAAATGGTATACCTCCCTGACCATGAAATGAAATTATGCCTCTGTTTTTTCCCTTTAACTTTAAAATTTCCTCAAAAAAATTCCCTCGCCATTCCCCAAAAACCCCCACCCTCCCCATCAAAAAACCCCCCCTACTCTTTTTTTAAAATGACAAATCCATTTTTTTCCCAAAGGTTTTTTAACTTGTTTAACTCACCCCAAAATTTTTTCTTATTTTATTAAAATTTTTGAAGTCCCTCTCCCCCTTCTTTTTGCTCTCCTTTTGAAACTCTCCACCACTCTCTTTACCTTTTTTTTTCCCCTCTCCAAATACTCGCCTTTTAAAACCATTCCTGCTTTGTAAAAACCTCTCAAAAAGCTCCCTTTTTTCCTTTTTTTATCACACCCTTTACTTCATCATTCCACCAATCACCCCCTCTTTCCTCCTGCCCCCCCCCTCCTTTTTCCCCCCCAAACTTTGCCCCCATTCTAATACTCTTTTTTAAAAACCCAATTCCCAAACCCTCTTCAACCCCCCCCACAATCATCTTTGCACAAAGCCCACCTTTCTGCCATAGCCGCTTATATCTCACCCAAACTTCCCCCCCCTTTTGTTTTTCCCACTTTCACCCCCCTTTCCTTACTTGTTGTTGCCACCCCCTCTTTTCCCATCTACCTTTTTCTCTAACTGTAGCTACAACTAAATAATGATCCGATATATCATTTCCCTCTAAAAAAATGTACATCCTGGAGCCTACCCATCAACCTTTTATCCCCCCAATAATAATCTAAAAAAACTACTTTTTTATTTCGGCTACATCATACCTTTTATATTTTTTTTTATCCCTTTTTCTTTAAAAATTTTAAAAACTTATTACCAAATTTTTTCACAAAATGCTCCATTAAAAAGGGTTCCCCCTTTAAATTTAACCCCCGGCACCCCAAAAATTTTCCTACTACCCCCCCATAACATTTTTACCCCCTTAGCATTAAAATCCCCAAAACCCCCCATTACCCTTTACACTTGATTTAAAACTCCCCCCGCATTTACTCAAAAATTTCCCCAAAAATTTCTCTCTCCTCTTTCATTCTCTTTCTCCCCCGGGGCATACACGTTATTATAAACCCCCTTTTCAATTTCCCCAAACTTTTTTTTACTCCCCATAAACCCTTTAATTAAAACATTTATAGGCCCCCTTTTTCCCGCCCTTTGCTTTTCCTTCAACTTAAATTGGGTATCCTTCATTTTGCTCTAACTCTATTTTTTAAAACCCCCGACCTTAAAACCCTTTTTTTCCCCCTCCACTGAAACTTTCCCCCCCCCTTCGCTTTTTTTCACTTAAAACCAGGACATCCAGCTTCTTCTCATTCATAACATCCACAATCATCTCTTTCTTATCACTGACAAATCCAGCACATTCAGACTTCCCCCTTTGACCCAATTTTTTTCTTTTTATTCTTTTTGTAATCTTTACAGGAAAAGGGGTTATCCCATTGTTCCCGGCCCATTTTATGACTTTAAACACCTGTTTTACGGAGGAAAAAATTCCCTTTTATTCCTTTCCCCATGGAAAAAAAAGAAAATTAATGACCAAGAAAAAAAAGTAAAAAAGAAAACCAGGGGTGGTAAAATAAGTACAGTTTTTTGTAGGTGCCCAAGTGTAATAAAGTCAAACACCCTTAACCTTTGCAATTTATGAACAACAAAAAGAATCCAAATTAAATCATGAAAAAACAATCAAGGTTTCTTTTTAATCCTTTGGGCAAGGAGGTAAAACCCCTTTTGTTTAAAAAAATTAAAATAATAAAAAATAATAATAAAAATTAATAATAATAAAAAATCTTTATTTACATGTAAAAGGTATACAGGCTAGCTGACAGCAGTGACATACTATATACAAAAAGCTGCTTGTTATGTGAGCATTTTGGGCAAATTAGGTCAGTTTTTCCAAGGGCGACCCACACCAGTCGACTAAATCAGGTACCCACTTTATATTAGGGGAAAGTTATATTGGGGAAGGGGGTATGGAGCGGTCCATACACAGCTTTAAGAGAGGATGATACAGCGCATGGAGCAAAAAAGGTGAGCCAGTACAAACCAGTGAACAGGCGGGGCGAGAGCTTTGACTCAACCCTGAAACCCCACAACTAGGGGGTAAAAACTAGGTGGGGGGACAGCAGGTGTTTTAGGAAACACGTCCCTAATATTTCCGCCGTCCCGGGGAATTGAACTCCAGACCTCATGTGTGAGCTGAGTGTGCAGCAATCAAGCTAGGGACACGGATTTTAAAAAAAAAAAAAATTTTCCCCTGTGTGGTAATTTGTGAAAGCAAAAAAAAACTTTTAATAAAATAACAAAATATTAATGTTGAAGATATTATTTAAGATCAAAAAGGCCCCAACAGAGCATTTAAAAAATGCCAAATAAAAGTGAGAGAGTAAATTTTGGGAGGGGACCCGAATGCTAAAGTAGGAGAAAACTTTTTGAGGGGGTGGGAGGTAAAATTGGGGTCCAGGGTAAATGATAATGGGAGCCCCTTTTATTGAACTTTGTATAGAAAAGGGGTTTTTTTATAGTAAAACATATTTTAAGAAAAGAGGATAAAAAGTATAAAAATATGATGTAGGGCCCAAATGCCCGTAGTTTTTTGGATTTTGTTTTGGGAATAAAAGACTGCGAGTAGACTTCAGGATGCTGTTTTTAGAGGGGCCACAGATATCGTCATTTTAGTTTTAGTACACTGAAGAAAAAGGTAGAGGGATACAAGGGGAATAAAGCATCGGGAAGAGAGAGGGGAAGGTTTTTAAAAATAAAAGAGGAGGGGAGTTTAGGGTAAATAAAAACAGCTATTGGAGGATAATGGGCAAATGAGGCATAGGCAATGGGGTCGAAAGGTTGGGGAGGATTAAAAATGTAGTGTTAGAGTGTTTTAGCAGAAGTTTGTGGTTAAAGGAAAATGGGGGAGGGGCATTGGTGGAATGATGGTAAAGGAGTGTAAGGGAGGGGAAAATTAGCATATGAGAAGTTTTTACAAAGTAGAAGTGATGAAGGAGGGAAAAGATATGGAGAAAAAGAGAGAGGGTTTAAAAGGTGGTGAAGCAAAGAAAAAGAGAGAAATGAGAGAGTGGGTGAGATGTTATCAACAAAAATTTTGTTGGGAAAAAAAGAAAAAGTTTTGGAGTGGGTTAACAAATTAAAAAACCTAAGAACAAATGGATTGTCAGTTAAAAATAGGAGAGGAGTTATTAAATGGAGAGTTAGGGGGTATTTGGGGGGGTGGGGGAATATTTAGGAATTTTTTAAAGTTTATGAAAATAGGGAAGCTGTGATTTCGGATAGGGGAAGGAGGAAAAACTCTTGTAGGAGTGAGGAAACCATTGTGATGTGGGGGAAGTTTGTGAGGCTAGGAAAAAGAAAAGGGGGGGGGGGCAGCCCCGGGTTGATGGGATAAGATAGAAAAGTTTAAAAACAGGTGGGGATATAGTTTTGGAGTGGTTTGGGAAAAAAATTTTTTAATAAATGTATGGGAAAAGGGGTAAGGTACCTAGGGATTGGAAGAGCATGCATATTTCCTTTGTAAAAAAGGCAAAGGGGTAAAGAGAGTGCCAAAAATTATAGGGGGTAAGTCTGTTGAGTGTACTGGTAAAGTGTTGGTAGAGTTAAAATTTGAAAGAATTAAGAGTAAGACGGAGAATAGGATAGCAGATGAACAAGGAGGCTTTAGGAAAGGTAGGGGGTGTGTGGACCAGGTGTTTACAGTGAAACATATAAGTGAACAGTATTTAGATAAGGCTTAAAGAGGTCTTTGTGGCATTTATGGATTTGGAAAAGGCGTATGACAGGGTGGATAGGGGGGCAAGTGGCAGATGTTGCAAGTGTATGGTGTAGGGGGTGGTTACTAAAAGCAGTGAAGAGTTTTTACGAGGATAGTGAGGCTAAGTTAGAGTATGTAGGAAAGAGGGAAATTTTTTCCCAGTAAAAGTAGGCCTTAGACAAGGATGTGTGATGTCACCGTGGTTGTTTAATATATTTATAGATGGGGTTGTAAGAGAAGTAAATGCGAGGGTCTTGGCAAGAGGTGTGGAGTTAAAAGTAAAGAATCCCCACAAAGTGGGAGTTGTCACAGCTGCTCTTTGCTGATGACACTGTGCTCTTTGGGGGATTCTGAAGAGAAGTTGCAGAGATTGGGGATGGGAATTTGGTTTTGGGTGTGCAAAAGAAGAAAATTAAAGGTGAATACAGGAAAGAGTAAGGTTATGAGGATAACAAAAAGATTAGGTGATGAAAGATTGAATATCAGATGAGGGAGAGAGTATGGAGGAGGTGAACGTATTCAGATATTTGGGAGTGGACGTGTCAGCGGATGGGTCTATGAAAGATGAGGTGAATCATAGAATTGATGAGGGAAAAAAGAGTGAGTGGGGGCAAATTAGGAGTCTGTGGAGACAAAGAACTTTGTCCCTTTGGGTGCAAAGAGGGGAATGTATGAGAGTATAGTTTTTTTCCAACGCTCTTATTTTGGGTGCGAAGCATGGTGATGAATGTTGCAGTGAGGAGGGAAGGCTGGAGGCAGTGGAGATGTCATGTCTGAGGGCAATGTGTGGTGTGAATATAATGCTGAGAATTCGTAGTTTGGAAGTTAGGAGGAGGTGCGGGATTACCAAAACTGTTGTCCAGAGGGCTGAGGAAGGGTTGTTGAGGGGGTTCAGACCATGTAGAGAGAATGGAGCAAAACAGAAAGACTTCAAGAGTGTATCAGTCTGTAGTGGAGGATGG
>NC_069427.1:45954862-45978579 GCF_026875155.1 Cherax quadricarinatus
CGGCCCCCTAAGCTCATCACAGACCAAGCCTCCTAGGCTCCCCCTGGGCTCGGTCACAGACCAGCCTAGGCTCCCCCTGGGGTCAGTCACAGACCCGGCCTCTTAGGCTCCCCCCCGGGCTCAGTCACAGACCAGGCCTCCTAGGCTCCCCCTGGGCTCGGTCACAGACCAGGCCCCCTAGGCTCCCCCTGGGCTCGTCACAGACCAGAAAAACCAGGCCTCCTAGGCTCCCCCTGGGCTCGCGTATAGCCCTTGTGGCTTAGCGCTTCTTTTTGATTAATAATAAATCCCCCTTTGGGGTCGGTCCCAAACCAGGACCCCCCAAGACCGATCAGGCCTCCTAGGCTCCCCCTGGGCTCAGTCACAGACCAGGCCTCCTAGGCTCCCCCTGGGCTTGGTCACAGACCAGGCCTCCTAGGCTCCCCTGGACTCATCCACAGACCAGGCCTCCTAGGTTCCCCCTGGGCTTGGTCACAGACCAGGCCTAGGCTCCCCCTGGGCTTGGTCACAGACCAGGCCTTCTAGGCTCCCCCTAAGCTCAGTCACAGACCAAGCCTCCTAGGCTCCCCCTGGGCTCGGTCACAGACCAGGCCTAGGCTCCCCCTGGGCTCAGTCACAGACCAGGCCTCTTAGGCTCCCCCTGGGCTCAGTCACAGACCAGGCCTCCTAGGCTCCCCCTGGGCTCAGTCACAGACCAGGCCTCCTAGGCTCCCCCTGGGCTCGGTCACAGACCAGACACCAGGCCTCCTAGGCTCCCCCTGGGCTCGCTGTATAGCCCTTGTGGCTTAGCGCTTCTTTTTGATTATAATAATAATCCCCCTGGGCTCGGTCACAGACCAGACATCAGGCCTCCTAGGCTCCCCCTGGGCTTGGTCACAGACCAGGCCTCCTAGGCTCCCCTGGGCTCAGTCACAGACCAGGCCTCCTAGGCTCCCCCTGGGCTTGGTCACAGACCAGGCCTCCTAGGCTCCCCTGGGCTCGGTCACAGACCAGGCCTCCTAGGCTCCCCCTGGGCTCGGTCACAGACCAGGCCTTCTAGGCTCCCCCTAGGCTTGGTCACAAACCAGGCCTTCTAGGCTCCCCCTAAGCTCAGTCACAGACCAAGCCTCCTAGGCTCCCCCTGGGCTCGGTCACAGACCAGGCCTAGGCTCCCCCTGGGCTCAGTCACAGACCAGGCCTCTTAGGCTCCCCCTGGGCTCAGTCACAGACCATGCCTCCTAGGCTCCCCCTGGGCTCGGTCACAGACCAGGCCTCCTAGGCTCCCCCTGGGCTCGGTCACAGACCAGGCCTCCTAGGCTCCCCCTGGGCTCGGTCACAGACCAGGCCTCTTAGGTAGGAAAGGAAATATTACAGGATTAAGAACTATGTATTACAAAACACAAAGGAAAGCAATATAGGAAAGCCCTGTGTTTTCTGCTCCCTCTTTACTGTTCTCACTTTTTCAGCAGTTTTCAATTTAGTTATTGTTTGGTGCTTTTTCTGCTTCTTTGCACAACAGTTGTGTCAGGGAAGAGTTACCGGTGTCATGTTTTAAGTATTATATGTATTTTGTATTTATTTTACTTTTGTATGTGATTTTTTATGCCAAGCTGTACTGAGCACTTTATATACAGTGGACCCCCGGTTTACGATCAGCTCCCAATGCGACCAATTATGTAAGTGTATTTATGTAAGTGCGTTTGTATGTGTATGTTTGGGGGTCTGAAATGGACTAATCTACTTCACAATATTCCTTATGGGAGCAAATTCGGTCAGTACTGGCACCTGAACATACTTCTGGAATGAAATAATATCGTAAACCGGGGGTCCACTGTATTATAGTGTAAATATGTTATCGGGAATTTCGGACCCTTTCGATATCGAAAAAAAAAACTTCCACTCGCCAACAACTATCACTTATCAGTGAGGGTCAGGAACATAACAGCTATGAAAACAGGGACCTCCTGTAATAATAATATTGTCAAACTAAGCATTAAACCTGGACCAAGGAAAGTAAAGATGTGTGTGTGTGTGTGTGTGCATAGTGAATAAAAGTCGAGGTTTGTAACATTTATACTGAAAAGATGTCCACCCAGAGATGTCAGGCTTAAATTCAGTGGCGGCTCATACGAGGGTGCTGTGGAACTGCAGCACCCACTACAGTGGACCCCCGCATACCGTTGGCATCACATAATGTTTAATCCGCATACCGCTCGCTTTTATCGCAAAAATTTTGCCTCGCATACCGCTCAAAAACCCGCTCACCGCTGTTCGTCCGAGACGCGTCCAATGTGCGCCCTTAGCCAGCCTCACATGTGCCGCCGGTGGCATTGTTTACCAGCCAGCCTCCACGGTAACATCCAAGCATACAATCGGAACATTTCGTATTATTACAGTGTTTTTGGTGATTTTATCTGCAAAATAAGTGACCATGGGCCTCAAGAAAGCTTCTAGTGCCAACCCTACAGCAATAAGGGTGAGAATTACTATAGAGATGAAGAAAAAGATCATTGATAAGTATGAAAGTGGAGTGCGTGTCTCCGAGCTGGCCAGGTTGTATAATAAACCCCAATCAACCATCGCTACTATTGGTGGTACAGCTGCTGCTGCTGCTGTACCACCATCAGCTGCTGCTGCTGCTGCTGCTGCTGCTGCACTGTCAGCTGCTGCTGCTGCTGTAGCACCGTCAGCTGCTGCTGCTGCTGTACCACCGTCAGTTGCTGCTGCTGCAGTAGTACCGTCTGCTGCTGCTGTAGCATCGTCTGCTGCTGCTGTAGCATCGTCTGCTGCTGCTGTTGTACCACCGTCAGCTGCTGCTGTAGTACCGTCTGCTGCTGCTGTAGCACCGTCTGCTGCTGCTGTAGCATCGTCTGCTGCTGCTGTAGCATCGTCTGCTGCTGCTGTAGCACTGTCAGCTGCTGCTGCTGTTGTACCGCCGTCAGCTGCTGCTGCTGCTGCTGTAGTACCGTCTGCTGCTGCTGTAGTACCGTCTGCTGCTGCTGTAGTACCGTCTGCTGCTGCTGTAGCATCGTCTGCTGCTGCTGTAGCACTGTCAGCTGCTGCTGCTGTTGTACCGCCGTCAGCTGCTGCTGCTGCTGCTGTAGTACTGTCTGCTGCTGCTGTAGTACCGTCTGCTGCTGCTGTAGCACTGTCAGCTGCTGCTGCTGTTGTACCACCATCAGCTGCTGCTGCTGCTGCTGTAGCACTGTTGTTGGTGTGGCTTATTGAGAATACCAAGAAACAATTAACCCCAGAGGATTTGCCACCCAGGATAACCCAAAAAAGTCAGTGTCATCAAAGACTGTCTAACTTATTTCCATTGGGGTCCTTAATCTTGTCTCCCAGGATGCAACCCACACCAGTCGACTAACACCCAGGTGAACAGGGAAAAATGCCTGGAACTAGTTGCTCATTATTGGTGAATTTAAAGCCAGCAAAGGTGGTTGTGAGAGATTTAAGAATCGTAGTGGCATACGACAGTGTGATAAGGCCTGTTTCGGAAGAAAATGCCAACAAGACCTACAGTACTCAGGAGAAATGCATTCCCAGACACAGTGGCTCATCAGTCATTGCGCTGCAATCTTCAATAAAGGTGTCATTTTATCCTTTCATTTAGTAGAGTAGTACATGCACAATATATATTGTGCATGTACTACCTATCTATTGTGCATGTAATCCTTCACTTTGTGTGTAGGAAAATGTATATTTCATGTGGTAAAATTTTTTTTTTCATACTTTTGGGTGTCTTGCACGGATTATATTGAATTCCATATTTTCTTATTGGAAAATTCATTCGCTCCATACCGATCATTTCGCATAAACAAGAGCCCCTCTTGCACGATTAAAATCGCTATGCGGGGGTCCACTGTATTTCACTCAGTATTAATCGCTAACATTAAATATGTCTTTTTTATTTTTCCTTTAAATCTTTCTTATACTATGTACATTATATATCAAAGACTTAAAGAAAATACGGGTGCCTGCCGAACCCCCGCATGAGCCACCTCTGCTTAATTCCTTTCCACGTCCACTGCTCAGTAACCTACACTGACAACTACGGCATTGACAGAGTGGTCAGTTATGTGTTTATTATATAACTTCTTTGATTCCTGAAGACCAGTCACAACATCAGGTTTTTGTGATGCAAGGTTAAGAAAACCGACAAGTTGAAGATTGAGACACTTATGTTTTCTAATGGTAAGTTTTTGAAGTGATGAATGTGTCTGCAGTTCTACGTTTCAGGTAGTGTGTTCCAGATTTTAAGGCCTTTGACATACACTAAATTTTTGGAAGGTTTTAGTCGGACACTGGGAATGTCATAGAGATGTTAGTCTGTGTTATGCCTGTGGGGTCCGTCTACAACTATCAAGAAAGGTTTAGGCAAGGTTATAATGGAATTAGGTCCTGAAGATGCAGTTGTCGTAGGCTATGACACATACTACTTACAACTAACCCATCTTCTTGGGATGGACCTACTTCCCACTGGGAACCCTCCTTACCAGCGACTATGCTCATCTGCTACACCTGACGTTACTATAATAAGCCAAGCCTCCTATTCTCTCTTCAGAATCCTCACACCGACAATGTGCTCTTTCGCACCTACTCCTAGGTTGAGGGGACTGATTACCTCATCCTCTGTACATAAGTTCTACTACTGTCTTCAAGTTATTCCTAGAATTTGTATTGAATAAAACCACTGAATGGCGAAACTCTACAATAAAGAGACCCAGATGTTGCGCATGTGTCTAATTTCATCTGTCGTATTATATACCATTCCCTTACACAAATATGTATTTAATACTCATAAAGACCACAATTACAAAAAAAAAAAAAAGTCACGAAAAATGGAATAAAAACTAATAAAAAACTGCCATGAGATTTATATCATTATAGCACTTTCAAATGCAGTGGAACCTCGGCTTAGAACTTAATCTGTTCCAGTGACCTTGTTTGTATCCTGATTTGATTTCGTGATGCTGAGTCATTTTTCTTCATTTAAATTAAACTGAAAAGCCATTAAACCTTATTCCAGTGGAAATCCTGGCTCTCAGAGGGAGAAAAATACACTTAAATGTAGAGCTAATAATCAACTCTACAGCTTATTTATCTCTCACAATTGCTCTAATATGACATAATCAACAATATAAATAACATAGAAATCTGATATATACTCTAGAATAAAATATTCATTATGTGACAAGTGGAGCGGCTATAACTGCTCCACATTGTTGTGGTATTCACGCCATCTAAGTGACAAGCCTTTTGAAGCCGTCTATTATTATAATTATCATATAGACATTATTATTAATATACGTATTATTATTATATTGTGATTCAGGCTTACTTTAGGAACTGGAACACAGATCCAATCTATAGATTAAGAGCCCCTCACCATTATGTACTACTTCTACTAATAATAACACATAATAACAATATCAGTAGTGAAAAAACTTCAAAAGGCTGCCAGTAGTGTGGCACCAACCATCAGCAAAAACATTGGTAACCCTACATTTCACATGTCTAGACTAAGTAGCCCTATAAGTATTAGGTAAGTCTGGCCTGAAATTCCTCGGCATGATAGTGGCTTTCTTTGCTACCAATCATGTTTATATGTAAAACACACTGTAACCGTTTGCAGAGAAATAAATATTTTATTTATATATTTAAGGAACCTCCCTTGAGAGAAGTACACATTTTCAAATTTCTTCCGTATCCAGAAGCCAAAAATCGACCGAATGACGGTTCGTAATCCTGAAAAGTTCGCATGGTGGGTGGGCTTCAAAAGACATTCCATTGTATAGGGAAAATGATTAATCCTTCCCATGAAAAAAATCCTATTGTTATTGGGAATATTATACAATGAGGGGGTTGTAAAAAAAATTTTTAAACACGCTTAATACAAAAATATGTAATAAAAAAGAATTAGATGAAATAAAAAATTTTTACCCTCACTTTTTTTTGCTGAAAAGAGGAGTCCTCCCGGGTGTGCTGAGAAGGGGGGGAGGAAATGTATTGTTTGGAAGGAGAGTCCCCCTTCTTTTTTCCCCATTTCGCCCTGGTTGAAGTCACCAAGAATTTTGCTTCTCCTTCTCCTCGGGATTTTTTGAATGTGACATAGTCGGTCATTCATTATTTTATTTTAAAATGACAGGATGCTAAACCCCATGGGTTTATACAGCGCATAGGGGGGAAGGAAAGGTATTCAGGCTCAATCGGGGAACGGGAGCACAGTCCAATTCCCTAATCAAGAGCCCTCACCAGCAAAAGAACCTCCCTTTGAGGGAGTGATCATTCCAACAATGCTATTATGGTTTGTTTGGGATTTTTTGGGGGTGGTACTTCTCGCAAAGTTTTTGCATCCATCTATTTGGCAAAGTTTTCCCTTTGTTAAATGAAGTGGTACTTTCTATTCCTCTTCTGAGTAAAGAGAGTGCATCCATCTTAACTTGTGCTCCTCCTTCTAAATTCCTTAACTCCTCAGGGTCGTTTTCCCTGTGCTCCCCCACTAACTCCCCACATCACCATCACACATCCAGATCCTGACCTGCCCAGAGACAAATCCTCCGTGTACCATTTCCTTCTTTGCTTGGGTTTTCTCATTAACTTTCTTAAATATGGTTAATAAATTTACAAAAAAATTTATACACAAAACACAAAATCAGTAAAAATTCACAGTTACAGTGGGGGTTTTGTTACAGTAGAAAACCTAAGAAATGTATATTAGAGGTGGGACGCATTAATAATTAAATAGGGGCGTCTGGCTTTTGAAACAAGGTAGCACACGATTCATGATCATTTTGCCCCCCCATATAAGTTCTAGTACGCGATCGTATTCTAAAAAAGGGGTCACATCCAAACTAAAATTTTTTTTTCCCCAACAGGTGTATACCAAGTGGACTATCCAAAGGGGATGTATACTGAGTACCAATGTTTGTTAAGGGTATCATAATTTCTTATAAAAAAATATTAATAAATATTACTTTGTAAACTACAAAAAATTGTTATGACAAATCACAAAACACTACTTTTCTTGGTCTCAAAACTCAAAAACCGCTAACATAAAAATACATGCTATGACTGCGACAGAGACGTTTATTTGTAGTGGATAAACACTAGGCCAAAATTTTCGTGATAATGGTGGACATTGGATGTCCCTTTGTCGTTTGATTTCAGTCGTTGTTGATATAGTGTTCCACCCACTGGAATCCTTCCCTTTTTACTTATTACCAACTTAAAAAATGGTGCCAAAAAAATTTAAAATTTTTTTTACAAAAACAAAAATTATTTGTTTGAAAAATTAACTTTCAAAATTTTCCCCTTGTTTATTAAAAAAATTGGTGCAACGAGCATTCATTACCACTGGATTTTCTTTTTGACCTCATCTGGGTAAATTCATAAATAAATATACATCTTTATTAACCAAATTCAAATAATCCTGTTTGATATTCTCTATGCAACAATTTGAAAATTTTTTTGCAAAAAATACGGTAAAAAAAAAAATGGGACTCTGGCTACGTTAAAAATACAATAATAATTACTCTAAGTGTAATTACAATAAGAAAGATTTACAAGAGTGCGATGACAAACCCCCAAATTTTTTCAAATTTTGTTTTAACACGTCGGTCGTCTTTTCCCCCGAGGCAAGGTGACCCAAAAAGAAAAAACCTTTTACCTCTTTCACACATACACTGCTTTGCTGAGGTGCCCCCAATGAATTTAGTGTCACTCCCAAAAAGCCAATATCCCAAACCCCTCCTTTTAAATTGACTGGTAAATATTTTCTTTGATAGGCCAAAAAGGAAGCAAGGGGGGTAGTAAATCTTTCTCTTCTATAAATTAAATAAATGTAAAAAGAAGAAAAACTTAGAAAATTTTTTTTTCAAGTCACCCTGCCCCAGTGGGAGATACCAGTAATTTTTTTTAACACACAGCTGTTTTCCCCAAGTTGGGTAACCCAAAAATAAAAACCCAAATTTCGTCATCACTGACTCACTGTCTTACCCCTGGCTGATATGACCCTTTTGTTGATAAAGAAAAACATTAAAATTCCTATGATTTGCGCTTCATGTTCATAACCTT
The DNA here is from genome assembly GCF_026875155.1 of Cherax quadricarinatus. Taxonomy (NCBI): domain Eukaryota; kingdom Metazoa; phylum Arthropoda; class Malacostraca; order Decapoda; family Parastacidae; genus Cherax; species Cherax quadricarinatus. Next base: position 45,962,921 of record NC_069427.1, read on the forward strand.
TAGTCTTTTCCCCCTAAGGCTATTAACCCTTAAAAAGGTCCCCAAAAATAAAATTTTAAAGTTCCTCGCACAGCGCTCCGAAAATTTTTAAAAAACAAAAAAAAAAAAAGCTTTTTTTTTAGAAAAAAAGAGACATTTTTTTTTATTTAGAAAAAAAAAATAATTTAGGGGCGTATTTACCGAGATATAGGCTGAGAAGTTTGGGACTGGGGTGCTCGGACAGCAACATCGAGTCCTGCCGTTGCAAAGTGTTCTGATATACCTTTTTTTCTATTTTTTTATATTATTTTTTGTAAATTTTTTTTGTTTTGATAAATTTCAATTTTTAGTAGTTCTTGTTTTTTTAAACCAAACTTTTTTTGACACTAGTATTAGGTACTGAAATTGTACCAAATTGTCACAAACACACTGACAGGTGGACATTACACTCCTTGGCATTAAATGCCTTGGGAAAATATACAAGTATTTATATGTCCCCGCAATGTTTGTAAAAGTGGAAAATATATAAAACCAGGAGGAGGGGGAGGAGGGGGAGGAAAAGGAGGAGGAGGAAAAGGGGGAGGAGGAAAAGGAGGAGGAGGAAAAGGAGGAGGAGGAGGGGAAAGGGAAAAGGGGGAGGGGGAAAAAAGGGGGGGAGGAAAAAAGGGGAGGAGGGAAAAAAAGGGGGGAGAAAAGGAGGAGGAAAAGGAGGAGGAAAGGAGGGGATGGAAGAGGGGGAAATGGGGAGGGGAAGAGGAGGGATGGAGGAGGAGGGGATGGAGGGGGAGGAATGGAGGAGGGGGGAGATGGAGGAGGAGGAGGGAGGAGGAGGGGGGGAGGAAGAGGAGGAGGAGAGGAGGAGGAATGGGGGGAGGAATGGAGGGGAGGAGGAGGGGAGGAGGGGAGGAGGTGAGGAGATGAGAGAGGATGATGATACAAATTAATAATAAAAAAGGTAAAAAATAAGTTGCCTTAAACATAAAAACAAAGTCCCCCCTGACAGTGACAATGAGATAAAAACTTTAAGAGGGGGGGGTGCGCTGATAAAAAATTAGAGGTGTTTTTGAGGGCACTGCCCCTCATTTTGTTTTGGGCTGGACCAAACATGTCTGTCTGTCTATTTGTCTGTCTGTCAAGCCCCCTTCTATCGTCTCCTCTGTCTCAGAAGCCAAAAACTGCGTGTCACACATTTACTCACTCTTAAACAGAGTATAGCATTTTGTCTGGTTTTTTTTGGGTATCCTAGGTATTTACACATGTCCACTTGTTTTATGTGTCCCTGTGAAAAAGAGATAGAAGACAGATTAAAGAGATCCCAAGACAAAAAGACAGAGAAACAGGAAAACAAGAGGTAGACGAGATAGACAGAAAAGGGGAAAAAAGAGATGAGATACAGAGATAGACAGCCCCTAAATTTGGGGGGTTAACATCATTTTCCCCTTTTTAAAAAAAGATGTTTAAATGATATTACATCAGTGAATCCTTGGTGTTTACTGCGCTTTTGCTTAGCTCCCGCCAATTTAACTGTGCCCCAAAGGTACAAAATGACCCCAGATTTTTTTAAATCCCAGCACACTGAGTGTTAGGCCCCCTTCTATGTGAAAAGGCCATCTCGGGCCAAATTTTGTGCCAAATTTGAAGGCGGGAAAAAAATAAAATAATATACTTTGGGGCACTACCGTACAAACGTTATATACTTTTGGACCTTTTAAGGGTTTTAATTGGGGGCAACTATATTTCACACAATTGTCACTCGGGGGCTCCCAAACCAGGGTTGTGCCCCGATGTAAAATTGAGGAGATTCATGATTGTTTGGTTTATATTCTATATATTCCCACAATTTCCTAGTTGCTAGGTAATTACCTCCATATTTACAATGCAAAAAATGTGAAGGATTGGGAGAAAAAAAATTTGAGAATATATCAAAACCCCTTTTAACCCCCGGGGGAACTGTATTAAATTTAATTTTTAAATGGCACAATCTGTGATTTCTTTCCATGGTCTTAGTTTTTTTCTTTTTGTTGAGGTTACAAGGGCCACCACAGCTTTCATTATCAAGCTTTGTTTCCCTAGTACAAGAAGAAATATCCCCAAAAGTTGGGCAATGACAGGAAAGAAACATATTTTCCCTTTGCCTATAGAAACAGGAAAAATTTTCCAAGTCAGGTCAGAGGACCCCATCCCCAAAGCCCCACAGAGTGGGAGCCTACTCCCTCACCTGAGTTCAAAACTACCTCTTCCCAAAACTTGTAAAAACATCATAAAGGGGAAAAAAGAAGTTGAGAATGGTGCCCGCTGCCCAGTGGGGTAACGCCTGTCTGGGTTTTATGACCTCTGCGCGGGTTCGCCCCACCTGTGGGGATGGTTTGTTTGCAATTGTGTCATATATTTCGTAGCCCCTATAATAATGTGCCCACTGGGTATAATAAGGTAGGCAAAGGGCCCCTAAGAATGGGAGAAATTTTCACTGATAGAGATCACAACACCCCCATTCCCAAAGGGTGGTACTGAAATCGTATTTATTTTTCCTGGTGTATGAAAAAGTACAAAAGTTCTTTTTCAAATTTAAAAAAAACATTTGTCAATGCATACCTTACGTTTTCCCCCCTTTCCCTGAGTTTATTTTCTCCATGGTGGGTTTTCTTCTTCAAAAAATGTTTAGACACATTCTGGCAGGTCCCCATTCCAGGGCAAAAAAATCACTTTTGTTTACACACTTGTTGAACCTTAATGTCGGGGGTAAGTGTAGCGGTGAACCCAACCACCTAGAAACCGCTGAAAACTGTAAAAAACACTGCTAGTTACAAATTTTTTCTGCACCAAAATTAAAAAATTACCCATTAACCAAAGCTTTTTTACTTCTTAATTATCAAGAAAAGCCGAAGAGTGAGACTGTGAAAGAGAAATAATTCTTTATTTTAAAAATTGGTTAATTTACTACATGAAGGTATCGTTGTAATATTTTTCCAATTTTCAAAATGCTGTAATATTTTACCTTTTACTTTAAAACAGAAACATTCTATTATTCCTGGGTCACCAATGATTCAAAGAAAGCACATTCACCAACATTCACTCAATTGTCATCTTTCCAGAAGTGTTGACATTACAGAGTATCCTCTGACTGCAACATCTCCACCCCTCTAGAGTGCAGACACTGCCCTTTCCACCTCCAGGACTCAAGTCCAGCTAACTGGTTTCCCTGAACAACTTCATAAAAATTTATGCAGAAAAAGCCACATGGGGATGGAAATCTTTAGCTCAAGATTTTTCAGTCTTGCTATGCAATATTGCAAAACTAGCAACAGATAGTAGGGGAAAAATTGTCTGAGGTGAAGCAGAAGTAAAGTGCCAGGCCATGTCACAGTGACTTATCCTGCACTGTTAACATCATCTGTTTGCCATTGTATTTTATAAAATTTTGTATTATTAAAAATCCTTATTGATATCTAAAAATCTGACCATCTTGATATTTTCTTATAATGGTGCTAGACATTCAATACTGCTTCTGTGCCCCTTACCCAGTCATCAGTCATCACTTACCCAGTCATCACTCGCTGATAAATAATTTCCAGAACAAATGTACGCTCTGCACAGTCTGCTACAAACTCTGACATTCTGAAACACAAGGATGAAAAAGTTAGTGTTCATCTATCTCCCACTCAGCAGAGGCTCACACTCCAACAGCACGTCAAGTATTAAAAACCATTTATCTCCATTCACTCCTATCAAATATGCTCATGCATGCTTGCTGGAAAGCCCCTTGCACACAAAACCTCCTTTACCCCCTCTCTCCAACCATACCATTCCTAGGCCGACCCCTACCCCGCCTTCCCTCCACAACAGATTTATACACTCTTGAAGTCATTCTGTTTTGTTCCATTCTCTCTACATGTCCAAACCACCTCAACAACCCTTCCTCAGCCCTCTGGACAACAGTTTTGGCAATCCCGCACCTCCTCCTAACTTCCAAACTATGAATTCTCTGCATTATATTCACACCACACATTGCCCTCAGACATAACATATCCACTGCCTCCAGCCTTCTCCTCGCTGCAACATTCATCACCCATGCTTCACACTCATATAAGTGTGTTGGTAAAACTATACTCTTATACATTCCACTCTTTGCTTCCAAGAACAAAGTTCTTTGTCTATCTTTGTTTATTACTTAACATGAATAAACATTTTATGGAAATGTTAAAAAATAACACATAAATAACCATTTAAGTAACATTTATGAAGGGATTCAGGGAAATCGGCAGGCCGGACTTAATTCCTGGAGATGGGAAGTACAGTGCCGGCACTCTGGAGGAGGGGTGTTAATGTTGCAGTTTTATAACTGTAGTGTAAGCATGCCTCTTGCAAGACAGTGATGGAGTGAATGTTGATGAAAGTACTCTACTGTACACCTAATATAGCACTGTACACACAATGTACAATTATGTTACAATAAACATTAAAAATTAAGGAATCAGAAGTACAGTTTAGCAAGTGAATTTTGTCTATTATTTTAAATCTCTTTATATTTAGTGTCCACCAGCACTGTTTAGGCTGACAGTACAGATGCAGAGTGAGTTCTTATTATGGAGTTAATCTTTATCAAGTTATATTCAACCAAGGTTTGTTATGAACCAGGTCTCTTTCTGCCATACTTGTAGGCATTACCTACAATGTGGAAAAAGACATTTATGTACAGTCCATGACACTTGGAAACACATGGTAATCATTAAAGTTTCCCAATAGTCAATTCGTAGTGCCACTCAACTCACACACTGAGGTCCGGGGGTCGATCCCTGGTAAGGTGGAAAATCAGGACATGCTTTCCTAAGACACCTGTTGTTCATGTTCACTAGCAGCAAAATAGGGCACTAGGTGTATTAGTCAATGGTGTGGGTCACATCCTGGGACAAAAGTGACTTAATGTGCCCAAAATGCTCTGCATAACAAAGGATTTCTATATACATAGTAGTATGTCAGTGATGTTAGCTATGGTCTGTATGTCTTGTACATGTAGTTGTAGAAATAAAGATTATAATTATTGTTATTCATATCAAACAGTGTCTATGTATAGGGTCCATCAACACTTGTAGACACTGGTAATAATTCATTCAACAGCTGTCTTGGCAAAGTGTACAGACACACAGTTTAAATGAACCCCTGAACTGCAAATACCCACTTAAACTGTCCTGGTAAATTATCGAACCTGGGTCTTAATCCACTACTGTCCCACTCACTTGGTTAACTGGAGCACACTACTGTCCCACTCACTGGTTTCACTGGAGCACACTACTGTCCCACTCACTGGTTCACTGGAAAACACTACTGTCCCACTCACTGGTTCACTGGAACACACTGCAAGGAAACACACAAACTGCTTAATAAAAACCTCATTCTATGGCAGTGTTTCACTAACACAAAAATACTATGACAATGAACAAGATATTACAAGGATCCTAACTGAATAAGTTAATTTTTGACTTTCTGGGTTATCCTGGCGTGATTACCACACCAATTACTTGGTATGATAATTGTACTTATGTGTACTGTACATAAATAAACTTACCTTCTCAATGTTGTGGAAGAAGAGTATAAATATTGACAGAAGCTTTTACCTACAAGATCATTCGCAGTCTTCTCCAAACAAGGTACCATACATACCACTCATTCATATTAACACTCATACTGTCAATATTAAAGGTTATGCCCAATAATACTTCAAAACCTTTAAAAAATAAAAAAAAAAACATTTACACTTGCAGGTTCATAATAACAATTACTTGTACTATACAAATATATACACCACAACAGTACCTTCTGGTTAATTATAAAATCACATCTTAGGCAAACTGGTCTCAGTGCAGTGAGAACAAATGTAAATTAGCATTATAGCCATCTTACTTGAGCTTAATCTTGTGTATGGACCATCATGTTTTACAATGGCTTTTAGATGTGATCCCATGATTCTTTTACAGTCGAACATCTATCTTGGCAATGTTATTAGACAAGCTCCTCGAAGTCACCTTCGATGACACGGCGTGATTGAGTCGTCTACAGGCAAAAAATGCAAAGTGGTTTATTTTGCACTTGATGTATAAGGACAGTGGTTTCAGTGGGTTCCCAACCTTCTCTGCATCATGACCCCACCTGGACACTTCAAAAAAATTCATGTCCGCCTTGGATATAAAAAATAAATTTCAATGTTGAATCCGACACTTCTTTATCTAATAACTCTATTTGTACCTCAGCTATAGTAGTAAGACTCATTTAATGTTAAAAACACTTCAGAATCAGGAAAATTGGTCCTTGACTCTGAAACATGTGTGATGGCTGGCAGCCATGCATTATTATGCCCATATAAGGAAAGTGTGGACAACACAAGACTTGCAAGATCAATCTGAGTGAGTGGATAAACTGTGAGGAACTTTATTGGGGGGACTATCACACAGACACTGAAATGTAAACTCGTGGTCAGACCGTGTAATCACTGTGTGCTCAGTCAACAAGGAGAACTGAAGCAAATATACAGTGTTTTAAATGCCCAATAAAAGGCAACTTAAAATGTCAGGAGCAGAGGCTAGTGATCCTTTCTCCTGTATATATTACTGAAATGTAAAATGAAGAAAAAACTTTGTTTTTCTCTTTTGGGTCACCCTGCATCCAAGGGATGCCAAGCTGGTTGTTGAAAGAAGAAGGAATACAACTATACCTTACTAACTAATAAAAATAACAACAACAATTGCTCTAGATGTAGTTTAAATGTTAGCTAACTTAAAAGTGTACAAAATACGGTTGACATTTATACAGAAAGGATGTCTCAGAGTCAAGTATCTCAGACTTCGTCCTACAGACCCCCAGCTTTCACTGTCTCCAAGAATACGTATTTGTACAAATTTTGCACTTTATTGTGCATCCAATTAGTACATGATGTCAGTTGAAGAGAGATCTTGACTTCACCTGAAAGGTAGTGCTAGAAGAACCAAAGGAAGGCTCTGTGATCTTGAGGTGAAAATGAAGGGTTATAAAATTGAGTATGAAGTGGTAAGATAAGTTACAAGTGATAGCGATGACTAAAGGATGGCGAATTCTACCATTTCCACTATCTTGAAGGATTAAGATTAGAGTGAAAGAGGGCAGTGAAAGCAATTGGACAGGATTTCATAACCATAATAACTAGGCAGCAGCAAAGGCGCCTCATTCAAGAAAACTGGAGAAATTACTGGTGATGTGGTTTGACTATCAGATTTACAAAATAAAAGAATTGCCGTGAGCTTTCAATTATCAAGCCAAGGCACACAGTATCTTTGAGACTTTGAAGGAAGGTGAAGGTGAGGAATCAACAGAAACATTTACGGCAAATCATGGATGAATAAAAAGTTTGATTAAATAACGTAGAAGCATAAAAAAGCTACCCAAATTAATAAAAACTGACATATATGGAGAGGCATTGGAGGATGTGTGGGGCTGGGATATACAAGAGAGTGGAGAAGGCACCAGCAGTCTCAGTAATTCATGCTTCACCATGATGTACAAACGTGTAAACTCACGGCACTAAAATATTGTATAATTACACTATTACTATCAATAAAGGTTATCTACCTATCACATCCATTCCAGACTAATATTAGATATAACACAAATAATGTAGAAGCATGATAATGATGCCCAAATTAATAAAAACTGATATTATATAGAGAGGTATTGAAGAGTGGAGGGCAGAGAGGGATAAAAACAAAAGTGACCGTGACCATAACAGAAAATGTTACGCGCCTGAAGAGTAACTATAGAAAATCACTCTTACCCTATGCAAAGACTGGAAAAAGCATGATTTTCTCAAAACAAAAAATTTCCCAAGTACAGTGGACCCCCGGTTTACGATATTATTTCATTCCAGAAGTATGTTCAGGTGCCAGTACTGACCGAATTTGTTCCCATAAGGAATATTGTGAATTAGATTAGTCCATTTCAGACCCCCAAACATACACATACAAATGCACTTACATAAATACACTTATATAATTGGTCGCATTGGGAGCTGATCGTAAACCGGGGTTCCACTGTAATCAGCTATGTACGTGTTTCCTGGAATATCTCAGAAGTGAGTCATCAACCTACTTCATGTTGTATTACTGTTAATAATAAACAGATTGAAAGGAATTTTCCAACAAACATAAAAGCAAATGTTTTAATTTTTGGGTGGTGACACTTTTGAAGTGTCGGTACGGGTCATTCCTCGATTAGCGATGAAATCGTTTACTGACAGGGTCTTAGGCCCCTATCTCCGTTGTTAAGTGAAGAGAGGCTGTATTCACCTTGCACCCTATATTAAGACTACAAATATTTTAAGGTAGGTAATGAGTGTATGCTATATGCATTTTATCACTCTAGGGCTCTTTAAATGTCGAAGTATATTATGTGAGGGTGGTGTGGGGGTGGCCTGGCTGGCTACCATATCTAACTTCTTACAATAGGCACTACTCACTTCTCACCCTACATTAAGACTACAAACATTTTGAAGTAAGTAATGAGTGTACTGTGTGTGTATTTTACTTTTATTGTTTTTTAATGCCTTGTTCTATTGCTAACTTAATATATATTAGTGTAAACTTCTTCTTTCAACAAACAGGTTGCATCCCACTGAAGCAGGGTGGCCCAAAAAGAAAAACAAAAGTTTTCTTTTTCAATTTAGAAATTTTGTTTTAACGAGAGGGGGGGTTTATTTAGCCCCGTGTTTCCCGGGCTTTTTTGTGGCCTCTTGCAAACATGCGGGGCAAGGGGAAAGAATTCTTTTCCCACTTCCCATGGAGAAGTGTAAAGGTATCGGGAACAAAATTTGGGAAAAACAAAATGGCGTTCTGCTTTCTGCGTTTTCCCATTTTCCGGGCGTAGCCTGGACCCTAACCTCCCGTATGGGGGGGCCCTACTGTACGGGTTTTCCCGTTTTACCCCTCACTTGGCAGGATGGTATTTACCTCCCTGGGGGTGCTTTTTTTTTACCAACCTACTACCTAAAATAATGTAATTTTACGTAAAAGAAAAAAAAACATTGGGGACAAAAAAAAGCCACAAACCTTTAATTCAGGCAAGTAAAATTTTTCTTTAATTTATCATTTTTAACAATAGTGAAGTTTGACTGTTTGTATTTCCCACTTTTTCCCCCTGTCTAAACTTAAGAAAGTCTAAAAAGTTTTGGGGTTAAAGTCTCCCCAAAAATGCCAAGGCTTTGAAAAATGGTTTTTTTTTGCCCCCTTTCATAATTTAGGGTTAAAAAAGTTGTAAAACCCAAAAAAAAATAAATACACCTACCACCCATTACGCCCGGTTTGGTTCCGAGAAAGGGTGTAAGTCAAAAAGGGTTTCGTAAGTCGAATTTATATAAATTTCAACAAAAATTTTTTTTATTACTTTATTTTTTTGGGTTTTTTTTGGTATTTATTTTTTTCTTTACTTTTTTGTTGTTAGTACTGTTTTTTTATACTTTTAAGGTTTGGAAAAAAACACTGTGTACAAAAAAATACTTGTTTTTTTTCCAAAAATTTGGCATAAAAAAAAAAGGTCGTAAGTCGGGGGGGTGGTATAAAACGGAGGGGAGGTGTATTTTTTTTATTTTGTTTCTATGGTGTGAAGAGATTTCATGCATTATTATTATTATATTCCCTGGGAAGTGCTAAACCCCCATGGTTCATTTAATGGAAAATGGCCGGGTGGGAAAAAAATTTCCGAACAGAGAGGTGGGGGTGTTTTAAAGGGGGGCATGAACAGAATGGGAAAGGGGAAAAAAAGGGGGAAAAGCAGTTAAAAAATTTTTGGGAATAAAGGTGAAGTCCAGAGAGCAAAAAAAGGAAAAACAACCATGTCAGTCACCCGCTAAAAGTTTTAAAGAAATTTTTTGATGAAAGGGGCAAAAAAACCCTGTTTGGGTTTTTTACCTTCTCCTGTTCTCATTTGTCTAGCTTAAAAATCCAGGGGTTTTAATCTTTGGGGGAAAATTCAGTTTGGACGACGCTTCATAAAGGGAAATGTTTTTTGCCGACCCCCGAGGGGAAATTTTGGGTTGCAAATAGTGGTTCTTGAATTGTGCTTCTTTTGGTGTTGGGGAATTTGTATTCAATAATTTTTTGCAAGATAAGAAAATAAATTATTCAGTGCAAAAAACTATGGGCATTTTTAGGGGTTTTGGGTATACCTGGGAGGGTTTTAGGGGTTTAACGCCTTCATGGTTGGCTGACCAGGTTCATGGTGGATGGGGGCCTGTAAAAGCGGTGAAATGCTGGCAGCAATAGAGAGTGGGAAACCCAGCCTGGGGGGTCTTGTACTGATTTTACGTCCCGGGCCCAGTGCTTCTTAAAGACATCGGGGGTTTCCTTTAAAAATAAAAATAAAATACCCTACTTTTTTTTAATAAAGTCTAGAAAAAATCATTAAAAATTATTATGAGGATTAAAGCTACTCTAAATAGTGTACAGGTGTCTGTGTACAGGAGTACAGTACGTAGGGTTTGCCTTAGGGGTTTTGCTAATTCGGCAATTTAAAATTACAAAAAAAAAATTGCTATAGGGCAAGTGGTCTTTCAAATAGGCGCGCCCCACCGGTTTGTTTACATTCCCCGTGAGTCTTCTTATTATGTCTGGAAATTTCCAAATTTTAAAGGTTTTAAGTTATTGATATTTATATGTACTTGATAATTATACTTATTGTACCTGTCCCTAAATATGTTAACACTGTGCTGGCATGCAGGTACACTTAAAAAATCACTGATAGTTCTCTACTTTAAAAACTAATACGAAATTTTTTTGGGTGCAAAAAATGTCTTAATTTCATTAATATGAATTTCCTTAATTATGTGGTTAAAAATAAAGGTTGGAGCGAGAAGTGGGTCATAAAAAAGGTGTATGCCTGGAGAAAAGAGGAATGCAGAGGAGAGAAGGGGATTTTGGGGTGTTAAAGGGAAAGTATAGGAGCCCTTTTAACCAAGTGAGGGTAATTTTTGGTAGGGGGGTTGAAAAGCAAAGTAGGAGAAAATTTTAGAGAGGGTGTGGAAGGTAAGTTTTGGGGTGCCGGTGTAAAGATAATGGGAGCCTTTGATTGAACTTTGTATAGAAAGGGGTTTAGTTTAAAGGGAATCTATTTTAAAAAAAAGAGGATAAAATAAGTATAACGATATGTGTAGGGCGAAAGACAGTAGTTTTTTGGATTTGATGGTAGATAAAAGATGTTGAGTAGACCGGTGTACATTTTTAGAGGGGCCACAGATATATCAGATCACTTTCTAGTTGTGCTACTGAGGAAAAGGTAGATGGGATACAAGGAGAATAGAAGCATCAGGGAAGGAGGGGTTTAAAGGGTTTTTATAAACTAAAAGAGGAGGCAGTTAGGGAAAGTATAAACAGTTTGGAGGATAGTGGGCTAATGAGAGCATAGGCAAATTTTTGGGTCGAAGAGGTAGGGGGGTAGGTTTAAAATGTGTGTTAGAGTTTTCAGAGATTTGTGGTTTACGGGAAAAGTGGGTGCAGGGGGAAGAGGAGCGTTTGGGTGGAATGATGATGAAAAGAGGTAGTAAGGGGAAAAAGTTACATTGAGAAGTTTTACAAAGTAAAAGTGAGAAAGGAGGGAAGAGGTATATGGAGAAAAAGAGAGAATTTAAAGAGAGTGGTGAAGAAATGTAAAAAGAGGAAAATGAGAGGGGGTGGATGTTATCAACAAATTTTTGTTAAAAAATAAGAAAAGTTTTGGGTGAGTTAACAAGTTAAAAAAGCCTAGAGAACAAAGGATTTGTCATTTAAAAAAATAGGAGAGGAGATTTATTAAATGGGAGTTGGGGTTTGGGGGAAGATGGAAGGATATTTTGAGGAATTTTTAAAATGTTGATGAAGATAGGGAAGCTGTGATTTCGTGTTAGGGAAAGGGGAAAAAAATTTTGTAGGAGTGGGGAAAGAGAGTTGTGATTTGGGGGGGAAGTTCGTGAGGCAGTGGGTTTAAAATGAAAGGGGGTAAGCACCCGGGATTGAGGGTAAAGGAAATGTTAAAAGAGGTGGGGATTAGTTTTGGAGTGGTTGGTGCAATTTTTTAAATAAATTTTTGGGAAAAAGGGGTAAGGTACCTAGGGTTTGGCAGAGAGAGCATATTTCCCTTTTGAAAAAGGAAAGGGATAAAAGAGAGTGCAAAAAATTTTAGGGGGATAAGTTGTTGAGTGTACCCGGAAAGTGTTTGGTAGAGTTATTAAATTTAAAGAATTAAGAGTAAAACGGAGAATAGGATGAGATGAAAAGGAGGGTTTTGGAAAGGTAGGGGTGTGGGACCCGGTGTTTACAGTGAAACTATAGTGAAAGTATTTAGTAAGGCTAAAAGGTTTTGTGGCATTTTTATGGTTTGGAAAAAAGGGTAGACAGGGTGGTAGGGGGGCAAAGTGGCAGAGTTGCAAGTGTATGGTGTAGGGGGTAGGTTACGAAAACGTGAAGGTTTTTTGAGGATAGTAGGTAGTTTGAGTTGTAGGAAAGAGGGAAAATTTTTTTCCCGAAAAAATAGGCCTTTTGACAAGGATGTGTGATGTCACCCTGGTTGTTTTTTATATTTATTTGATGGGGGTTTTAAAAGAAAAAAATGCGAGGGTTTGGCAAGAGGGTGGAGTTAAAAAAATAAAGAATACACACAAAGTGGGGGTTGTCAAGTGCTCTTTTCTGATGACACTGGTCTTGGGAGATTTGAAGGAAAATTGCAGAGATTGGGGGGAATTTGGTAGGGTGTGAAAAAAAGAAAATTTTAAAAGGGGAATCAGGAAAGAGTAAAGGGTTTTGAGGAAACAAAAAAAAATTGGGGATGAAAGATTGAATATAGATTGGAGGGAGGAGTATGGGGGGAGGGGAACGTATTCAGATATTTGGGAGTGGACGTTTTCGCGGGTGGGTCTATGAAAGTGAGGTGAATCATAGAATTGATGAGGGAAAAAAGTGGTGGTGCACTTAGGAGTCTGTGGAGCAAAGAACTTTGCCCTTTGGGGCAAAAGGGGGGAAAGTTTTGGAGTTAGTTTTCCCAAAGCTTTTTATGGGGGTGAAGCGTGGGTGATGAAAGTTGCAGCGAGGAGAAAGGTGGAGGAGTGGAGATGCATGTCGAGGGCAATGTGTGGTGTGAATATAATGCGAGAATTCGTTTGTTTGGAAATTAGGAGGAGGTGCGGGATTTCCAAAAAATGTTTTTCCAGAGGGTGAGGAAGGGGTTTTTGAGGTGGTTCGGACATGTAGAGGAATGGAGCGAAACGAATGACTTCAAGAGTGTTCGTCGTAGTGGAAGGAAGGCGGGGTTGGGGTCGGCCCAGGAAAGGGGTTGGGGGGGGGGGGTAAAGGAGGTTTTTGTGTGCGAGGGGCTTGGGCTTCCCGCAGGCAGGTGAGGTGTTTTGATGGAGTGAATGGAGACAAATGGTTTTTAATACTTGCGTGCTGTTGGGGTGTGAGCAAAGTAAATTTATGAAGGGATTAGGAAACGGGGGCCGGCTTGAGTCCTGGAGATGGGAAATACAGTGCCTGCCCTTTAAGGAATTTAATTAATGAATGTACTGATATGTTTTTTGATCGTCGGGGCGCTTAAAATTAAAAAATCCCGTAGTATTTTAACTTTGGGGGGGGTTGGCTGCCCGGGCGGCTACCAACTTCCCAAACCGATTTCCCAAAAAAAAATCACCTTTGCCTACAAAACCCCTTTCGGGGTTCCGACGAACAGACTATATGTTTAACATCCGGGATTGACGTACTAAACCCTAAATTCTAGCGCCTCAAATCTATGAGAGAAAGCTAGTGGGCCCTATATATGAAAGAATGGGTCATGGGGTCAGTGTGCAAGAAATAAAAATCCTGCGCACACAGTGCATAATGAGAAAAAAAACTCGACCATGTTTTTGGTTAAAACAGTGACTTTGCCAGTTTATTTTCGTTGGAATTTATGGTGTATTCAAGTTTTCCTGGTCTCATTTTAAGAATGGAAGACAATTACAGAAATTGAAAATTTTGATTGGTTTCATATGAAAGTACCTTGAAATTGAGCCAAGTAAGCAGAAAGTTTGATTTTAACCAAATTCTTTCTTTCACAAGTGCACTGATAATATTTATACCTTTCACCCAACTTCACACTAATTTTTAAGCTAAAACATAAATCTTCTATTTTTGTGAGGAATAAAAATCAAAGGGGAAAAGCAAAGAGGTAGAGGGGGCCTGGGGACATGAATGTCGGGAAAATGCCAGGAGTCTGTCTTGCTATCGACCTATTTGGAATTGGCTCTTCGAAATTTTGTGAAGTAAGGTAAAAGGCACAAGTGCAACTAATGTGACATTTTAAATGTGGCAACTTTCGCTCTACCAGGAGCTTTGTCAGCCGTACAAACAGTACTGGACACAGGGGGTATAATAGGCTCAAGGAGGTGCAATACTAGGTTTAGTATAAGATATAAGTTGTAGTAGTGTAGTAAACAATATGGCAGAACAATTAACTCGCCATGTGAAAGGTATAAAAGCTATACTTGGAACATAAAATAGTTAGACATATTTTCTAACACCAGAGTCTCCATCGCTTCCAGCACTTCAATAAAGGATCTAACCAGGACAAAATCAAAACACCACGAACCAGTCAATGCAGGGGTTTACACTATACCCTGTGGAGGCTGCGACAAGATTTATGTGGGTGAAACAGCAAGAAAACTCGACACCCGCCTCAATGAACACATTTACGCATGTAGGAACGATAACTTGAACAACGCCTGTATACAACAATGAAATTCCACCAATCATCTCATAAAATTCAGGGACACCCAATTAGTGATCAAAGAAACTAATTTCTGCAGACGCAAGTGCCTTGAATCATTACTAATCGCTGTTTCGAATACAATTAGACAAAACAAAGGCAGCTTCACCATCTCTTAAGTCTCAGCAAGAATCCTCCTGAAAACAGTAAACCCTGCCATCACATAGTCTCTCCTGTTAATACTACACAGCACATTACAGAGAATGAACAGTGAAACAGGCCTTCTCTATCCAGTCTTCAACAGAAATATTTGTCTAACCTATTTTTATGTTACCCAAGTAATAGCTTTTATATCCTTTTACTCATGTGCGAGTTAATTGTTCTACCATATTGTAACTACTACTACAACTTGTATCACTACTACTACTACCACTAGTATTGCACCTCACTCTGAGCCTATATACCTATATACAGTGGACCCCCGCATAGCGAACTTAATCCGTGCAAGAGGGCTGGCTGTTATGCGAAATGTTCGCTATCGAAAAGAAATTTTCCCCCCTAAGAAATAATGGAAAAAAATTAATCCGTGCAAGACACCCAAAAGTATGAAAAAAAATTTTTTTTACCACAAAAAAATGTTAATTTTAGTACACACAAACTGAAAAAGGCATGCAAATTACATGACACTTACTTTTATTGAAGATCTGGTGATGATTGATGGGATGGGAGGAGGGGAGAGAAAAGTGTTAGTGTTTAGAAGGGGGAAACCCCTTCCATTAGGACTTGAGGGAGCAAGTCCTTTTCTGGGTTTTCTTCCCTTCTTCTTTTAATGCCACTAGGACCAGCTTCAGAGTCACTGGACTTCTTTCGCACAACATATCTGTCCATATGGCCTGTACCCTCGTTCCTTTATGATTTGTCTAAAGTGGTTCACAAATTTTCATTTTAACAGTCCC
>NC_069427.1:45979079-46070090 GCF_026875155.1 Cherax quadricarinatus
ATTCATCCGGAACTGGGACCAAGAGAACATGTAGGCCAGGATGAATTACAGCAGTTGGATATGCTGAATGTTGAAGACAGAGTAAAACAACTGAAGCTAAATCATGTTTATAAAATTGCTCACAAACAATGTCCAGAATATCTTGCTGTCAATTTTGTCAAGGTTGGGAACCAAAGCAATCATAGTACTAGGGGGAGGGAGCACAACTTTGTAGTAGCCACAGTCAGTGGCCAGGCTTCAAACACCTTTTATTGTACAGCAATAAAGGAATGGAACAGACCGCCCGCACATGTCAAAGCCAGTCATAGCATGAACCAGTTCAAGAAGAGTGCCAAAAGGTGTCTGATGAATGTAGCTACAGAAAGGGAGGGGAATGATTTTCTATTTTTTAGCTAACATACGTGTAAATTTTACCTTATTCCTAGTAATGACCCTCGTATTGTAGATAGTCTTAATGACCCCCGTGTAGTAGATAGTCTTTTTAGTATGATAATAAGATATTATCTTCATTGTAGAATAATAAGAAAATATTATAACCTTTATATTATAATAATAAGGTA
Organism: Cherax quadricarinatus; assembly: GCF_026875155.1. Lineage (NCBI taxonomy): Eukaryota > Metazoa > Arthropoda > Malacostraca > Decapoda > Parastacidae > Cherax > Cherax quadricarinatus. The sequence continues at coordinate 45,979,640 of NC_069427.1, forward strand.
AAAGGACCCCAATGGAAATAAGTCACTCTGACTTTTTTGGGTTATCCTAGGTTCTCTACACATATGCTGCTATGTATGATAGTTCTATGTAACTGTATTTGTGTATACCTGAATAAACTTACTTACTTACTTAACACATGCTTTGAAAGATAGCTTTGCTGAAATACGTTCTGCTTTGATCCAAATAGCAGAGGATGAAGATCAGACAGCAACTACAAGAAGCAAAGCAGCCAGCTTAGCATCAAAATTGGAAGATTTTGAATTGGCCTTACTCTGTGTGCTTTGGGACTGTATACTGGAAAGGTTAAATGCCACGAACAAGACACTTCAGAAAATTGAAATTGAAATGGCTACTTGTGCTAACCTCTATGCAGGCTTAGTGGAATTTGTAAGCTCACTTCGCAATGATGAAGCTTTTGAAATGTTTGAAGAGAAAGCTAAACTGCTGGTGAAAGACTACAGTTACCGGGCTGATCATCAGCGGTCAAGCAAGAGGAAACGCAATTTTGAAGAGCCAGACAATGAAATTATGTTGCTACCAAGGCAGAAATGTAAGACAGCTACATACTTCGTCATTCTGGATTCACTGATTACAGAATTAGTGAAAAGAAAAGAAATCTGCCAGAATCTCAATGACAAGTTTGGATTTCTGTTCAAAATTACTACTATGCCAGATGCAGAATTGAGAGAAGCTGCATTAAAGTTGCAACAACACCTTTCAGCAGATGTTCAGGACACATTTGTTGAAGAAATAGTTCTTTTCTCTGGGTATATGAATCAGACTAAAGTTCCACCTGAAAAATGTGCGCCCTCAGCTGCTTTGAAACATTTAAGAAATGCAGGTATCTCAGAAACCTTCCCTAATGTTGACATAGTGTATTGCCTTTACCTAACACTTCCAACTACTAACTGTGAAGGAGAACGTTCATTTTCTGTTTTGAAAAGAGTGAAAAACCAGCTCCGTTCAACAATGAGCCAAGACAAATTGTGTAACCTAGCCTTGTTGACCATTGAGTCTGATCTAACAAGAAATATTGATTTTCAGAATATAATTGATGATTTTGCCAATATGAAATCCAGAAAAAAGTTTATTTAACCCTTTGAGGGTTTTGGTCGTATTAGTACGTCTTACGCGTAGGGGTTTTTGACGTACTAGTACTCATAAATTCTAGCAGCCTCAAATCTAGTGGGAGAAAGCTGGTAGGCCTTCATATGAAAGAATGGGTCTATGTGGTCAGTGTGCACAGTCTAAAAAAAATCCTGCAGCACACAGTGCATAATGAGAAAAAAAAAACTTTGACCATTTTTTTTAATAAATCAGCGACTTTGCAGTGTATTTTCGTATGGTATTTATTGTTGTATTCTAGTTTTCTTGGTTTCATTTTATAGAATGGAAGACATATTACAGAAATTGAGATGATTTTGACTGTTTTACAATGAAAGGTGCCTTGAAATTGAGCTCAAAGTAGCAGAAATGTTCGATTTTTACCAAACTTCAAAAGTAAACAAATCGTGCCAAGCGTGCAATACACGTCAACTGGTGAGTCTAATATTCTTTCACAAGTGCACCAATAATATTTATACCATTTTTTTACACTAATGCAGTAGTCTGCATAACAGTAAATCTTATTTTTTTGTGAAAATAAAAATTCAAAGTGGAAAGCAAAAGAATATAAGAGGGGCCTTGAGACGTGACTAATGACTAGAGGAAATGTCATTTTAGTGCCAGGAATGTCTTTCTTGTTTATTCTGGACCCTATTCGGAAATTGGCATCTTTTGAAATTTGTGTGAAATTGGCAAAATTGCTAAATTCTGACCACTGTACTGGATAGTTGAATTTCATAAATGGGTGGTTTCTTGCACCCATTCGATAGAAAAAATGGAGTTCTAGCGAAATATTCATGTTTTTTGTCGACTAGTACAGTGAAATTGGCCGAAAATGGGGCTCAAAGTGGGCAAAATCGCCGATGCGTAAACATCGCCGAGACCGCAAACTTTGCGAGAGCATAATTCCGTAAGTTTTCTATCAAATTTCAAACTTTTGGTGTCTTTATGATCGGGAAAAGATTCTCTATCTTTTCAGAAGAGAAAATAATTTTTTTTTTTTTAACCCTTTGACTGTCGCGGTCGTATATGTACGTCATGGGAGATACCGTGTTTGACGTATCTATACGCATAAATTCTAGCGGCTTCAAATCAAGCGGGAGAGGGCTGGTAGGCCTACACGAGAGAGAATGGGTCTCAGTGGTCGGTGTGCACCCTGTGAAAAAAATCTGGGACTCAGCGGTGCATTGTGGGAACGCCATCTTGGTAGTCCATTTTCACCATGCCTCGCGGTAAGAAGTTCCTCACTCCTCGGCGGATTGGAGGTCTTTTGTTCCCAAGTGATAGCTCAAACAGTGATGATAGTGTCAGTGAAAGTGAATTCCCTGGTTTTGAAGCGGGTGTGACCGAGAAAATTACCCAGGATAACATAATTAGTGATGAAAACCCAGATGACCCACAACCATCCACCTCTGGTGCTAGGCCGGCTCGTTCATATTCACCTGTACCAGGACGAAAGAGGAAACTATTTGCCCGTGTACAAGACTCAGATGTGAGCAGTGCAAGTGATAGTGATAGTGATTTCAAGGTTATTGAAAGCACTTCTAGTTGTGACAGTGAGAGTGAATATTCCCCAGTGAAACGGCAGTATATACGACGTCGCATGCGGTCTGGTAGTGTGCCATATGCTCTTCCAAGAGGAAGGAGTACATCTCGGAGCACATCCCGTGGCCCTACACCACGTCCTGATAGTGAAGATGACGATATTGTTACGATGGGTATAAATGATGTGAGTGAGGCAGCAGGCGGTGGTGGTGATAGTGACGGTGCCATGAGTCATGTGACACCAGCAGCGGGCCACGCTAGTGCCCGCGCTGCTGACTCTGCACAACTACAACCTGCTTCGGCCGACCCCACACTCTCACAACCACAACCACAACGACATTACAATATCCAGAACGCACCAGCTGACCGCATCTGGGATTGGCATCAAGATGACGAGTTTGTTCCCAATCCCCATGACTTTGATGGAGGACAAAGTGGAATACAGCCATCATGTACACTTGGGAACAATCCCACTGAACTGGAATGCTTTCAGTTGTTCTTCGATGAACCCCTGATGGACATTATTGTCAGGGAAAGCAATACATACTATGAGTACACCATGGCAAACACTATGCTTTCACCAAGATCATGCCTACACCAGTGGAAGGACACAACTGTGGCAGAGATGTATCTGTTCTTTGCCACAATAATTCTTATGCCACATGTGTATAAGCATAGTGTCAGCACATACTGGGCGACAGACCACCTGATTTCAACCCCTGCTTTCAGTGACATTATACCAGTGAATAGATTTGTGTTACTGTTACGTATGTTACACTTTTCAGACAAAACCAGGCCTGACAGAAGCGACAGGTTATATAAGATCAGACATGTGTTTATGTACCTGAAACAAAAGTGCTGTATGTATTTTTATCCCTTCAGGAAGCTTGTTATTGACGAGTCTTTGATTTTGTTCAAAGGAAGACTCTCATTCAAGCAGTATATACCAAGCAAGAGGAAACGCTTTGGTATAAAGTTATTTGTTCTGTGTGATTGCAAAACTGGTCTGGTTTTGGATATAATTGTGTACACTGGCGGTAAAACAATGGAAGATACCAGGAAGTTACTGGGTATCTCTGGTGATGTGGTTAGAACAATGAGGGAGCCATATCTTGGTAAGGGGCATATTTTATATACTGACAACTGGTACACAAGCCCTATACTCAGTGATTTCTTGCGAGTGAACATGACAGATGTGTGTGGCACAGTGCGTAGAAATCGTAAACATATGCCTAGGTTCGAAGCTGGCAGTCGTAGAGGTGAAGTGCAGGTGTTTGCTGCCAATGACATCATGGCATTTCGGTGGCATGACAAACGTGATGTCACACTGCTGACATCAGTTCACCGACACGAAATGGTAGAGACTGGCAAGCAGAATAGAGAGACCAATGAACCTATTGTAAAACCTGCAGCTGTGATGGATTACAACCTCAATATGCGCTTAGTGGACAAATGTGACATGCAGATTGGGTTTGCTGACTGTGTTCGCAAGAGTTATAAGTGGTACATAAAACTGTTTTTCCATCTTCTTGACATTTCCATGCTGAATGCTTATAATATGTATAAGTTGAAGACCAAGAACAAACCCAAATATGGTGAATTTTGTTTGTCAGTCATCAGACAAATAATATTCAAGTACCAAGAAACAACACCTGCAATAGACCAGCGCCCACGAAATTATCAACACGTCCTCTCATCTGAGGCCTGGTGATCACTACCCCATACCACTGCCTGCTACTACTGCCAAGAAAAATGCTCAGAAGAGGTGTTTTGTCTGTGGACATACCACAAAACGCCCACAAAAACGCAGAGACACTCGTTTTATGTGTGAGGAGTGTAAGACACCATTGTGCTTATACCCATGTTTCAAAGAATTCCACAAGCTGCAGCACTTCTAATAAAGTGTCCAGTGATTGTACATATGTATATATATTATAAAGCAATCGTAATAAACATTTGTTTACATTGTTTGTTTGTGTAAACAAGTTTTAGCAACATTATAATGATACGAGTGTTTTTGCTATAATTGTGTTACATTCAACGAGTGTATATTTGAACATTGCACAATAATTTGGTCTCACAGGCCACAAAAGTTATGTGAAAAAATAAAATAGTGAAAAAAACAAGAAACCATCGAATACAAGTAAATAAAAGTTTACCGGGTGAGCGGCAGTCGCCGCCAGCAGATCAATTTCAGCAAATTTCAGGACTCTATATCTCGGTAAGTACTGATGGGAAAATTTTTTTTTTGGGACTAAAACAATCAGAAAAATAATCTTAACATTTTCATAAGAAAAAATATTTTTTTTTTTTTCGAATATTTTGCGACACCAGGAGCAACTTCAGGATTGGGCCCTTCGACAGTCAAAGGGTTAAATTTGGCCGACCCTGAGAACGAGTTTCGGAGAGGGCCTGTCGACCCTCAAAGGGTTAAGAAGTGCCTGTGAATATAAACAATTCTTTACTTTCTTGAGTTTATATGATTTGATAGTCTTATGCATGATGTAATGATAACAATAATGGTCAGTGATTTATAAAGGGAATAATAGTGCTGTAGTGGTTATGCTGAATATAATAGGTACATGATGTCACTACTTTAATAGCCTAATCTAGTAATACAGTGGACCCTTAACCAGCGATGGCATCGATTAACGATAAATCTGACTAGCGATACATTTTAACGCAAAAATGTTGCCTCAACTAGCGCTTAAAAACCTGACCAGCGCTATTTGTTCCGTACCATACACGTCCACTTTGGCCTGAGCGCGCCTCACTTGCCCCTTGGTGCCAGTGTTTACAAGCCAGCCAGCCACCGCGGTCGCTTCCAAACATACAACAACTGGAACATTTCATATTATCACAGCCTTTGTAGTGATTGCACCTGCAAAATAAGTCACCATGGGCCCCAAGAAAGCTTCTAGTGCCAACCCTACAGCAAAAAGGGTGAGAATTATTATGGAGATGAAGAAAGAGATCATTGCTAAGTATGAAAGTGGAGTGCGTGTCTCTGAGCTGGTCAGGTTGTATAATAAACCCCAATCAACCATCGCTACTATTGTGGGTAAGAAAACGGGTAAGAAAAGGTGCAGCTGCTGCTGCACCACAGTCAGCTGTTGTTGTTGCTGCACCACCATCAGCTGTATTACTCGAAGATGTGGAGAGAGTGTTGTTGGTGTGGCTTAACGTGAAACAATTTCCGAGAAACGATTAACTCTTCAGGTCACTTGTTCTATCTAGGCTGGAATATTGCTGCACTCTAACAGCACCTTTCAAGGCAGGTGAAATTGCCGACCTAGAAAATGTACAGAGAACTTTCACGGCGCGCATAACGGAGATAAAACACCTCAATTACTGGGAGCGCTTGAGGTTTCTAAACCTGTATTCCCTGGAACGCAGGAGGGAGAGATACATGATTATATACACCTGGAAAATCCTAGAGGGACTAGTACCGAACTTGCACACGAAAATCACTCACTACGAAAGCAAAAGACTTGGCAGACGATGCACCATCCCCCCAATGAAAAGCAGGAGTGTCACTAGCACGTTAAGAGACCATACAATAAGTGTCAGGGGCCCGAGACTGTTCAACTGCCTCCCAGCACACATAAGGGGGATTACCAACAGACCCCTGGCAGTCTTCAAGCTGGCACTGGACAAGCACCTAAAGTCAGTTCCTGATCAGCCGGGCTGTGGCTCGTACGTTGGTTTGCGTGCAGCCAGCAGCAACAGCCTGGTTGATCAGGCGCTGATCCACCAGGAGGCCTGGTCACAGACCGGGCCGCGGGGGCGTTGACCCCCGGAACTCTCTCCAGGTAAACTCCAGGTAACCCCGGAGGGTTAGCCACCCAGGATAACCCAAGAAAGTCAGTGCATCATCGAGGACTGTAACTTATTTCCATTGGGGGTCCTTAATCTTGTCCCCCAGGATGCGACCCACAACAGTTGACTAACACCCAGGTGAACAGGAAAAAATGCCTGGAACTAGTGCTCATGTTGGTGAGGTTAATGGGGAGGATGTGGAAGAGTTGGTGGAGGAGGACAATGACAAACTAACCACTGATGAGCTGCTAGAGCATCTTCAACAGTAAGAGGCCACAACCTGAGGAAACTGCTTCAGAGGAGGGGAGAGAGAGAAATTGAAGAAGTTGCCTACTTCAAAGATTAAGGAAATGTGTGCAATGTGGCTTAAAGTGCAAACCTTTTTTGATGACAATCGCCCTCACATAGCTATTGCAAGCCGTGCTGGTGACTATTACACTGACAATGTTGTGAAACACTTTAGGATAAAGGAACGAGAGGTACAGGCCTCTATGGACAGATATGTTGTGCGACAGAAGTCCAGTGACTGAAGCTGGTCCTAGTGGCATTAAAAGAACAAGGGAAGTAACCCCAGAAAAAGACTTGCTACCTCAAGTGCTAATGGAAGGGGATTTCCCTTCTAAACACTAACAAGATCAACGGTCTCCCCTCCTCCCATCCCATCAATCATCACCAGATCTTCAGTAAAGGTAAGTGTCATGTAACTGTGCATGTCTTCTTCAGTTAGTGTGTATTAAAATTAATATTTCATGTGCTAAAAAATTTTTTTTTTCAATACTTTAGGGTGTCTTGCACGGATTAATTTGATTTCCATTATTTCTTATGGGGAAAATTAACTTGACTAACGATTATTTCGATTAACGATGAGCTCTCAGGAACGGATTAATATCGCTGGTTAAGGGTCCACTGTACTATGCTGTCTTGAGTTTATTCTCTTTAAAATGCATGATTTAACAAGATAGTTATAATGGCTGTTGGTAAATGGTTTTGGTTGTCTTGATGTACTTTCCCTATTAAATTTAATCTAAATAGCCAGAATGTATTTAACCCTTTCAGGGTCCAAGACCCAAATCTGGAGTCACGCACCAGTGTCCAAGAATTTTCAAAAAAAAAATTTGTTATTTTTTCTTATGAAATCGTAGAGAATCTTTTTGTGAAGGTAATAAAACAAAAAGTACGAAGTTTGGTGGAAAATTGACGAAATTATGCTCTCGCGAATTTTGATGTGTCAGCGATATTTACGAATCGGCGATTTTGCCGACTTTGACTCCCATTTTAGGCCAATTACATTATTCCAATCAACCAAATTCTTAGCTATTTCACTAGTATTACTTCTACTCTATCGATTGAGCACAAGAAATCGCCAAGTCAACTGTTTCAACTACAAAATAAAGTGATCGGAAATTGTTAATTTGGCCAATTTAACACAAAGTTCAAAATATTCCAATTTCAAAATAGGGTCCAGAATAAACAATGTAGGCATTCCTGGCACTAAACTAACATTTCCTCTGTTCATTAGTTATATCTTGAGGCTTTACAAATAAATTCCATTTTGATTTTTTATTCACATAATGAATTTTTATTCACACAAAAAAATAGAAGATTTACTGTTATGCAATACTGTAATAATTGTATAAATATCATCACCATAGTTGTGAATGTATATTAGACCCACCAGCTGACGTGTATTAGACGTGTGAGGTCGTTTGTTTACTCTTGAATATCGGCAAAAATTTAACATTTCCGCTACTTTGAGCTCAGTTTCAAGCCATTTCCAGTGCTAAAACCAATCAAAATCATCTCTATTTCTGTAACATGTCTTCAATTCTATCAAATGAGACCAAGAAATCGCAAATACACTATAAAAAAACATGCGAAAAGACACTGCAAAGTTGCTGTTTTAATCGAAAAATCATGATTTCAGTTTTTTTCTCTCATTATACACAGTGTGCTGCAGGATCTGTTTTATGTGGTGCACACATACCACATAGATGTATTCTCTCATATCTAGGCCCAAAATGTACCACTCACAGTTTTATCAGAGTGAGCTGAGCTCATGGCGTAGATCTACGGTTTGGACACTCACCGTAAAGCCGTTGATCTACGGGACGGACCCTGAAAGGGTTAATTAGATGTTAACCCTTTCAGGGTCCGTCCCGTAGATCTACGGCTTTACGGTGAGTGTCCAAACCGTAGATCTACGCCATGAGCTCAGCTCACTCTGATAAACTGTGAGTGGTACATTTGGGCCTAGATATGAGAGAATACATCTATGTGGTATGTGTGCACCACATAAAACAGATCCTGCAGCACACTGTGTATAATGAGAGAAAAAAACTGAAATCATGATTTTTCGATTAAAACAGCAACTTTGCAGTGTTTTTTCGTATGTTTTTTTATAGTTGTATTTGCGATTTCTCATTTGATAGAATGGAAGACATATAACAGAAATAGAAATGATTTTCATTGGTTTTAGCACTGGAAATGGCTTGAAACTGAACTCAAAGTAGCGGAAATGTTAAATTTTTGCCGATATTCAAGAGTAAACAAACGACCTCACACGTCTAATACACGTCAGCTGGTGGGTCTAATATACATTCACAAATATGGTGATGATATTTATACAATTATTACAGTATTGCATAACAGTAAATCTTCCATTTTTTGGTGTGAATAAAAATTCATTATGTGAATAAAAAATCAAAATGGAATTTATTTGTAAAGCCTCAAAACATAACTAATGAACAGAGGAAATGTTAGTTTAGTGCCAGGAATGCCTACATTGTTTATTCTGGACCGTATTTTGAAATTGGAATATTTTGAACTTTGTGTTAAATTGGCCAAATTAACAATTTCCGATCACTTTATTTTGTAGTTGAAACAGTTGACTTGGCGATTTCTTGTGCTCAATCGATAGAATAGAAGTAATACTAGTGAAATAGCTAAGAATTTGGTTGATTGGAATAATGTAATTGGCCTAAAATGGGAGTCAAAGTCGGCAAAATCGCCGATTCGTAAACATCGCTGACACATCAAAATTCGCGAGAGCATAATTTCGTCAATTTTCCACCAAATTTCGTACTTTTTGTTTTATTACCTTCACAAAAAGATTCTCTACGATTTCATAAGAAAAAATAAGAAATTTTTTTTTTTTTAAAATTCTTGGACACTGGTGCGTGACTCCAGATTTGGGCCTTGGACCCTGAAAGGGTTAAACAGGCTCACACCGACCCCCCCCTATCCCCAAGCTGGAAGGGGTCGCTTCGCTTACCCGTAACTCAAAGGCGCCCCGCCAATCTGAATAGCCTAGGGCCCGGAGATTTCTTAATCCGGCCCTGTGTGTGAGTGTGGTGAAAGTGTTGAATGATGATGAAAGTATTTTCTTTTTGGGGATTTTCTTTCTTTTTTGGGTCACCCTACCTCGGTGGGAGACGGCCGACTTGAAAAAAAAAAAAACTTTATAAATAAAATCTTTTATTTTGCAAGAACAGAATTTTTTTTTTTCAGCAAGTCGGCCTGTAACTTTAATATTCCTGGTGTATCATTCTAGATATTCCCTGGCCAGAGGGTGATGAGGCATTATCTGAAGCTGCTATCAAGATAATAGACAAGCTCTTGGCCTTTGATTCAAAAGTACGGGCAGGCTTTGAATTGATCAAATCAAGCTCCTTATTTCATTGCATCAATTTACCCAACTTGAGGGATATGCCAGCCCCATTTGTCCCTCAACCAGATGATGCCATGGATACCACCTATTTTGAAGGCAAGTTTATCATAGTTGATAAGGCATTTGCTTGTTATTGCATTGAATATTTTGTCTTTCATGTGCTGGCTTTTTATTTTTGCTATTGGCTAAGGTTAATGGGTAGGTCTTTGCAGATACAGTACTGTACATGTTTTTAGAAGAGTACTAAAGTCTTTATTTTTCCTTATTGGTAGCTGGAGTATAAATAGTGGAAGGTAGAATATGAGAAGAATGTCAGTAGATGATAAAGTAAAACTCTGTGGGGAAGTGGAAAATAATTCTTCCTGTGTAAGCCATGTATGTCGTTAGAGGTGACTGAAACTCTGGAGCAAGAGGCTAGTAGCCCTTTCTGTTTAAATTACTAACTTTGGGTCACCCTGCCTCAGTGGGAAAGGACCGGTATCTTGGAAAAAAAAAAAAGTCAGAGTAAATTAATAATAGACAAAGATTATTAGCAAGACGTAAGAAGCAGTTGTTGGGGAAAGACTGACTGTTGCGATGGAAAGTAACTGAGGTAATATCATAAATGGATTTTAGAATACAGCATCAGAGTCCATAGCAGAAGTTTGCTGTGATTATAGGCAAATAGGTGGTTGAGGGAAAGAGAGATTGTTGGTAGAATGATGAGACAAGAGTTCTCTATTTTATGTTTCTAGAATGGTTATCATGAGTGAAAGGTTGGCATATGATATGATTTTACAATGTCAAACTGATATAAAAAGAAAACAATATAATTTAAGTTAGTGTGAAGAAGTGCAGAAAAAAAATGAAAAAGTGAGTTTGTCAGTAAATAGTTTTGGAGAGAGATAAATAAGGTTAGAAAACCGAGAAAGCAAATGAGTTTGTTAAGAGTGAAAGTAGCTAGATGCTGGATGAGAAGCCATGAGTGATAGAGATTTGAAGCTAATTTAAATTTTTTATCATTGTGGATGGTGAAGTGTAGGCAGAATTTTCATGCTAATGACAAAGAAGCTTTATCAATCCAATTTTTGGATGGGTAAAGCTTCATGCTGGGAAACATTTTTTAATAAAACGTTCTAGTGTTACACTTTTTTTCTCTTTCAAAAACTGGCCATATCCCACCAAGGGGGTGGACCTAAAAAGAAAAAACAAAAGTTTTTCATTTTAAATTTAGTAATTTATACAGGGAAGAGGTTACTATCCCCTCGCTCCCAGGCATTTTATTCACCTTTACGACTTGCATGGCTTATGGAAGAAGATCTTTTTCTGCTTCCCTATGGAGATAAGCAGAAATAAGGAACAAGAAGCATTATTAAAATAGAAGAAAATCTAGATGGGGTGTATATAAATGTATGTGCATGCATGTGTGGTGACCTAAGTGTAAGTAGATGTAGCAAAATATAACTTTATCCCGTGTGTTTATGAGACAGAAAAAAGACACAGCAATCCTACATAATGTAAAACAATTACAGGTTTCCACTTCACACTTGCTTGGCAGAACAGTAGTACCTCTCTTTGTGGTTGCTGTCTACAACCTACTACCAAGGACCTGCTAATTATCATGGTTATAAAAAAATAACCTCATATACAGTAATTTATTAATAGATAAAAAATATTTTTTTTATATATAATAATACTTGTATAAAACTTTCAGCTCGTAACATATCCAGCACCTCACCGTGTCCAACTTCGATTTGTGAAGTAAACTGTTCTCTGAGTAAAATTCATTCTTAACTGTGATCAGCATAAGCGGCACATCAATTTGTGAAGCAAGGTGTTCTCTGGTGAAAAATCCATCCACAAATGTGATCAGCATCGGCAGCACATCATTTGTGAAGCAAGGCATTCTCCGTGCAAAATCCATCCGTAATTGTGATCAGCATCAGCAGCGTATCACAGGAAGAGCGTTGAAAGTTGTTAACAATGTCATGAGGATAATCCCTCGGTTTTTTTTTTTGTTCCACATTATGTCATGAAAAGCTTTTACATTATGTTTGATAGCTAAAATACAGCAAACTTGCATTGTTTTAATGTACTTATTCCACATTTTGTAATAATAAGAGGAAGTAATTCTCCATTGTTTTAAATTTTTGGTATCGTGCATTGGTTAGGTATACTTTTCCATAACTATGTTTTATTAAGAATATAGATATAATAACTATCTAATACATAGTATCAATCAAAACTTTATACATGTACCTGTATCAAATATTTGAGAAAAAAATTTGTGTGTTTCAAATCAGCTATTAAAGATCATCTAAGATATATTGATCATTTTCCTACTTTGGTTTAAGTATTTACCCAGGCAATAGTGGGTTTATTCACTATTAAGTCCATTGATTATTGCGGTATTATTAGTATTTGCATTTACATATATATTTTTTAACTGCCTTCCTCACTCTATAAATGTTGCCATCTGTTTTTGAGGTGATGGATGACCAGAGCATTCATCATCCTCAACTGATGCTCATCCTACTTTGAATCGAGAAAACCTACAATCTCTCTCATTCCCTTTCCCCTCAAGGAAGGTTCCTTGATGTTGGTGAGGGGCTCTTGATTTAGGGAATTGGATCTGTGCCCAGTTCCCGAATTAAGCCTGAATGCCTTCCACATATCCCCCCCCCAGGCGCTGTATAATCTCATTCCCTTCATCTCCCAGCTGAATGTGTCTTCCAGGTAAAAAGTGAGTCACTACTGGTAATTTCTTTTAATTATACTGTCTTTCCCTTCTAATTGCAATACTTATCAATAACAGTTGTAGATATCATTCATAATGTAACAGCTGCCAATGAAACACAAAAACCAAATAGGTTACAAAAAAAATGCTCCACATTGTGATTGTTGTTAGCAGCCTCGACTCAAATGTTCAATGACTTCAGTCACAACATAGCTGTGGACTCCAACAATTTGACTCACTAACAGTTTGTTGAGAAGTTTGGCTGTTTTTTATGAAAATAATAACAACAAAATGCTCTTCTACACATCTGAATTTTTTTTTTTTCAATGAACTGGCCATATTCCACCGAGGCAAGGTGACCTAAAAAGAAAAACAAAAAATTTTCTTTTTAAATTGGGTAATTTATAAAAGAGAAGGGGTTACCAGACCCTTGCTCTCAACATTTATGTCACCTTTTACAACACTCATAAATTACAGAGGAAGAATTCTTTTCTGTGAGAATTGAATTTGTTATGATGAAGAGGTAGCTTTCCACCCACCACTCTACCAGTAATTTCATTCTTATAAGGCTCGGTTTAAAAACTTTTTTGTGAATATATTAATAAACACAACCACACATTCGAATTGACTGTCCAATTCTCATTTATTATGAATGAGGGCTAGGAGAGAGGAAGGTAGGCAAATGTGTTTAAACACACTACTGTCACACTAACTTTGACCCTGGTATAAATGTGTTTAAACACACTACTGTCACACTAACTTTGACCCTGGTATAAATGTGTTTAAACACACTACTGTCACACTAACTTTGACCCCGGTAAAAATGTGTTTTAACACACTACTGTCACACTAACTTGACCCCGGTATAAATGTGTTTAAACACACTACTGTCACACTAACTTTGACCCGGTATAAATGTGTTTAAACACACTACTGTCACACTAACTTTGACCCTGGTATAAATGTGTTTAAACACACTACTGTCACACTAACTTTGACCCTGGTATAAATGTAAACCTAGAAATTTTACTGTTACAATATTTAGGAGTTCATTGCTTAATAAAATTATAAAAACACATTGCAATAAAACACAAATACACATAGGAGACAGGAACTCATGATGACGTTTTGGTCCAACTTGGACCATTTTCAAAGTCAGACCGAAAAGTCGTAGTAAGCTCCTCTCTCCTGTGTGGGAGTTATTTGTGTATTGTTCTGGTCATAGTATTGTGCCTTTTTTTCCTTGCATTGCAATAAAGTCACTAATGTCCACTTTAAGTGGATGACGGGCATAAACAAGGGAGATATTAATAAAGTACTGAGGGTGTTGAACCAGGAATAATGGATTTAAGTTGGATAAATTTAGATTTAGAAAGGACATAGGTAAGTACTGGTTTTCCAACAGAGTTGTAGATGTATGGAACAGTCTTCCCAGTGGGGTGATAGAAGCTAGGACCTTGGGTAGCTTTAAGAAGAGACTGGACAAATATATGAGTGGGAGGGGCTGGATTTGATTGGTGTCATTGGGTACGTGGGTTATTTCTTGGGAAGCTTTAGGTAGTAGTCATTTTGATAAGGACCTGCCTCGCATGGGCCAGTAGGCCTTCTGCAGTGTTCCTCCATTCTTAAGTTCTTATGTTCTTATATAACCTCAAATCTACTAACTCTTGTGTTGAACATTAAAATGGTATAAAATACCGACAGGTTGTTAGGTAAGACACATATGCAACAGTTAGGTATCTTTATTATGAAACGTTTCGCCTACACAGTAGGCTTCTTCAGTCAAGTACAGAAAAGTTGATAGAAGCAGAAGATACTTGAAGACGATGTAATCAGTCCATCACCCTTAAAGTTTTGAGGTGGTCAGTCCCTCAGTCTGGAGAAGAGCATTGTTCCATAGTATGAAACAATATTGTTTCATACTGTGTAGGCGAAACGTTTCATAATAAAGATACCTAACTGTTGCATATGTGTCTTACCTAACAACTCTTGTGTTGTAGATGAATGGTTCACAGAACTGACATGTTGATAAATTAGACATATGTGCAACTCTTGTGTATCTTTATTAAGGAAACCTTTCACCACACAGTGGCTTCATCAGTCCATACACAGGAGAAGCTTGAAGAATAGGAGGAGAATGAGGTAATCAGTCCCTCAACCTTGAGTCGATGTGGTCAGTCCATCAATCAGATTCGAATATGTAAAACATATCCTCACATATACATATGAATATAAACCCCCTATATAAAATGGTTCTTATAATGATAAAAGAATAAAGAGAAAATCACATACAACTTTTAAATCTGTAGGCTTTACAAAAATTGATAAGGTCTACATACCCCGCAGCCCCCAATGGCTCCCTGCAAATAAACTTTACCCAGGACACAGTGTCTCATCAGTCATTGCTGCATCTTCAATAAAGGTAAGTGTCATTTATTCTTCATTTAGTAGAGTAGTACATGCACAATATATACAGTGGACCCCCGCATACCGATTTTAATCCGTGCAAGAGGGGTCATTGTTATGCGAAATAATCGGTATGCGAATGAATTTTCCCCATAAGAAATAATGGAAATCAAATTAATCCATGCAAGAGACCCAAAAGTATGAAAAAACAAAATTTTTTACCACATGAAATGTTAATTTTAATACACACAAACTGAAAAAGGAATGCACACTTACATGACACTTACTTTTATTGAAGATCTGGTGATGATTGATGGGATGGGAGGAGGGGAGAGAGAGTGTTAGTGTTTAGAAGGGGAATCCCCTTCCATTAAGACTTGAGGTGTCGAGTCCTTTTCTGGGGTTACTTCCCTTCTTCTTTTAATGCCACTAGGACCAGCTTCAGAGTCACTGGACTTCTTTCGCACAACATATCTGTCCATAGTGGCCTGTACCTCTCGTTCCTTTATGACTTCCCTAAAGTGTTTCACAACATTGTCAGTGTAATAATCACCAGCACGGCTTGCAATAGCTGTGTGAGGGTGATTCTCATCCATAAAGGTTTGCACTTTCAGCCACATTGCACAGATTTCCTTAATCTTTGTAGTAGGCAACTTCTTCAATTTCTCTCTCCCTTCCTCTGAACCAGTTTTCTCAGGTCTGGCCTCTTGCTCTTGAAGTTGATCTATCAGCTCATCAGTGGTTAGTTCTTCATTGTCCTCCTCCACCAACTCTTCCACATCCTCCCCACTAACCTCCAACCCCAAGGACTTTCCCAATGCCACAATGGATTCCTCAACTGGCATAATCCTCTCAGGGTTAGCCTCAAACCCTTCAAAATCCCTTTTGTCTACACATTCTGGCCACAGTTTCTTCCAAGCAGAGTTCAAGGTCCTCTTAGTCACCCCCTCCCAAGCCTTACCTATAAGGTTTACACAATTGAGGATATTAAAGTACTCTCTCCAAAACTCTCTTAGAGTCAATTGAGTTTCTGAGGTCACTACAAAGCACCTTTCAAACAGAGCTTTTGTGTACAGTTTCTTGAAGTTTGCAATAACCTGCTGGTCCATGGGCTGCAGGAGAGGAGTGGTATTAGGAGGCAAAAACTTCACCTTAATGAATTTCATGTCCCCATAAAGTCACTCTGCCACGTCTGTAGGATGACCAGGGGCATTGTCTAACACCAGGAGGCACTTAAGTTCTAATTTCTTTTCAGTTAGGTAATCTTTCACATTGGGGGCAAATGCATGGTGTAACCAGTCATAGAAAAAGTCCCTAGTGACCCATGCCTTACTGTTTGCCCTCCACAGCACACACAAATTCTCCTTGAGGACATTCTTTTGCCTGAACGCTCTGGGAGTTTCAGAGTGATACACCACTAGCATTGGAACACATCAACAAAGTAAGCCTGTCTTTCATAGGCTTATGTCCTGGGAGTGCCTTTTCCTCCTGAGTAATGTAGGTCCTGCTTGGCATTTTCTTCCAAAACAGGCCTGTTTCATCACAATTAAACACTTGTTCAGGTTTCAGTCCTTCAGTCTCTATGTACTTCTTGAATTCCTGCACATATTTTTCAGCCGCTTTGTGGTCCGAACTGGCAGCCTCACCATGCCTTATCACACTATGTATGCCACTACGCTTCTTAAATCTCTCAAACCAACCTTTGCTGGCCTTAACCCTTTGACTGTCGCGGCCGTATATATACGTCTTACGAGGTACCGTGTTTGACGTATATATACTCATAAATTCTAGCGGCTTCAAATCAAGCAGGAGAAAGCTGGTAGGCCTACATGTGAGAGAATGGGTCTGTGTGGTCAGTGTGCACCATATAAAAAAAATCCTGGAGCACGCAGTGCATAATGAGAAAAAAAAAACTCCGACCGTTTTTTTTTAATTAAAATGCCGACTTTGTGGTCTATTTTCGTATGGTATTTATGGTTGTATTCTCGTTTTCTTGGTCTCATTTGATAGAATGGAAGACATATTATAGAAATAGAGATGATTTTGATTGATTTTACTATAAAAAGAACCTAGAAATGGAGCTCAAAGTAGGGGAAATGTTTGATTTTTGCCAATGTTCAAAAGTAAGCAAATGATGCCATTTTCCAGTAAATGTCCAACTAGCCATTCTAATATGCAGTCATGAATGGGTTGATGTTATTTATACAATTATTACAGTATTGCAGTAGTCTGCATAATAGTAAGTCTTCAATTTTTTGTTTGAATAAAAATTCAAAATAGAAAGCAAGAGTAATATCAGAGGGGCCTGGAAATACGACTGATGAGCAAAGAAAATGTTATTTTAGAGCCAGGAATGTCTGCATTGTTCATTCTGGACCTTATTTTGAAATTGTCATATTTTTTAGTTTTCGTGAAATTGGCCAAATTGCAAATTTCTGACCACATTATTAGGTAGTTGAAATCGGTAAATGGGCAGTTTCTTGTACTCAATCGATAGAAAAAATGGAGTTCTAAAGAAATAGCTATGAGTTTGGGCAACTGGAACAATGGAATTAGCCAAAAATAGGGCTCAAAGCGGGCGAAATCGCCGATTTGTAAACGGCGCCGAGGTCGCTAACTTCGCGAGAGCATAATTCCGTCAGTTTTCCATCAAATTTCGTTTTTTTTGGTGTCATTACAATCGGGAAAAGATTCTCTATCATTTCACAAGAAAAAATATTTTTTTTTAAATTTTGCGACACCAGGACGTAAGACGTATATATACGGCCGCTACAGTCAAAGGGTTAAATTCACTCACATCAGCACTAGTTGCAGGCATTTTTTTAATTAAATCCTCATGCAACTTCCTAGCCTTTTCGCTTATGATCGCTTGAGAGACGCTATCTCCTGCTAGCTGTTTTTCATTTATCCACACCAATAAGAGTCTCTCAACATCTTCCATCACTTGCGATCTTTGTTTCGAAAACACAGTTAAACCTTTGGCAAGAACAGCTTCCTTGATTGCCTTTCTGGTGCCCACAATAGTAGCGATGGTTGATTGGGGTTTCTTGTACAACCTGACCAGGTCAGCGATATGCACTCCACTTTCATACTTATCAATGATCTCTTTCTTCATTTCTATTGGAATTCTCACCCTTATTGGTGTAGGGTTGGCACTAGAAGCTTTCTTGGGGCCCATGGTCACTTATTTTCCAGAAACAGCACCGAAAACACTGTAATAATACGAAATATTCCGATTGTATGCTTGGATGTTACCGCGGAGGCTGGCTGGTAAACAATGGCACGGGCGGCACATGTGAGGCTGGCTGAGGGCGCACATTGGACGCGTCTCGGATGAAAATCGGTGAGCGGGTTTTTAAGCGGTATGCGAGGCAAAATTTTTGCGATTAAAGCAAGCGGTATGCGGATTAATTGTTATGTGGTGCCATCGGTATGTGGGGGTCCACTGTATTGTGCATGTACTACTCTACTATTGTGCATGTATCCTTCTCTTTGTGTGTAGGAAAATGTATATTTCATGTGGTAAAATTTTTTTTTCATACTTTTGGGTGTCTTGCACGGATTAATTTGATTTCCATTATTTCTTATGGGGAAAATTCATTCGCATACCGAACATTTCGCATAACAATCAGCCCTCTTGCACGGATTAAGGTCGCTATGCGGGGGTCCACTGTACTGTATTTTATACTGTAAGGTTTAGGATAAACACTGTGTACAACACAAATACTTGTTTATTTCCCAGAAATTTGGCATAAAAAACACGGTCGTAAGTCGAGTGGTCGTAAGTCGAGCAGGTCGTAAGTCGGATGGTAGGTGTATTTTATTTTATTTTGTTTCTATGGTGTGAAGAAGCGTTTCCATGCATTATTATTATTATTATATTCATGGGAAGTGCTAAACCCACATGGTTCATTCAATGGAACATGGTAGAGGTGAACAAAATTTCAGAACAGAAGAGGTGGAGGTGTTAAGGGGAGGACATGAACAGAATGGGAAGGGAAATAAGGGGAAATGCAGTTAAAAAATTCTGCAATAAAGGTGGAAGTCTCAGAGAGCAACACAGGCAGAGCAACCATGTCAGTCACCAGCTAAATGTCAAAGCAAATTCTGATGAAAGGGACAAAAATTACCCTGTTTGTTATTACCTTCTCCATGTTCTCATAGTCTAGCTTAAAGATCCAGAGTTTTAATCTGGCGGGAAGTTCAGATATGGACGACAGCATCATAAGACACTGTTCTGCCGACCCCAGAGGAAGGTATGGGTTGTAAATGGTGGCTTCTTGAATCTTGTGCCTCTCTTCTGGTGTTGGTAACATTGTAGTCAATAATTTCTGCAAGATAAGAAAATAAGTTATTCAGTGCAAAACACTATGTCATTTTTAGGTTCTGGGTATACCTGGAGAGGGTTTCAGGGGTCAACGCCTTCATGGTCTGGTCTATGACCAGGCTTCATGGTGGATCAGGGCCTGATCAAGCAGGCTGTAACTGCTGGCAGCATATAGACTGATGTAGGAACCACAGCCTGGCTGGTCATGTACTGACTTTACGTACCTGTCCAGTGCTTTCTTCAAGACAACCAGGGGTCTCTTACCAATAGAAATAAAATAGGCCTAATTATTTTTAATAAAGTCTAGAATAAATCATTAAATTATTATGAGGACTTACAAGCTGACATCTGAATAGTGTACAGGTGTACAAGTGCACAGGTGTACAAGTGCACAGGTGTACAAGTGCACAGGTGTACTAGTGTACAGGAGTACAAGTACAGTAGGGTCTTGCCTTACCGTGTTCTGCTAATTCGGCAATTTAAAATTACGACCAAAACTTGCTATACGGCGAGTGGTCTTTCAAATATGGCGCACCCCACCCGGTTTGTTTACATTCTCCATGAGCTCATCTCTCTATTATGTCTGGAAACTTTCCAAACTTTCAAGTGTTTTAAAGTTATTGAATATTTTATATGTACAGTGGACCCCCGGTTAACGATTTTAATCCGTGCAAGAGGGGTAATTGTTATGCGAAATAATCGTTATGTGAATGAATTTTCCCCATAAGAAATAATGGAAATAAAATTAATCCGTGCAAGACACCCAAAAGTATGAAAAAAAAAATTTTACCACATGAAATATACATTTTCCTACACACAAAGAGAAGGATACATGCACAATAGTAGAGTAGTACATGCACAATATATATTGTGCATGTACTACTCTACTAAATGAAGAATAAATGACACTTACCTTTATTGAAGATGCAGCAATGACTGATGAGACACTGCGTCCTGGGAGTGCCTTTTCCTCCTGAGTACTGTAGGTCCTGTTTGGTATTTTCTTCCAGAACAGGCCTTATCACAGTGTGTATGTCACTACGATTCTTAAATCTCTCAAACCAACCTTTGCTGGCTTTAAATTCACCAATATGAGCACTAGTTCCAGGCATTTTTCCCTGTTCACCTGGGTGTTAGTCGACTTGTGTGGGTTGCATCCTGGGAGACAAGATTAAGGACCCCAATGGAAATAAGTTAGACAGTCTTCGATGACACTGACTTTTTTGGGTTATCCTGGGTGGCAAATCCTCTGGGGTTAATTGTTTCTTGGTATTCTCAATAAGCCACACCAACAACGGTGCTACAGCAGCAGCAGCAGCTGACAGTGCAGCAGCAGCAGCAGCTGACAGTGCAGCAGCAGCAGCAGCTGACAGTGCAGCAGCAGCAGCAGCTGTACCACCAATAGTAGCGATGGTTGATTGGGGTTTATTATACAACCTGGCCAGCTCGGAGACATGCACTCCACTTTCATACTTATCAATGATCTTTTTCTTCATCTCTATTGTAATTCTCACCCTTATTGCTGTAGGGTTGGCACTAGAAGCTTTCTTGGGGCCCATGGTCACTTATTTTCCAGAAAAAGCACCGAAAACACTGCAATAATACGAAATATTCCGATTGTATGCTTGGATGTTACCGCGGAGGCTGGCTGGTAAACAATGCCACCGGCGGAACATGTGAGCGTGGCTCAGGCCGCACATTGGACGCGTCTCGGACGAAAATCGGTAAGCGGGTTTTTAAGCGGTATGTGAGGCAAAATTTTTGCAATTAAAGTAAGCGGTATGCGAAATAATCGCTATGTGATGCCATCGTTATGCGGGGGTCCACTGTACTCTGATAATTATACTTATGTGTACCTGTACC
The DNA here is from genome assembly GCF_026875155.1 of Cherax quadricarinatus. NCBI lineage: Eukaryota > Metazoa > Arthropoda > Malacostraca > Decapoda > Parastacidae > Cherax > Cherax quadricarinatus. The sequence goes on from NC_069427.1 coordinate 46,001,088, forward strand.
TAAATATGCTTACACACTGTGCTGGCATGCAGGTACACATTAAAATCACTGATAGTCTCTCTACTCTTAACATAATACGCAATGCCTTGGGTGCAATAAATGTCTTATATTACATTAATATAGACATTTCCATTAATCCAACTATGATATTCTTTTCAAAATTATGTAATAAACAAGCTATGTAACATATAGACATAATGAATACACCCCATAGTAGAATAAATTAACATGAGATGTAGTAGCCAGGCGACTTGTAGTCCAACATCACAGAAAATATATCACTATAAAATTACTGTGGGTAACTAGAAAATTATTCCTTTCATATGCCTTCACTCAGAGCGTCATTTCTTCTAAAAATGGTGTTACAGGAGAATGGGAGTGTTTCTCTTTATTTATTCTACTGTATCAATGTGGAGACAACTTGTACACAATGTAAAGTGATGAAAACCAAACGCATTCACCTGGTTTGTTTACATTATGTGTGGGTGGGGTGGGGTGGGGAGCTCTGCCTTGGCTGGCTACCACCTGACTTCCTACAAATAAAACTCACCTCTCACCCTACATTAAAACTACAAATATTTTAAGTTAATTAATGAATGTACTGTGTATGTATTTGATCGCTCTGGGGTGCTTCAATTAAATGTCGTAGTATATTACGTGTGGGTGGGGTTGGCTGACCTGGCTGGCTACCAAACTTCCCAAACCTGACTTCCTACAAATAAAACTCACCTCTTGCCCTACATTAACCCTTTCAGGGTTTCCGACGTACTAGTATGGCTTATGTACCAGGGTTATTGACGTACTAGAATGCCTAAATTCTAGCGCCTTCAAATCTAGTAAGAGAAAGCTAGTAGGCCTACATATGAAAGAATGGGTCTATGTGGTCAGTGTGCACAGTATAAACAAAATCCTGCAGCACACAGTGCATAATGAGAAAATAAAACTCCGACCATGTTTTTGGTTTAAAACAGCGACTTTGCAGTTTATTTTCGTATGGAATTTATCGTTGTATTCTAGTTTTCCTGGTCTCATTTTATAGAATGGAAGACATATTACAGAAATTGAAATAATTTTGATTGGTTTCATAATGAAAAGTACCTTGAAATTGAGCTCAAAGTAGCAGAAATGTTCGATTTTTACCAAATTTTCAAAGTAAACAAATCATGCCAAGCATCCAATACACGTCAACTGGCGAGTCTAATATTCTTTCTTTCACAAGTGCACTGATATTATTTATACCATTTCTACACAACTTCTACACTAATGTAGTAGTCTGCATAACAGTAAATCTTCTATTTTTTGTGAGAATAAAAATTCAAAGTGGAATGCAAGAGAGATGTAAGAGGGGCCTGGGGACATGAATGTTTGGAATGCCAGGAATGTCTGTCTTGCTTATGTCAGCATAGTTGCTGATCCCTGTGTTATATAGCATAGCATATTAGTATCATCCATGTGCTTTAGATAGGAGATCCCTTGTAGGCCTGTGACTTTGTGTGACGTCACGGGATGCGCATGTGTAGGCTCATACCTCTGCCTCCCTCTCACTCGGCGGCAGACCATCCAGACTAAAACACGGCAAGGCTGGGCTCCATTCCTCATCATCTCAGTCTGACAATATATGTTACCATCCGACAAGTGTGTCTACCTTCAACCCTCGATATCTCCATTTAAGAACCCCTACGATAAATGGTGGCAACGGAGGGCCTGTAATTCTGACGATTACAGCGATTTCTGGAGATAAATTTCAACCAGCAAGATGGCCATTTCGTGTCACCAGTAGGCCGACCTAGCCAGCCTGCTACCTCAAGTCAGCTACTCTCCCCAGCTTCTACACCATTCATTGGTCAGTCTCTTTGTATTAGTGTTTATCTGCTTATTTGCATCACTCCCGAGGGGTTGACCCGAGTTTGCAAAATAAGCCAGCTTCCAGTCTGTGGTGAGGAAGCCCAGTCGAGCCTAGTCTACTTCATCCAGTTCTTTTGCCTGCCAAGCCAGCTTTCCACCCCTTCTGTGCTCATCGTGTGAGGTTGTCAAGCCATTCTGTATGAAGGGTCAAGATAAGCCAGCAAGCAACTAACCCAGTTGTTGTACCCCAGTACTCAAGCAAGCCACGTGAGTAGTCTTCATCGCTTGTGATTCAAGCTCCAAGTCATCCTGAGTGCTCTTTTTTCATCCTTGTGGTGTTGTAGTATTCCGTGGGTGTATTTTAAGCTAGCCAGCTTAGAATATCTTCGCGGCAGTGTGGCTGTCCTCAGTGGGGCTTATGCCATTCAACCCATAAGCCCAGCCACCCACGACCACGTGTGTCACACCATTGCCGGTCTCAGCCCTGTTATACCCACAAACCCAACTACACCCACCACGCGGCCTCAGACGCCTCACTCAGCCATTACCCACTCGCCTAACTTCTTCAGTGTTTTGGTAAACTACTAAGGGTTGTAGCACCATATTTTAAGGACCACATAGGGGGTCAAGAGCTAGTGTGTGTTTTGCACCACCGTTAAAAGCCTCCTGTGTGAAGTCTATCGCCGATGTAAGCGCAATTCTACGATCACGTGTGCAGAGGACAGCAGCAAGACGACATAAACAATCCTCTACTCTCCACTACCATCAACCTCATTCTTCACCAAGTCGTTACAGCGATAATATTTTTTTTCATAGAGACATTTGCGAGTGTTGAGACATTTCTTTTGTTTCCAGTGATTTTTCTCTTAGTGACATTCAGTGACTCTCGATCAGACTCAGTGTTTGTTTGCAATAATCTTTTAATCTCCTTTATTCAGTGTTAATTTCCGTGCATTATCTTATGTCTGTTGTGTTGTGTGTCTTTTTATACACTTGAAGTAAGTACTTAGTGTTTTTCCTTTGTTGTGTGTGCAACATATGAGCAGTATAGAACTTGTGTTTACACTTCAGAATCACCTAGTGTTATCAGTATTCCAGTGAAGTATTTCAGTAAATTTTTCACCTCATATTCTGCATCACAACTCAGTGTTGTCTGTTATAATTTTTTTTTCTTCCCAGTATTTGTGTATTTTTGTTTTGTTCCCTGTGTGTTGAACATTCTTGTGTTCATATTCTTTCATTTAGCCAGTGTCTAATTTGTCTTATTTCCACAGACAATAGTGCCATTATTTTGTTATTTTTTTTATTATCACACCGGCCGATTCCCACCAAGGCAGGGTGGCCCGAAAAAGAAAAACTTTCACCATCATTCACTCCATCACTGTCTTGCCAGAAGGGTGCTTTACACTACAGTTTTTAAACTGCAACATTAACACCCCTCCTTCAGAGTGCAGGCACTGTACTTCCCATCTCCAGGACTCAAGTCCGGCCTGCCGGTTTCCCTGAATCCCTTCATAAATGTTACTTTGCTCACACTCCAACAGCACGTCAAGTATTAAAAACCATTTGTCTCCATTCACTCCTATCAAACACGCTCACGCATGCCTGCTGGAAGTCCAAGCCCCTCGCACACAAAAACCTCCTTTACCCCTCCCTCCAACCCTTCTAGGCCGACCCCTACCCCGCCTTCCTTCCACTACAGACTGATACACTCTTGAAGTCATTCTGTTTCGCTCCATTCTCTCTACATGTCCGAACCACCTCAACAACCCTTCCTCAGCCCTCTGGACAACAGTTTTGGTAATCCCGCACCTCCTCCTAACTTCCAAACTACGAATTCTCTGCATTATATTCACACCACACATTGCCCTCAGACATGACATCTCCACTGCCTCCAGCCTTCTCCTCGCTGCAACATTCATCACCCACGCTTCACACCCATATAAGAGCGTTGGTAAAACTATACTCTCATACATTCCCCTCTTTGCCTCCAAGGACAAAGTTCTTTGTCTCCACAGACTCCTAAGTGCACCACTCACTCTTTTTCCCTCATCAATTCTATGATTCACCTCATCTTTCATAGACCCATCCGCTGACACGTCCACTCCCAAATATCTGAATACGTTCACCTCCTCCATACTCTCTCTGTGCAAGCAAGAAATCATTTTTACAAAATTTTTCACACATCAAGTTTCATTGCAAGAAAATTCTAGTATTGTGTTTATGTTGATGTGTTGTGTTCTGCATCACTGTAAGTGTTAGTACTGTGTTATATTGATGTGTTGTGTTCTGCATCACTGTAAGTGTTCAAACTTTTTGTTGTGTGTTTTAGCACCTATTATTTTTATGTTTCATTGAACAAATTCACTCTTAGTGCAATTTTTAAGTTCTTCTTTTAGAGTAAATTGTTCTTTTGCTTGTTAAGTGTTGCTTGAGTGCAGTTAAGAGTTAGTGTTCATTCCTTGATATATTTCTTTTCTTGTGTGTGTAATAATTTTTATTATTGCACATTGACTCATTTTGCAATAATTCTTGTGCAAATATTGTGTTGCCACTAAAGTTTTCCTTGCAGAGATTCTAAGCAGTTTTTTTTTTTTTTGATTAGCAATTGTAATTTTGCAACATTGCTACAGTTTATTTCAGTGCAGTTTCATATGCTCTGTTCTGTGCATAATATTTTATTCTGTCTGTGTCATTTTATTTTATTTCAGTGAATTGTGCCTCTATTTCATTTTTGCACAAGTTTTATTGAGTCCATTTCATCATTTTATTGTGTATTTCCCTGTTGCATTGAAAGTAAAGACAACTCACTGTGCCATTCATTCAATTTAAAGTAAAAGTTGAGCAAATCAGATTTGAGTAAAGTACAAGTTCTCTTGATTTTCAAAGTGTTGTTTGTTAAGTTGCATATTTTTCTTGTGTGAGTTCTTTACTTACTGTGTGACCTGTCAATTTTTAATTACTTATGCAGAGTCGTTAAGCATTTTCTTCCACTTAAGCTTATTGTGTCATTCTCTCCATTTTTCTTGCCTTATGCACTTAAGTAAGTTCACTGAGAAGATGTCCCAGTCACTTTTGAATATTCACTTAGTGTATCATGCCAGTCAAAGTCAATATGAATCAGTCCACAGTACCAATATTCCCTTACTGACTGAAAGACAATACCTAGCCCCTGAGCAATGTGTTTGTTCTCACAGCTTGTATCTCTGAGATTTGTTAAAGTGCTGCGAAATGTGAAGTTCAGATTAAGTTCCTATAGATCCGTGAATTACTTATTAACGTAGCCGAGCGGTCAGGCACTAGTAATACTGTCACTCCTGTCTTGACTCCAGCCACAACATCGTGCACACAGGATAGTGCTGAGATTACTATCCTTGCGATGGCGACTTGTTCAAGTACTCGTTCCTTCCCAGGGGACGCTTTGACAAGAACTTTACTTGCAACAAGTTATGCCATCTCTTGCTGATGCCACAAGCCGTTGCAGAAAGACGTTTCTGTGGCTAGTGCGCTCACTTGAGTGTTTTTGTTGTCCCTTGTGTTTCAGATGGTGATCCCATCCTAGTTGACAGTAATCAGTGCATTGTAAGAAGTTATTTCTCGAATAACTTTCACATTGTTAACGCTTGTAAGTGTAGTTTCTTTAGAGCTGATACCTCGTGTCACTGTGTGCGACTCAGATTGAATATCAGCATTGTTCACCGTGTTCATTTCTTTTCTCCTGTGCTTGCAGTTTGAGATAGTAGATTCGTTCTCCCTTGCTCATATTGCATGTTATAGCGTTAATTTTTTCAACCGGGGGGGAGTCATCCACTCCACCGAGTTTGTTCATTCCTCCAGTAAGAAAGAACTGATACCTTTATTCCAGAACAAACAGCCTACTGGAAGGTTAGCCAGATGGACCTTGACTATCCAAGAGTTCAATCCCACTTTTGAACATTTACCTGGCAAGTCGAATGTAGTCGCAGATGCTTTATCGCGACACATTAGTGTAGTTACTGCACATCCTCCATTTACTGTCGAGGATGTCAAAACTGCCCAAAGAACAGATCCCATGTGGTCTGGTGTGATTTGATTCCTGCTCCAGGAAGATCTTATTCTTACTGTGAAGCCACCAGCACCCATTAGTGACTTTGTAATGAGCCAAGAATTACTGTGTCGAACAGCCGAGTTGGGTACTCCAAGCAGAAGAGTTTACCAGTTAGTAATTCCACAGTCACTAGTGAACGTAGCTCTACAGCTAGTTCACGATGCACCAGGTGTTGCACACCCTGGTATGGATCGTTCTGTGAAACAAGCCAGAATGAAATACTTTTGGCCACGTATGGCAACTGACATTTCCGAGTATGTTAAGAAATGTAGTGTCTGTATGCAACATAAAGGAAATGTCAATGGTCCTAATCCAATCCAAGTGTACCCAACCACTAGCGAATTGTGGGAAAGAGTTGCCCTTGATTTGTTAACCAATTTTAAATGTTCCCTCCAAGGCAACAAACGTGTGTTATGGTAGACCATTTCACCAGATATTGTGAGCTAGTTCCTATTGCAGATAAGACTGCAGAGACAGTAGCTAAAGCGTTTAAAGAACGCATTATCTGCAGGCATACCACCCCTAAGTCCTTAGTAACAGATAATGGAGGTGAATTCTGTAATGAGATTCTTGAAAATTTGTGTACTTTATACAAGATCTCTAAATCCACCATTGTTCCTCATCATCCTGCCAGTAATGGGTTAGCCGAAAGAACCAATAAAAAAGTACTTGATGTCCTGAGAGCCACTATCAACCCCAATAGTGAAACTTGGGATGAAGTCATACCAGATGTTCAATGTGCCATAAATTCTGCTTACAATGCTTCCATAGGTGATACTCCACATTATGCATTGTATGGTGTAGACAAGCGTTTACCCTATGAGTTGTTATATTCCACACCGAAACCTAATTACAACCCTGATGATTTGGTAGCAACTCGTACCAGCATGGCTCAGAGTGTTTTTAGAAGAATCCGTGAAACACTTCATAAATCAACAGCAGAATTTACTAGAGTAACTAATAGCCGTGCTAAGCCGTCAAAAGTCAAAGTAGGTTCAAGAGTAATGCTGACAAATTTCAACAAAACATCCGAAATGCCTAAGCTCGATCAAAAGTTTGTCGGACCTTATCGAGTTGTAGAACATATCTCTGGTGATAAGTATAAGGTTAGAGAAATTAGTACGGGCAAATACAAAGAATCGCATTTAGATCATATGAAATTAGTATGCGATGTTGATGATATTGCTACCCAGACTAATGTGACAGATGCTGAAAATCCTCTTGACTCTGTACCCTCTACCTCAAATACTCAGTCAGATAACCAACCTGAATGTCGTTACGCCTTGCGTACTCGACAAGTAATGAGAAACCCACAAGTATCTTTTGTAGATACTCGTTCAGATCTCCCTCAGTCAAGGCATGTGTTAGCCATTGCAGAGGAATTCGATCCTCCCAGAGATGATAACCATTCTGCATATGTAAACCTCACCCTCGCAGAATTGGGTTTAAATGTATATAGTCTGTATAACTAGATGTCCGAGATGAAGTAAATTATCAACTGTGTGTTTTGTTATTAGCTGATCAGTTTGTCAGAAATTTTCGTGTTCACGTTCCCTCCGTATTCTGAGAATTTGACAGTAATAGTCTGAGTGCACCAGATGCCTTTGCTGTTAATTTCACCTTGTATATATATATTTATTCTTCTTCAGAATCCGTAGAGTGCTTGAATACAGATCGATCGATCAATTCCATCCATATTGTATAATGAATTGTTCTTATAGTTTGTAATGATTACATTAACACCCATTACGTAAAATCCATTATGATACCATCTATTAGCTCTAAGTTATATATGAATTTGTTATTGTATAGAATCAGCCCAGAACCGCCTGCCTGTTCAGCCTGTAGATAGTAGTGTATGTCGAGATGACATACGTAACATGACCGAGCTGTCAGCATAGTTGCTGATCCCTGTGTTATATAGCATAGCATATTAGTATCATCCATGTGCTTTAGATAGGAGATCCCTTGTAGGCCTGTGACTTTGTGTGACGTCACGGGATGCGCATGTGTAGGCTCATACCTCTGCCTCCCTCTCACTCGGCGGCAGACCATCCAGACTAGAACACGTCAAGGCTGGGCTCCATTCCTTATCATCTCAGTCTGACAATATATGTTACCATCCGACAAGTGTGTCTACCTTCCACCCTCGATTTTTTTTTTTTTTATTATCACACTGGCCGATTCCCACCAAGGCAGGGTGGCCCGAAAAAGAAAAACTTTCACCATCATTCACTCCATCACTGTCTTGCCAGAAGGGTGCTTTACACTACAGTTTTTAAACTGCAACATTAACACCCCTCCTTCAGAGTGCAGGCACTGTACTTCCCATCTCCAGGACTCAAGTCCGGCCTGCCGGTTTCCCTGAATCCCTTCATAAATGTTACTTTGCTCACACTCCAACAGCACGTCAAGTATTAAAAACCATTTGTCTCCATTCACTCCTATCAAACACGCTCACGCATGCTGCTGGAAGTCCAAGCCCCTCGCACACAAAACCTCCTTTACCCCTCCCTCCAACCCTTCCTAGGCCGACCCCTACCCCGCCTTCCTTCCACTACAGACTGATACACTCTTGAAGTCATTCTGTTTCGCTCCATTCTCTCTACATGTCCGAACCACCTCAACAACCCTTCCTCAGCCCTCTGGACAACAGTTTTGGTAATCCCGCACCTTCTCCTAACTTCCAAACTACGAATTCTCTGCATTATATTCACACCACACATTGCCCTCAGACATGACATCTCCACTGCCTCCAGCCTTCTCCTCGCTGCAACATTCATCACCCACGCTTCACACTCATATAAAAGCGTTGGTAAAACTATACTCTCATACATTCCCCTCTTTGCCTCCAAGGACAAAGTTCTTTGTCTCCACAGACTCCTAAGTGCACCACTCACTCTTTTTCCCTCATCAATTCTATGATTCACCTCATCTTTCATAGACCCATCCGCTGACACGTCCACTCCCAAATATCTGAATACGTTCACCTCCTCCATACTCTCTCCCTCCAATCTGATATTCAATCTTTCATCACCTAATCTTTTTGTTATCCTCATAACCTTACTCTTTCCTGTATTCACCTTTAATTTTCTTCTTTTGCACACCCTACCAAATTCATCCACCAATCTCTGCAACTTCTCTTCAGAATCTCCCAAGAGCACAGTGTCATCAGCAAAGAGCAGCTGTGACAACTCCCACTTTGTGTGTGATTCTTTATCTTTTAACTCCACGCCCCTTGCCAAGACCCTCGCATTTACTTCTCTTACAACCCCATCTATAAATATATTAAACAACCACGGTGACATCACACATCCTTGTCTAAGGCCTACTTTTACTGGGAAAAAATTTCCCTCTTTCCTACATACTCTAACTTGAGCCTCACTATCCTCGTAAAAACTCTTCACTGCTTTCAGTAACCTACCTCCTACACCATACACTTGCAACATCTGCCACATTGCCCCCCTATCCACCCTGTCATACGCCTTTTCCAAATCCATAAATGCCACAAAGACCTCTTTAGCCTTATCTAAATACTGTTCACTTATATGTTTCACTGTAAACACCTGGTCCACACACCCCCTACCTTTCCTAAAGCCTCCTTGTTCATCTGCTATCCTATTCTCCGTCTTACTCTTAATTCTTTCAATTATAACTCTACCATACACTTTACCAGGTACACTCAACAGACTTATCCCCCTATAATTTTTGCACTCTCTTTTATCCCCTTTGCCTTTATATAAAGGAACTATGCATGCTCTCTGCCAATCCCTAGGTACCTTACCCTCTTCCAAACATTTATTAAATAATTGCACCAACCACTCCAAAACTATATCCCCACCTGCTTTTAACATTTCTATCTTTATCCCATCAATCCCGGCTGCCTTACCCCCTTTCATTTTACCTACTGCCTCACGAACTTCCCCCACACTCACAACTGGCTCTTCCTCACTCCTACAAGATGTTATTCCTCCTTGCCCTATACACGAAATCACAGCTTCCCTATCTTCATCAACATTTAACAATTCCTCAAAATATTCCCTCCATCTTCCCAATACCTCTAACTCTCTATTTAATAACTCTCCTCTCCTATTTTTAACTGACAAATCCATTTGTTCTCTAGGCTTTCTTAACTTGTTAATCTCACTCCAAAACTTTTTCTTATTTTCAACAAAATTTGTTGATAACATCTCACCCACTCTCTCATTTGCTCTCTTTTTACATTGCTTCACCACTCTCTTAACTTCTCTCTTTTTCTCCATATACTCTTCCCTCCTTGCATCACTTCTACTTTGTAAAAAACTTCTCATATGCTAACTTTTTCTCCCTTACTACTCTCTTTACATCATCATTCCACCAATCGCTCCTCTTCCCTCCTGCACCCACTTTCCTGTAACCACAAACTTCTGCTGAACACTCTAACACTACATTTTTAAACCTACCCCATACCTCTTCGACCCCATTGCCTATGCTCTCATTAGCCCATCTATCCTCCAATAGCTGTTTATATCTTACCCTAACTGCCTCCTCTTTTAGTTTATAAACCTTCACCTCTCTCTTCCCTGATGCTTCTATTCTCCTTGTATCCCATCTACCTTTTACTCTCAGTGTAGCTACAACTAGAAAGTGATCTGATATATCTGTGGCCCCTCTATAAACATGTACATCCTGAAGTCTACTCAACAGTCTTTTATCTACCAATACATAATCCAACAAACTACTGTCATTTCGCCCTACATCATATCGTGTATACTTATTTATCCTCTTTTTCTTAAAATATGTATTACCTATAACTAAACCCCTTTCTATACAAAGTTCAATCAAAGGGCTCCCATTATCATTTACACCTGGCACCCCAAACTTACCTACCACACCCTCTCTAAAAGTTTCTCCTACTTTAGCATTCAAGTCCCCTACCACAATTACTCTCTCACTTGGTTCAAAGGCTCCTATACATTCACTTAACATCTCCCAAAATCTCTCTCTCTCCTCTGCATTCCTCTCTTCTCCAGGTGCATACACGCTTATTATGACCCACTTCTTGCATCCAACCTTTACTTTAATCCACATAATTCTTGAATTTACACATTCATATTCTCTTTTCTCCTTCCATAACTGATCATTTAACATTACTGCTACCCCTTCCTTTGCTCTAACTCTCTCAGATACTCCAGATTTAATCCCATTTATTTCCCCCCACTGAAACTCTCCTACCCCCTTCAGCTTTGTTTCGCTTAGGGCCAGGACATCCAACTTCTTTTCATTCATAACATCAGCAATCATCTGTTTCTTGTCTTCCGCACTACATCCACGCACATTTAAGCAACCCAGTTTTATAAAGTTTTTCTTCTTCTCTTTTTTAGTAATTTTATACGGGAGAAGGGGTTACTAGCCCATTGCTCCCGGCATTTTAGTCGCCTCATACGACACGCATGGCTTACGGAGGAAAGATTCTTTTCCACTTCCCCATGGACAATAGAAGAAATAAAAAAGAACAAGAGCTATTTAGAAAAAGGAGAAAAACCTAGATGTATGTATATATATATATGCATGTGCGTGTCTGTGAAGTGTGACCAAAGTGTAAGTAGGAGTAGCAAGATATCCCTGTTATCTTAGCGTGTTTATGAGACAGAAAAAGAAACCAGCAATCCTACCATCATGCAAAACAGTTACAGGTTTTTGTTTCACAGTCATCTGGCAGGACGGTAGTACTTCCCTGGGTGGTTGCTGTCTACCAACCTACTACCTATATCCACCCTCGATATCTCCATTTAAGAACCCCTACGATACTTATTCTGGACCTTATTTGGAAATTGGCATCTTCTGAAATTTGTGTGAAGTAAAGTAAAAGAACACAAGTGCAACTAATGTGACATTTTTAGTGTGGCAATGTTTCGCTCTCCAGGAGCTTTGTCAAGCCGTTACAAACAGTACATGGACACAGAGGGTATATATAGGCTCAGAGTGAGGTGCAATACTAGTGATAGTAGTAGTAGTGATACAAGTTGTAGTAGTAGTAGTAGTAATACAATATGGCAGAACAATTAACTCGCACATGAGTAAAAGGATATAAAAGCTATTACTTGGGTAACATAAAAATAGGTTAGACAAGTATTTCTAACACCAGAGTCCCCATCGCTTCCAGCACTTCAATAAAGGATCTAACCAGGACAAAATCAAAACACCACGAACCAGTCAATGCAGGAGTTTACACTATACCCTGTGGAGGCTGCGACAAGATTTATGTAGGTGAAACAGCAAGAAAACTCGACACCCGCCTCAATGAACACATTTACGCATGTAGGAACGATAACTTGAACAATGCCTGTATACAACACCGAAATTCCACCAATCATCTCATGAAATTCAGGGACGCCCAATTAGTGATCAAAGAAACTAATTTCTGCAGACGCAAGTGCCTTGAATCATTACTAATCGCTGTTTCGAATACAATTAGACAAAACAAAGGCAGCTTCACCATCTCTTAATTCTTAGCAAGAATCCTCCTGAAAACAGTAAACCCTGCCATCACATAGTCTCTCCTGTTAATACCACACAGCACATTACAGAGAATGAACAGTGAAACAGGCTGCCTCTATCCAGTCTCCAACAGAAATATTTGTCTAACCTATTTTTATGTTACCCAAGTAATAGCTTTTATATCCTTTTACTCATGTGCGAGTTAATTGTTCTACCATATTGTAACTACTACTACTACAACTTGTATCACTACTACTACTACCACTAGTATTGCACCTCACTCTGAGCCTATATACCTATATATACTGTTTGTAACAGCTTGACAAAACTCTTGGAAAGCGAAACGTTGCCACAATAAAAATGTCACATTAGTTGCACTTGTGTCCTTTTACTTTACATATTGTCGGTAATTCTACCAACATTATTACATTGTGTGAAATTGGCAAAACTGCCAATTTCTGACCACTTTATTGGTTACTTGAAATCGGTAAGTGGGTGGTTTCTTGTACTCATTCGATAGAAAAAATGAAGTTCTAGTGAAATAGATATGATTGTTGTCGACTAGTACACTGAAATTGGCTGAAAACAGGGCTCAAAGTCGGTGAAATCGCCGATGCGTCAACATCATCGAGACTGCTAACTTTGTGAGAGCATAATTCCCTAAATTTTCCATCAAATTTCATACTTTTGGTGTCATTATGATCGGGTTAAGATTCTCTATTATTTCAAAAGAAAAAATAATTTTTTTTCCCCAAAAATGTTCGACCCTGAGAACGAGTTTAGAAGAGGGCCTCTCGACCCTGAAATGGTTAAGACTATAAATATTTTAAGGTAATTAATGAATGTAATGTATATGTATTTTATCGCTCTGTGGAGGTTTAATTAAATGTCATAGCATATTACGTATGGGTGGGGTGGGGTTGGCTGACCTGGCCTGGCTGGCTATCATACCTCCCAAACCTGACTTACTACAAATATAACTCACCTCTCACCCTACATTAGGACTATAAATATTTTAAGGTAAGTAATGGGTGTACTGTGTATGTATTTTACTTTTTATTGTTTTTAATGCCTAGTTGCACTGCTAACTTAATAGATGTTAGTGTAAACTTCTTATCTGACATTTATATGCATTTACAAGTGGAAAAAATGGCATTCTGTTATCCAGCAATGTCTGCTTTCCAGCAGTGACCTGGAACCTAACCTGCCATATAAGTGGGGACTACTGTATACAAGTGTTCAGGTGTATAAGTGCACAAATGTACAGGTGTGCAAGCATACAAATGTAATAAACATGCACATCAATGAAACTTAGAGTGACTACACTCTGAAGAAGAGGCGAGGATGTTGTTGTTGGTAGGTTGATCTGAACTGTGGTGTCATCACACTTCTGGTGAGGATGTTGTTGTTGGTAGGTTGATCTGAACTGTGGTGTCATCACACTTCTGGTGAGGATGTTGTTGTTGGTAGGTTGATCTGAACTGTGGTGTCATCACACTTCTGGTGAGGATGTTGTTGTTGGTAGGTTGATCTGAACTGTGGTGTCATCACACTTCTGGTGAGGATGTTGTTGTTGGTAGGTTGATCTGAACTGTGGTGTCATCACACTTCTGGTGAGGATGTTGTTGTTGGAAGGTTGATCTGAACTGTGGTGTCATCACACTTCTGGTGAGGATGTTGTTGTTGGTAGGTTGATCTGAACTGTGGTGTCATCACACTTCTGGTGAGGATGTTGTTGTTGGAAGGTTGATCTGAACTGTGGTGTCATCACACTTCTGGTGAGGATGTTGTTGTTGGAAGGTTGATCTGAACTGTGGTGTCATCACACTTCTGGTGAGGATGTTGTTGTTGGTAGGTTGATCTGAACTGTGGTGTCATCACACTTCTGGTGAGGATGTTGTTGTTGGTAGGTTGATCTGAACTGTGGTGTCATCACACTTCTGGTGAGGATGTTGTTGTTGGTAGGTTGATCTGAACTGTGGTGTCATCACACTTCTGGTGAGGATGTTGTTGTTGGTAGGTTGATCTGAACTGTGGTGTCATCACACTTCTGGTGAGGATGTTGTTGTTGGAAGGTTGATCTGAACTGTGGTGTCATCACACTTCTGGTGAGGATGTTGTTGTTGGTAGGTTGATCTGAACTGTGGTGTCATCACACTTCTGGTGAGGATGTTGTTGTTGGAAGGTTGATCTGAACTGTGGTGTCATCACACTTCTGGTGAGGATGTTGTTGTTGGAAGGTTGATCTGAACTGTGGTGTCATCACACTTCTGGTGAGGATGTTGTTGTTGGTAGGTTGATCTGAACTGTGGTGTCATCACACTTCTGGCAAGGATGTTGTTGTTGGTAGGTTGATCTGAACTGTGGTGTCATCACACTTCTGGCAAGGATGTTGTTGTTGGTAGGTTGATCTGAACTGTGGTGTCATCACACTTCTGGTGAGGATGTTGTTGGAAATATAAACACAAATGCAGTATAATGTGATCCTTTATTGACAACGTTTCACCCACACAGTGGGCTTTTTCAAGTCACACACGAATCTACCTGGGGTTGGAAGGTACAAGAGTATTTATAGTCAGAATGTTGAAGTCAAGTGAAGAATGCTGCATCTGATGATCTACCGGGTGGGGTTATAGACTCTTGGGTAGCTTGGCAGGGGTATTGGACAAGTTGTAGACCTTCTGCAGTGTTCTTATGTGGGATAGCGATGAAGAAGTTTCTTGGCGAGTGGTTCAGCTATGTTATAGAAGCCATTGTTCTGGTTGAAATTGTTGGTTATAGAGATAAACGATGATTCCAGGATTCTTCTGTATTGAGTGTTGTCTTCTGTGGCTATAAGTCTTGAGTTTCTGTAGTTAATTAAATGGTTGTGTGAATTGCGATGTTGTACACAGGCATTCCTTGTATCGTCAGTCCTGCTTGCATATTGGTGTTCTGAAATACGTGTTTGGAGGTCTCTTGATGTTTCGCCCACATATAATTTGTTGCAGTCATTACAAGGGATTATGTATACCCCTGCAGAGGATGGAGGCTTGTCCTGTGTCTACTACTGGTGATGTCCTTGATGGTCGTGGTTGTGGAGGTAGATACTTGGAATGATGTTTTGGCAAAGATGTTGGAAACATGTTTGGCAATGGAGTTGGTGGGAAGGACTATGTATCTCTTCTCGGCAGTGTCTTCTCTGGGTGTGTTGAAGATGTTTAATGCTCGCACCCAGAGAAGACACTGCCGAGAAGAGATACATAGTCCTTCCCACCAACTCCATTGCCAAACATGTTTCCAACATCTTTGCCAAAACATCATTCCAAGTATCTACCTCCACAACCACGACCATCAAGGACATCACCAGTAGTAGACAGGACAAGCCTCCATCCTCTGCAGGGGTATACATAATCCCTTGTAATGACTGCAACAAATTATATGTGGGCGAAACATCAAGAGACCTCCAAACACGTATTTCAGAACACCAATATGCAAGCAGGACTGACGATACAAGGAATGCCTGTGTACAACATCGCAATTCACACAACCATTTAATTAACTACAGAAACTCAAGACTTATAGCCACAGAAGACAACACTCAATACAGAAGAATCCTGGAATCATCGTTTATCTCTATAACCAACTACCTTGATGAGAGATGGCTGGTGTGTTAAACAAAGAAAATAAAGGGGGGGAGGGACGGATACACAGAGGCAGAGAGGGAGGGAGGGGGGAGGGACATACACACACACAGGCAGAGGGGGGAGGGGGGAGGGACATACACACACACAGGCAGAGAAGGGAGGGATACCCACAGGCATATGAGAGGGATGGCCACCCACAGGCAGACAATGGGAAGGGACACACACAGGCACTGGAGAAGGGGGGAGGGACACACAGGCACTGGAGAAGGGGGGTGGGACACACACAGGCACTAGAGAAGGGGGGAGGGACACACACAGGCAGAGAGGGGGTGGGATATACACATAGGCAGTGGGGAGGGAGGGACACACATACGCAGAGTGTTTTTTATTAGTCAATAATAAACACTTTGGCAAATTTACATGGTACTTTCTCACTGCCTTCAAGACCCAACAAACTGGTACTCAAATGGCCAATACATGACTTGAAGTCACTTACATTTACTTTAAATGTCCTAAACCTATCCAACAGATATTCAACAAACGACACATGGTCATCCCGCATATGAACAACTGCAATTATAACAGCTAGGTAATCTTTCATAAATATTTCTAAGACATCAATCTGCTTCAGTTAATAAGGGTTTAACCCCCTATGAATGGAACAATAAAAACAAGAATATAATAATGCAGGAAAATAATAATAATAATAATAATAATAATAATACAGTAATAATTTAAACCCTACAACGAAAAATATTTACAAAAGAAAGTCACATTTAATAAAATTAACAAAGGCACTGTACAATTAAACCCCCAAATTTGTGGGCTTTGAGTTTCCAACTTCTTGCTGATGGGCACCTGGTGAACTGATTCAATTATTTAACAAGTTCTTCAAGGTGGCCATTTTTGGGGGAACTTGGAGTACAATCCCTAAATCGAAAACACCCACAGCATAGCAAGCCCTCCCTTCCTTATGGCATTCATGCATTTCTGAAAAATATTCTTATGTTGAATTTGGAATTCGGAACTAATTGACACCCACATTAAAATCTGAGATGCATTTCCAAGCATAAATGTAAATAAATTTTTAAACTTAGAATATTTAACTGATAAGTTACACTAAATACTTTTAATCCTTTTCACTTACAAAAAGTATTAAACATTGTTTAATTAATGTACACTGTCCATGTTAATTTAACAGAACTACAATATGCAGTAGAGTACAAAACAGATGTATATGGGTGGGCAACATGTTGCTGGGCTGCTCTGAGAGGGAAAAGAAGAGTGGGAAGGATGGTTTCAAGATCAAACAGTCCATTATGTAGGCACTGATTAATACACATGACTGCTACAATTCTTGACCAATCTTTACCAAACAAATATGAACTCTTCATACATACATGAAATATATATAGTGTATGCAAAATATGCAAGCATTTGGTAAAAAAATAATAGCCGAGAAAAACTATTTATGAAAATAATTTGGTTAAATACAATACGCTCCCTGTAATAACATGCAGGATTCATTCCTGAAAACTGGCACTTACAAAATATAGCATTATGTAAAGGTAAGAAAATATGGGAAAAATAGGGTTGTGTTCCTTGGACTTTCAAAATTGTCAAACTTTTTTTGATACTGTAATTCTATCACATATAAAATAATATGGTTTATCTTTTCGTACAATCCGTTAGTCAATATTTGAGCATTTGGGAAAAATGAGGATTAATACAAACCTGCAGGGTCAAGTTAGTTGTAGCAACATTTATCATGAAATATGCTCAGTACATGTAGGAGTCAGCCTAAGCTCTTTGTGTTCGAGTTAATAGGGCCAGAGGCACTTTACACTGTATTAAGCCATCAACATTTGAACTTCAGTAGAAATAAGAACCACAATTCCTTTCCAAACTGTACATAACATAGGATCTCACCATACCTTTACCAAATAAACAAACGAAAACAAAGCAGAGCCTCGATTAAGATGTGATCTGTTAGGATATTTTTGTCAAATGATGGTTGAAAAATTGTGGCATTTTTTCAGTCATGACCCCATGAAGTTCATTTATGATGCTGCTACTTTAGGGGAAAAATATGAAGCGCTGCACAATTGCAGGTGCTTTCTTCCCCATCTTGTGCTCAGCCAGCCTAAGGATCAGGCTATTAATGTTTTTATAGGGAAGGCCTAGTCACACTTAATGTACACAACTTCTCGCGCCTCAGTGCTTCATAAGAACATAAGAAAGGAGGAACACTGCAGCAGGACTGTTGGCCCATACTAGGCAAGTCCTTCAAAATCCATCCCACTAACTGAATTGCCCAACCCAATTTTCAATGCTACCCAAGCAATAAACTTTGATAATTCTATTTACTCATGTGCAAGTCCCACTCAAATCCAACCACTCACACTCATGTATTTATCCAACCTAAATTTGAAACTACCCAAGGTTTTAGCCTCAATAATCCCTACTAGGCAGACTGTTCCACTCATCAACTACCCTATTTCCAAACCAATGCTTTCCTATATCCTTTCTAAATCTAAACTTGTTTAATTTGAATCCATTACTGCAGGCATACATACACATAGAGCATGCATGCACATCCCATACCATGCTCAGCTCTGTGCTAGTACACTGATTTTTTTTTATCTTTTCAGCATATCTGTTATGCCAAGATGCAGTTGTTATATACATGCATATGTTTTTCATATTTGTTCATCTTTCTAATATTACATTGTGATTATCATCATTAATAGCTAAAACAAGAGTAATCAGCTTTATACAGTGGACCCTCGGCTAATGATTTTAAACCATTTCAGAGAGCTTGTCAACCGATTTTATCATTAGCCAAATAAATTTTCCCCAAAAGAAATAATGGAAATCCAATTAATCCATTCCAGATATGAAATATACATTTTCCTACACAGAAAACAATGAGACATGCAGAATAAACAATACTGAAATGACACTTACCTTTATTGAGGACTTACTGATGAGTAATGAGATGGGAGGAGGGCAGAGGATGGAGGAGTTTACAATTGTTTGGAAGGGAAGTCCCCTTCCATAAAGACTTTAGGTAACAAGTCCTTTTTGGGGTTACCTCCCTTCTTTGTTTTTTAATGAGAGTTCGCCTGTCTTTCATAGGCTTATGTCCTGGGAGTGCCTTTTTATTCTGAGTAATGTTGGTCCTGTTTGGCATTTTCTTCCAAAACAGGCCTGTTTCATCACAATTAAACACTTTTTGGGGTTTTAATTTTTCAGTGTCTATGCAATCCTTGAATTTCTGCACATATTTTTCAGCCGCTTCTTGGTCCGAACTGGCAGCCTCACCATGTCTTATCACACTGTGTATGCCACTATGATTCTTAAATCTCTCAAACCAACCTTTGCTGGCCTTAAAATCACTAACATCAACACTAGTTCCAGGCATTTTCTTAATGAGATCCGCATATAAGTGCCTTGCCTTTTCACATATGATTGACTGAGAAATACTATCTCCTGATAATTGTTTATCGTTGATCCACACCAACAACAGTCTCTCCACATCTTCGAGTACAGTAGGGCCCCGCTTTACGGCGTTTTGCTTTACGGCATTCCGCTAATACAGTCATTTCAAATTATGACTAAAACTCACTATACGGCTCCCCCCACCTGACTTTCTAATACGGTTACCGCGCCCCACCCTGTTTGTTTACATTCTCTGTGAGATCCATCAGCACTAAGTCTCTCCATTTTGTCTGGAAATTCCAAAATTTCAAGTGTTTTTAAAAGTTATTTCATATTTTATATATACAGTGGACCCCCGCATAACGATGGCATCACATAGCGATTAATCCGCATACCGCTTGCTTTAATCGCAAAAATTTTGCCGCGCATACCGATTAAAAACCCGCTCACCGATTTTCGTCCAAGACGCGTCCAATGTGCGCTCTCAGCCAGCCTCACATGTGCCGCCCGTGCCATTGTTTACCAGCCAGCCTCCGCGGTAACATCCAAGCATACACTCGGAATATTTCGTATTATTACAGTGTTTTCGGTGCTGTTTCTGGAAAATAAGTGACCATGGGCCCCAAGAAAGCTTCTAGTGCCAACCGTACACCAATAAGGGTGAGAATTCCAATAGAAATGAAGAAAGAGATCATTGATAAGTATGAAAGTGGAGTGCGTATCGCCGACCTAGTCAAGTTGTACAAGAAACCCCAATCAACCATCGCTACTATTGTGGGCACCAGAAAGACAATCAAGGAAGCTGTTCTTGCCAAAGGTTTAACTGTGTTTTCGAAACAAAGATCGCAAGTGATGGAAGATGTTGAGAGACTCTTATTGGTGTGGATAAATGAAAAACAGCTAGCAGGAGATAGCGTCTCTCAAGCGATCATATGTGAAAAGGCTAGGAAGTTGCATGAGGATTTAATTAAAAAAATGCCTGCAACTAGTGATGATGTGAGTGAATTTAAGGCCAGCAAAGGTTGGTTTGAGAGATTTAAGAAGCGTAGTGGCATCCATAGTGTGATAAGGCATGGTGAGGCTGCCAGTTCGGACCACAAAGCGGCTGAAAAATATGTGCAGGAATTCAAGGAGTACATAGACAGTGAAGGACTGAAACCTGAACAAGTGTTTAATTGTGATGAAACAGGCCTGTTCTGGAAGAAAATGCCAAGCAGGACCTACTTTTACTCAGGAGGAAAAGGCACTCCCAGGACATAAGCCTATGAAAGACAGGCTTACTTTGTTGATGTGTGCCAATGCTAGTGGTGATTGCAAAGTTAAGCCTTTATTAGTGTATCACTCTGAAACTCCCAGAGCGTTCAGGCAAAAGAATGTCCTCAAGGATAATTTGTGTGTGCTGTGGAGGGCAAACAGTAAGGCATGGGTCACTAGGGGATTTTTTCTATAACTGGTTACACCATGCATTTGCCCCCAATGTGAAAGATTACCTAACTGAAAAGAAATTAGAACTTAAGTGCCTCCTGGTGTTAGACAATGCCCCTGGTCATCCTACAGACGTGGCAGAGCGACTTTATGGGACATGAGCTTCATTAAGGTGAAGTTTTTGCCTCCTAATACCACTCCTCTCCTGCAGCCCATGGACCAGCAGGTTATTGCAAACTTCAAGAAACTGTACACAAAAGCTCTGTTTGAAAGGTGCTTTGTAGTGACCTCAGAAACTCAACTGACTCTAAGAGAGTTTTGGAGAGAGCACTTTAATATCCTCAATTGTGTAAACCTTATAGGTAAGGCTTGGGAGGGAGTGACTAAGAAGACCTTGAACTCTGCTTGGAAAAACTGTGGCCAGAATGTGTAGACAAAAGGGATTTTGAAGGGTTTGAGGCTAACCCTGAGAATCCTGTGCCAGTTGAGGAATCCATTGTGGCATTGGGAAAGTCCTTGGGGTTGGAGGTTAGTGGGGAGGATGTGGAAGAGTTGGTGGAGGAGGACAATGAAGAACTAACCACTGATGAGCTGATAGATCAACTTCAACAGCAAGAGGCCAGACCTGAGGAAACTGGTTCAGAGGAGGGGAGAGAGAAATTGAAGAAGTTGCCTACTACAAAGATTAAGGAAATCTGTGCAAAGTGGCTTGAAGTGCAAACCTTCATGGATGAAAATCACCCTCACACAGCTATTGCAAGCCGTGCTGGTGATTATTACACTGAATGTTGTGAAACACTTTAGGGAAGTCATAAAGGAACGAGAGGTACAGGCCACTATGGACAGATATGTTGTGCAAAAGAAGTCCAGTGACTCTGAAGCTGGTCCTAGTGGCATTAAAAGAAGAAGGGAAGTAACCCCAGAAAAGGACTTGCCACCTCAAGTCTTAATGGAAGGGGATTCCCCTTCTAAACACTAACACTCTCTCTCCCCTCCTCCCATCCCATCAATCATCACCAGATCTTCAATAAAAGTAAGTGTCATGTAAGTGTGCATGCCTTTTTCAGTTTGTGTGTATTAAAATTAACATTTCATATGGTAAAAAAAATTTTTTTTCATACTTTTGGGTGTCTTGCACGGATTAATTTTATTTCCATTATTTCTTATGGGGAAAATTCATTCACATACCGATTATTTCGCATAACAATTACCCCTCTTGCACGGATTAAAATCGTTATGCGGGGGTCCACTGTACAGTGGACCCTCGACCAACGATGGCATCGTTTAACGTTAAATCTGACTAGCGATACATTTTAACGCAAAAATTTTGCCTCGACTAGCGCTAAAAAACTCAACCAACACGATTCATTCCATCTGAGACGTGTCCACTTGTGCCCAGTGTTTACAAGCCAGCCAGCCACCGCGGTCCCATCCAAACATACAATCGAAACATTTCATATTATCACAGCGTTTTTAGTGATTGCACCTGCAAAATAAGTCACCATGGGCCCCAAGAAAGCTTCTAGTGCCAACCCTACAGCAAAAAGGGTGAGAATTACTATGGATATGAAGAAAGCGATCATTGCTAAGTATGAAAGTGGAATGTGTCTCTCCGAGCTGGCCAGGTTGTACACAAAACCCCAATCAACCATCATTACTATTGTGGCCAAGAAAATGGCAATCAAGGAAGCTGTTCTTGCCAAAGGTGCAACTATGTTTTTGAAACTGAGATCACAAGTGATAGAAGATGCTGAGAGACTGTTATTGGTGTGGATAAACGAAAAACAGATAGCAGGAGACAGCATCTCTCAAGCGATCATATGTGAAAAGGCTAGAAAGTTGCATGAGGATTTAATTAAAAAATGCCTGCCTGGTGATGTGAGTGAATTAAGGCCAGCAAAGGTTGGTTTGAGAGATTTAAGAATTGTAGTGGCATACATAGTGTGATAAGGCATGGTGAGGAAGCCAGTTTGGACCAAAAAGCAGCTGAAAAATATGTGCAGGAATTCAAGTAGTACATAGACAGTGAAGAATTGAAACCTGAACAAGTGTTTAATTGTGACACTGACAATGTTGTGAAACACTTTAGGAATGTCATAAAGGAACAGGAGGTACAGGCCTTTATGGAAAGATATGTTGTGAGACAGAGGTCCAGTGACTCTCAAGCTGGTCCTAGTGGCATTAAAAGAAGAAGGGAAGTAACCCCAGAAAAGGATTTGACATCTCAAGTCCTAATGGAAGGGGATTCCCCTTCTAAACACTAACACCATCCACAGTCTCCCCTCCTCCCATCCAATCAATCATCACCAGATCTTCAATAAAGGTAAGTGTCATGTAATTGTACATTTCTTCTTCAGTTTGTGTGTATTAAAATTAATATTTCATGTGGTAAATTTTTTTTTTTCAATACTCTTGGTTGTCTTTCACGGATTAATTTGATTTCCATTATTTCTTAGGGGAAAATTAACTCGACTAACGATAATTTCGATTAACGCTGAGCTCTCAGGAATGGATTAATATCGTTAGTCGAGGGTCCACTGTACTCTGATAATTATACTTATGTATACCTGTACCTAAATAAACTTACACACTGTGCTGGCATGCAGGTACACATTAAAATCAGTACGTGTCTTATGTCTCCAGACATCATATTAGTACATGTCCTCCATCACAAATCCAGCATCATTGGGACCTGTAGTGCCTGATTACTGAGTTTGCCAAATTACATAGTGGTTAATTTAGAATACACTTAATAAAATTAACCAACTTGACTTACACAGTTCACTGAACATCGTCAAAAATCGAACATTTCCGATACTTTGAGCTCAATTTCAAGGTACTTTTCGTCATGAAAGCAATCAAAATCATGTCTATTTCTGTAATATATCTTCCATTCTATCAAATGAGTCCAAAAAATGAGAATACAACCATAAAAACCATACGAAAATATACTGCAAAGAGGCGGCTAATGGCTGAGGAGTGAACTCCCTTATTTATTGTCCGTCTTTTTTGTTTTTGTTGTACGTTAAGAAGCATCTTTCCATCATACATTGCCCAAGTTTCAATGAGATAGCCCAACAAACAACCGAGAAAAAAATATTTACCAAAAATCTGTGCATGTGTGTGTGTGTCAGCGTGCCTCATTGTGCTCAGGGTTTTCTCGTGTTTTCACGGTCGCTCTTACGTGCTAGAACTTTAATTTGTGTCATCAATCCTATACGATACATCCCTCTAGCGCCTGGAACCAATCTTGGGCGGAAAACATTATATACTGAGTCAAAAAAGGAGAATTAGTGTGCAGTACCTAGCAGAGTTTACTACCAGAGGGAAATCATAGGCCTGGGTGCCGTGTGAAAAAATAATAATAATTGAACTTTTCTTGTCAGAGGAAAGAAAGTCTCCCTGATAGCATTGTGTATACATAGTGCTACAGTGTATACTACAGTGGCTCCCTAGTATATAGATGATAAAGGCTAAAGTATCATTTGAAAACGGGTGAATTTGTAAATGAAGTGATAAGCCTATAGAGGCAGGTGCCAGAAGTCGCCAGAAACTTACCACAGGTCAGCTGTTTTTAATAATCTTCCTGGCCTGCTAGTGTACTCGCATATAATCTATGATACCAGTGAATAGCAAATACAATGCTGTAGTAGAAACTAACCAGTATTATAATGGACTTAGGGAGTGGAGTGACTTTCATTAGTTTCTTTTTCTTGAAATACAAGACGTTACGTGAATTTCATATAACCGTAGTTAACAGCGGCCCGCAATATACACAACGAGAAGCAATTATTACTACAGAAAAAGCGTCCCCCTCCAAAATTTTCCACCAGTCAACTATAGTGATAATATAGCATTTATTGTGGTGGAGGCCAAAAAGAAAAACAAAAAGCTAGATACAGCGATTGATAAACAGGGTTGAGGCTCGACCTTTGTCACTGAAACGAGTTGCCAGCAGTCCCCCGGGTTTCTTCAACACGCAAGTTATATTTTTTGTATCAATCAAATAACATTTTAAACTCGGGTAGAATTTTCCCAGTAGATCCTTCATGTGTTAGCCCAAATCACTGACCTAGTTTTAAATAAGTGACCCACTGATCAGATCAAAACTGGCTCCGAACCCTCGACTGGACCGAACCCTCGACTGTCGAACCCTTGGCCGGTTTCAAACGATTCTTTTGGACAATAAAGCAGACTGTAAACGGATAGGGTTGTAGGCGCCTATAAACAAATAAATATAAAACAAACTCCGGGAGCTACTCCGTAAGCTGTCCTGATATAAAAGTACAGTTAGAAAAGAAATACAGATAGCTAGAGCTTTACTTAAAGAGGTTATTAATAGAGTATTCAAGAGGGTTTCTATAGAATTACAGTAAATCAACCATTCAAATCATTATGAAGCTGTGTAGTCTGCAATAAATCAAACAACGGGGTTTCCCCATGGATAAATGTCATTTTTGTGAAATTGGTGCCACGGCCCCTTGTGCAGATATCCAAGAACAGCTACAAGCAGTATTAAAACAGGAAGTGTTTTTGGGTATGCCCAAAGGAGATAAATCTTGGACTAAAATCACAAGGTATTAAAAGAGGATAACATCAAAGCTGCTTTCATAGACAACCTGGAAGCTTCTACAACAGATGGAAACATAAAAAGTCTGGCTGAAAAGGTACTGCCCTTGATACTGGCCATGTAGTCAGAAACGAAAAGGGTGGAGGTGATGTCCTGGCAGTCAGTAAATGTGGGGCTGATAGTGCGTCCTGGAGACAGTAATGGTGAAGCTGGAGGGGCTGTCCCCGGAGGGCGTAATGGTGGGAAACTGGAGGTGCTGTCCTGGACACAGTAATGTTTAAGCTGGAGGTGCTGTCCTGGAGACAGAAATGGTGAAGCTGGGGGTGCTGTCCTGGAGACAGTAAAAGGGAAGTTGGAGATGCTGTCCAGGGAGTCGGGAATTATACCAGAAGGAATGCATATATATGACCTCATAGGGGACAGGACCATATGGGGAAACAAGTGTAGTCAAAGATAAGATAAAACCAATATTGCAAACAAGAAATACAACAGGAAATAGCAAACAAAGGAATCCACTAGCAATAGTGAGGATATTTTTACCAAAACCAACTGGGGAGCTCCATTGTTGGTGCTTTGGGAAGATAGGAAAAAAGACAGTAAACATGCACCAACAGGGAAACAGTCACAGAAACCCAAGGCAAACAGAAACCAAGCCTGTGCACATACATGCCACTTGGTATCTACAGACACGGAAATCTGGAAAAACAGATGGACGTAACAACTATGACCACCCAAGAAAATGCCGTGCCCATATGACAACAGGGAAAAAGCGAACTCCCTTCCTGTAAGCTTTTTCACCGTGAAATTGTACCTCTTCATACAGGAAAGACTGTGCTATAACTTAAATTGCCAGGCACACCATCTAAAGGGGACAAAAAGATACAAAACATCCAGGCCATGGGAAAACCTGGTAGCCACAGCCACTCAAGAGGGAGAGGTTTTTTAGTGCCAGGAAGGAAAAAAACTGGCAGGAAATGGCAGAAATTGTACACCAAAACCAGTCATTCCTGGAGTGGAACCACGTCGATGGCCTCCACTCCAAACCAACAGATACAGATACTAATGCTGGGAAAAAAAAACCCCCCCAGTACCAACAATACCACCAGTCCGATGACATTCTTCTTTGCAAATATACAGGTCTAAAGCCAGCAACAAACAAAAAAAAAACCTTTCATTCTGTGGACTGCTTGCAGAGGCAAAGGCAATGTTCGTGGCTTTCACTGAGACCCACATAAAGGATCACTTGGATAACGAAATATGGATCCCAGTTACAACCTATACAATGTGACAGAGTGAACAGGCGAAAAGGGGGGGGGGGTTGGCCTGTATATTGCAGAGTCACTTGTTTGCACAGAACTGCTTAATGCCTCAAATGAGTAGTGGAATTTTTAGCAGTAAAGGCCGAGAACCAAAACCTAGTCATTGGGTAGTCTTACAAGCCTCCAGATGCAACATCCCAGCAATTCCAGGAACAGCTGTTAAAAATTGACCCCTGTCTGGAAAATCTTCCAGCTCCTGCACCCAACATCTTGCCCTGGGGGATTTCAACTTAAGGCACCAAAAATGGAGGAAATAGCAAATAAATATTGTTGCAGTAATAACACCAGGAGGCAGCTCTGATGAAAACTCAAAACTCACACGACTTTTAAATCTCTGCACAAAATTCAATTTAAACCAGCAAATAATAGAGCCTACTAGACTGGAGAATACACTAGACCTCATCTCACTAACAATGATGTCTGATAAGAAATGTCACCATATGAAAAACAATATACTCAGATCACAACAAAAATGAGGTTCAGACATGTATGCGCAAGCCCCAGACCGACAAAATAGATTAGTCACGAGGGGGGCATTTACCAAATTCAACTGCAATAGCAAAAACATAAAGTGGGACCAAGTAAACCAAGTCCTAACCGATATAAGCTGGGAAGATATACTAGCAACACAGACCCCAACTTTTGCCTAGAACAGATTAAAATTGGTGGCACTCGAAGTATGCACAAGAAATTTATTCCTCTAAGAAAAAGGAGGAGTAGATGTAAAATAGAAAGAGACAGGCGCTCTCTTTACAGGGGTGGAAAAGAATAACAGAGCGCTAAAAGAGGTCAATCTATCTGAAATGCGTAGGGAACACTGGTCAAAGAAATAGCAAACATCGAACTTAAGCTAAAGGAATCTTATAGGAGTCAGTGAATCGTGGGAAGAACTAAAAGCCACAAATGAAACGAAAGAAACCCAAAGTATTCTTCTCCCTATGCCAAATCAAAGTCGAGAACAACATCCAGTAATTGGCCCCTTTTACTTAAACAAGATGGGTCCTACACAGATGACAGCAAGGAAATGAGTGAGCTACTCAAGTCCCAATATGACTCAGTTTTTAGCAAGCCACTAACCAGACTGAGAGTCGAAGATCAAAATAAATTTTTTATGAGAGCCACAGAATTTGGTTAACACAAGCCTATCTGATGTTATCCTGACACCAAATGACTTCGAACAGGCGATAAATAACATACCCATGCACTCTGCCCCAGGGCCAGACTCATGGAACTCCGAGTTCATCAAGAGTAGGAGACAGAGAGTTTGCTTTCCTGGGGCTGGGATGGAGGATATTGTTAGCCGTCTGGATGACATCATGAGAGGTAATGGGAGCAATCCTATTATCTGTCTCAGTGCTGGAGGCAACGATGTTGGCAGACGTAGGAGTGAGGACCTGATTAGCAGGTATAGGTCAGCAATAGAAATAATTAGAAATAAGGGGTTTGGGAACCCTCTCATAGTGGTTTTTTTTGCCAAGGGGGGAGTTGGAAATAAATGGTTTGTCCAGGGCAATTGGTGTCCCAAATTTCTGGCTGGACAAATACTGTAAGGAAAATGCGGTAACATTCATTGACAACTGGGACCTCTTCTATGGCAGAAATGACATGTATGCTAGGGATGGGGTTCACTTAAACAGGTGTGGGGTGGGGGCACTGGCAACTGCAGTGGAGGGGGCATTAGGACTTTTAAAATAGGAATAGTTAGTGTATGGTTTTGGCAGAAAACAGTGATCCCAGTGTAGTAATATTTCGAGTTTCTAGGGAACTAGTAATAATAAGAACGAGATAGATATTGAAAAGCCAGGGACCTTGTGAAAGGACAGTAATAGGGTTAGTAGAAAAATAGAAAATGACAGGGAAAGGGGAAAGAGAAAGGAGAGTCTTTTAATGTTTTTTATGCTAATTGCCGTAGTGCTAGGAATAAGAAAGGACGAGTTGAGATTAGTTGCTAGTGTAGTAACATTGATTATTTGCCTTAACTGAGACGTGGTTTAATTCAAAAAGTCGGGACATGCCTGCGGAATGTCATATTCAGGGTTTTAAATTGTTCCAAGAAGATAGAAGTATTGGAGAGGGGGGTGGGGTGGCATTGTATGTCCGAGATCGCTTGAACTGTTGCATAAAACGGTAAAATAAGTCTGAAGTAAACACATACAGAGTCTGTTTGGATAGAATTTTCAGAGGGGCATTGAAAAACTGATTTTAGGAGTGATATACCGTCCCCCAAACTTAGATAGGGACCAAGGGAAACTACTATGGGAGGAAATTGTTAAAGGGCCCACAAGGCACGATAATGTAGTAATTCTAGGAGACTTTAACTTTAGTCATGTTGATTGGAATTTCTTGACTGGGAATTTAGAATCATAACGACTTCTTAGAATATTTCAGGATTGTTTTTTGAAGCAGTTTGTAACAGAACCTACAAGGGGAAATAACCTGCTTGACTTAGTTATGGCAAACAATGAATCCCTTGTTAATAATTTAGAAATTTCAGAGGAACTGGGTGCTAGCGACCACAAATCAATTACATTTAGCATTGAATGGAAGTACGATACTAGCGATAACTCAGTAACAGTCCCAGATTTTCGCTTAGCAGATTACGAGGGGCTTAGAGAACACTTATCATCTGTTGACTGGGGTAACGAAGAGAGCTATCAATATGACAGTTTTCTGAACACTATACATGCTGCTCAAAGAGCGTTTATCCCATATAAAGAAATTAGATCAAATAGAAATGGCCCAAAATGGATGAATAATAGGCTCAAATATCTACTAGGGCATAAGAAAGGAATTTATAGGCGTATCAAAAGAGGTGAGGTCATCTTATGAATCAGTATATTGACATTAAGAGGGACATTAAAAAGGGATAAGAAAAGCTAAAAGGGACTATGAAATTAAAGTTGCTAGGGATTCTAAAAATAACCCAAAAAGTTTTTTCCAGGTCTATAGAACAAAAGTTAGAGATAAGATAGGTCCCCTTAAAAATAACTATGGGCACCTTACTGACAAAGAGAATGAAATGTGCTTGACTTTAAATAATTATTTTCTCTCAGTTTTTACACAGGAAGACACTAACAATATTCCAGTAATTAATTTTTACAGTGGGCTAGAAGAAGATAAATTATGTAACATCACAGTCACTAGTGAGATGGTTGTGAAGCAGATAGACCGACTGAAGCAAAATAAGTCGCCGGGTCCTGATGAGGTTTTTTCAAGGGTTCTTAAGGAATGCAAAATGGAACTCTGTGAACCATTAACTAATATTTTTAATTTATCTCTTCAAACAGGTGTAGTGTCTGATATGTGGAAGATGGCTAATGTAAGTCCTATTTTTAAAACAGGGGACAAGTCGTTACAGTCAAATTACCGCCCAATAAGCCTGACCTCAATTGTAGGCAAATTACTAGAGTCAATTATAGCTGAGATTATAAGAAGCCATCTCGATAAGCATAGCTTGATTAATGATACTCAGCATGGATTCACAAGAGGCCGGTCTTGTCTAACTAATTTATTAACTTTCTTCAGTAAAGCTTTTGAGGCTGTTGACCACAATAAAGAATTTGATATTATTTACTTAGATTTTAGTAAGGCTTTTGATAGAGTTCCGCACCATAGACTGTTAAAGAAAGTGGCAGCTCATGGCATTGGGGGAAAGGTGCTCTCGTGGATCGAGTCATGGCTCACTGACAGGAAGCAGAGAGTATCCATAAATGGGGTTAAATCCGAGTGGGGATCTGTAACAAGTGGCGTTCCACAGGGATCGGTCTTGGGCCCGTTGTTGTTTATAATATATATCAATGATCTTGATGAGGGAATTACTAGTGATATGAGCAAATTCGCCGATGACACAAAGATAGGTAGGATAATTGATTCAAACGTAGATGTTATGGAACTTCAGGAGGATTTAAACAAACTCTATTCTTGGTCAGAAAAGTGGCAGATGCAGTTCAATGTAGATAAATGCAAGGTTCTGAAGCTTGGGAGTGCCCATAACCCTAGTACTTATAAGTTAAATGATGTAGAACTTAGCCATACAGATTGCGAAAAGGACTTGGGGTTATGGTGAGCAGCAACCTTAAACCAAGACTGCAATGCCTAAGCGTACGTAATAAGGCAAATAGATTACTGGGATTTATATCAAGAAGTGTAAGCAACAGAAGTCCAGAGGTCATACTGCAGCTTTATACATCATTAGTAAGGCCTCACCTAGATTATGCAGCTCAGTTCTGGTCTCCGTATTACAAAATGGACATAAATTCGTTAGAAAACATTCAGCGTAGGATGACTAAATTAATACATAGCATTAGAATCTTCCTTATGAAGAAAGATTGAAGACTCTTAAGTTACATTCACTTGTTAGACGAAGAATGAGGGAGACCTGATCGAAGTGTATAAGTGGAAGATAGGTATTAATAAAGGGGATATTAATAAGGTCTTGAGGATGTCTCTCCAAGAGAGAACCCGTTAGTAATGGATTTAAATTAGATAAGTTTAGATTTAGAAAGGACATAGGAAAGTATTGGTTTGGAAATAGGGTAGTTGATGAGTGGAACAGTCTACCTAGTTGGGTTATTGAAGCTGGGACTTTGGGTAGTTTCAAATCTAGGTTGGATAAGTACATGAGTGGGAGGGGTTGGATTTGAGTGGGACTTTCACATCAGAGCTTATTTCTTGGGTGGCATTGAAAATTGGGTTGGGCAAATGTTTTGTTAGTGGGATGAATTGTAAAGGACCTGCCTAGTATGGGCCAGCAGGCCTCCTGCAGTGTTCCTCCTTTCTTATGTTCTTATGTTCTAAGAACTGCAAGAAGCCCCTATCACGAGCCTTTACCATCCTATGGAGAGGGAGCATGGACAGGGGGGGGTCGTCCCACAGTACTAAAAACAACAACTGCCCCACTCCACAAAGGGGGCAAAAGCAACGCAAAAAAACTACAGACCGATAGCACAAACATCCATATCAAAAAAATCTTTGAAGAGTACAAAAGAACAAGATCACCCCCCCACTAGAAACCATCAGTTACACAACCCAGGGCAACAGGGGTTTTAGAACAGGTCGCCCTGCTGTCTAAACTTTTGGGTCACTCGAAAGGTCCTAGATGCACTAGAAAAAAAAGAATGCAGATGTAAATATACAGATTTTTGCAAAAGGCCTTCGACAAGTGTGACCAGGGCAAAAATGGCCCCCCAAAATGCGGGGCAAAAGGAAAAAAAGGAGAAGTCGTTCGATGGATTATAATTTCCTCACTAACAGAACACAGAGGTAGTATCAACAGAGAAAGTCCGAGGCGGGGCCGGGGTGAAAAAGCTCTGTTCCACAAGGCACGTACCGCTCCCATTTTTCCCCTCATCCTCAACTGACATAGACAAGGATGTCACCCACAGCACCGTGTTTTCCCTTTCCCGTGACACCCGAATCTGCATGACAGTGTCTTCCATTGCGACACTGCAAGGCTCCAGGCGGAATCAACAAATCTTTCGTGGGCGCAGAAAAAAATATGAAGTTCAACGGAAAATTTCAATTACTAGATAGGTTTAAACACGGGGGAAATTAATTTCATCAGAGTACAAAAAAAAATTCGGGCCCCAAAAAAATAGAGCGAAACCCCAACGCAAAGACCTGGGAGTGATCATGTCGGAGGATCTCCCCTTTAAAGGACCATAACATTGTATCGTCACATTCTAAAAAATGCAGGAGGGGATGAAAACCCTTCAAAACGGGGGATGCCCCCCATGATGACACCTTCAGGTCATTTGTTTTATCTAGGCGGAAATTTTTCTCACACTAACAGCCCCTTTCAAGGCGGGTGAAATTGTACCAGAAATGTACAGAAAACCTTCACGGCCCCAAAACGGAGATAAAAACCTCAATTATGGGAGCGCTTGGGGTTCCTGACCTTACCTGGAACGCAGGCGGGAGAGTACATGTTATATACACCTGGAAAAAATCCTAGGGGGGACTAGTACCGAACTTGCACACGAAAATCACTCAACGAAAGCAAAAGATTTGGCAGACATGAAACATCCCCCCAATGAAAAGCAGGGGGTTCATCCGTTAAGAGACCATACAATAAGTGTCGGGGGCCCCTAGACTGTTCAACTGCCTCCCAGCTACAAAGGGGGATTACCAAAGACCCCTGGCATTTTCAAGTGGCATGGACAAGACCTAAAGTCGGTTTCCCTGATCACCCGGGCTGTGGCCGTACTTTGGGTTTGCGTGCAGCCCAGAAACAGCCTGGTTGATAGGCTCGATCCACCAGGGGCCGGGTCACAGACCCGGGCCGCAGGGGCTTTCCCCCCAGAACTCTCTCCAGGTAAACCCCAGGTATGGCAACCCCCAAGCCAGGTAGGGAAATAACACTTTTTTTGATTTTTCTGGGTTACCAGGTTCTCTTTACTTTCACTTTTGATGTAATTTTTTGTAACTGTTTTTGTGTATACCTGAATAAATTATTTACTTCTAGTCTGCAATGAGTACAAGAAACCGCCCATTACTTATATCAACTCCCAATATAGGTCGAATGCCAATTTCAAAAAGGGTCCAAAATAAAAAATGAGACACCCTGGCGAAAAAATAACATTTTTTTGTTCATTAGTCACGGCTACAGGCCCTTATTTTAACTTTTGCTTACCTTTTGGGAATTATTAAAAAAAAAAAAAAAAAAAAAAAAAAAAAAAGATTTACTGTTTGCAGACTGTGCATTTTTTGAAAAAATTGTTAAAAAATTCAATCCTTTTTGTCCAACGGTTTTTTGGATGGAGGCGGACATTTTTTTGGGGGTGCGTCTTTTGTTTAGAACATTTTCGCTACGTGAGCCATTTAAGGGTACTTTTCGTCATGAAGCAATAAAAATCATATCTATTTCTGAAATATATCTTTCTTTATCAAAAAAACCCCGAAAAAAAAATGAGAATATAACCAAAAACAACCATACAAAAATAACAGTAAGCACCCGCTAATGGCTGAGAAGTGAACCCCGTATTTATGGTCTATTTCTTTATTTTTGGTGTCGGAAGAAGTATTTTCCATCAACATTCCCCCAATTTTTGAATAAGAAAACCCAAAAAACCTGAGAAAAAATAATAAAAATAATAATAATAAAAATAATATAAAATAATAAAATAAAAATAATAAAAATAATATCTTTTTTTACTACACGTACATGTAAAAATTTAAAGGCCTAGCTGACACAGTGAATACTATGTATAGAAAGCCATTTGTTATGCGAGTTTTTAAAGAAAATTAGGTCAGTGTCCCGGGGATAACACCACACATCGAAAAACCCCCCGGGGTCCCCATTTATGATGGGTAAACATGAAAACGGGTGAAAAGAAACCGCCAAATGTTTTCTCCCCTGGGGGAATCGAATATTTACCAAAATCATTATGGCAAACCCAAGCCGGGTAAAAATAAGCCACTTGATTTTGGGGTTTTTAGGTTCATACACATATGTGCTATGTGTGTAATCTACAGGAGAAAGTAACTTTTTGTTTCTTTTTGTTTGGGGAGTACGAGTTTTTCATATTACCCCCTGTGCATACTCTGTTTTCTCTAATATAAGCCCCCAAGAAAAGGGATAGGAGAATTTATTTGTTTACCATATCCCTTCATAACTCTGTCGAACTGTTGGTTTATGCCAAATTTTATTCATTCTGGAGTATTAGATGTTTTATGTTATTTTATTTTTCTTATGTCATTTAGATAAATTTGTGTAGGAAATAACTGTTGTTGTATTAGCAAATAATAAAGATATTCCCCCTGCTTCATGTATAGCTCATGAAAACCGCAGTGGTTTCAAAGCCCCTTATTTTTTAATGGATAAGTACTGTGTGGTCCTTTACTAAGAGAAGATTCTTTTTTCTTTGGGAACCCATGGTAGGGCTAAAATAAACATTTTTAAAACAATAAAGGAGAAAAAAAAATTTGGGAAATGACTGTGCGCAAGTAGCGCCCCCAAACGTACCAGCAGGTTGGTGTGGCGACCCTGGAAATTTAAAATTTTTGCTACCCAAAAATTTAGTGGAAAAACTAAAGGAACCGAATAACGATTTGCCGGATTTGTATGGGGCCTGTAATGATAAAATAATCCAGAGCCCAATTTAAATGTCTATATTGTTAATATACACATTTTCATTAATCCATCTTGTTTTTTTCAAAATTATATAATAAAATGATGCAAAACATATAAATATGATAAATACCCCCCACATTTAGAAAAATAAACAAAAATTGAGATGTTTTAGCAGCCGACGCAAAAGTGACGCCATGTTAGAAATAATAATAAAATAATAAATACCAAAATTTCCAAAAATGTCGTATATTACTTTAAATATACACATTTTCATTAACCCATCCACGATTTTTTTTTTAAAATTTATAAAAAAACACGATAATAACATATAAAACGTTAAAACACCCCACAACAAATAAATAAAAAAATTTGGGGATGTGGTAGCCAGAAACTTGTACAAGTGACGAGAAGAATAACATTTTCTCAAATCAACATAAGAAAAAATGTGTTACGGGGGGGTAACTGTAGAAAATTATTCCTTTCATATGTATGTAATTTTAATTCAGGTATACAAAAAATACAGTTACATAGATTATTACAAACAGCATTGTGAGAAAAACCTAGGATAACCCAAAAAAGTCAGAGTGATTATTTCCTTTGCCTTCACTCAGACTGTCATTTCTTCTCAATATGTGTTAATAGAAGGGAGTGTTCTTTTTTATTTTTTTCTACCGTATAAATGTGAAAAAAACTTGTCCACTTTTAAATTTGTACAAAAAACAACGTGTACACTTTTTTTACAAAACTTACTTTCCCTGGTTAGTTTAATACCCGGCGCCCCCCTCCCTTCATGCCTCTTTTCCCTCTCTCTTTTTTCATTTTACTCAATTATTACTCCTGACCCTACATTAAGACTACAAATTTTTTAAGGTAAGTAATGAGTGAACTTTATACATTTTTCACTCTGGGATGTTTAAAATATATAGATTATATTGTGGGTGGGGTGGCCTGGTATGGTACCCCGGCTTTTTACCACGCAACCACACTTATTTTTTACAAAAAATACTACTCATCTCACCCGGTTAAGACTACAAATAATTTAAGGTAATAATGAAAAACTGTACGTTGTGTTTTTTAACGCCGGGATGTTTTAAATGTAATAAAATTATGTGGCCTTAGGTAGCCCGGCTGACTACCGTACTTTCCACACTTGTTTCTTAAAATTTAAATACTACTTGTTCACCCCAGATTAAACTATAAATATTTTAAGGTAAGTAATGAGTGCACTATGGGGGGTCAGTTCCCCCAACATCGTGTTTTCAACTTTCGGGGGATTCACAATTCGAAATTTCCCCAACTCCCAAATTCCCACCCTCCAATTTTCCCAGCCGCCAAATATATTTAAGTTTCCCGCCCCCTGCAACCCTTTACTACCCTCCCTCCGAACCCCTGCAACTGGCAGCCAGCCCTCCCACCAGTTGGGGCGAGTGTTTTGTTTGTTCTTTATTTGTTTTAAAAACTACGTATAAAAAATGTAAACCCCCATCCAGACTGCATATTAAATGGCATTCAGACAGGTATTGGAGGGTGACATCATGTGTTTACTCTTGAAACAGCAAAGAATCAAACATTTGTGTCTGCTAAAAATAAAATTTAATAAAAAAATAATAAAAATAATAATAATAATAATAAAAATAAAATAAAATAAAAATAATATAATAAAAAAATAAAAAAAAAAAAATAATAATAATAATAAAAATATAATAATAAAAATAATAAAAATAATAAAATAATAATAAAAATAAAAATAAAATAAAAATAAAAATTTTAAAATTAAAAATTAAGAGGAAAATTTGTCAAAAATACGGGGGGTTTAAAGCAGTGGTGGAGGAAAGGGGTTGACGCAGCGTCTTGTGACTTTGTTTATGCTGGAGTAATATTGTCTCCGTGCTTTTACAAACATTTCACATAATTATTGGTTTGGTGTTTGTAGATTGAGTGGACTGGGGGTTGGGGCCCCAGGGTTGGGAGGGGATTTGGGGGGTGAGGGGGGCTTGGTTGGGGCATTTGGTAGGGGGCGTGGTTGAGGTGTGGGGTTTTATGGGGGGGGGTTGGGCTTTGGGCGGGTGAGGCAGTGATGGGAGGCAGTATAGAGGCGTGATGAGGCAGTGATGGGGCAGGATAGAGGCGTATAGAGGCAGGGTAGGGCGGTAGGGGCGTGATAGAGGAAGTGGAAAGGGGCAGTGGTAAGGGCGTAAAAGAGGCAGTGTAGGGCGTGGTAGAGGCATGGAGAGGCAGTGTGAGGCGTGGTAGGGCCAGGGGGTAGAGGAGTGGTGAGGCAGTGATAAGGCAGTGATGAGGCAGTGGTAGGGGCAGTTTAGAGGGTGCCTCTATCACTGCCTCTTCATCCCAACCACTCCAGTCACACTCAATCTAAGCACCAAACACAATGAATTTTTGTGAAATGTTTGTAAGAGAGGAGACTAATTTCACTCCAGCATAAACAAAGTCAATACGTGGTCAACCACTTCCTCCACCACTGCTTAAACCCCCGTATTTTTGTAAAATTTCCTTCTTCAATTCTATCTTTATTTATTTTTATTATTATTATTTATTTTATTATTATTATTATTATTATTTAATTATATTATTATTTATTATTATTATTATTATTATTTTATTATTATTATTATATATTATTATTATATATTATATTTTATTTTAAAATTTATTTTATTTTATTATATTATTATTATTATTTTATTATTATTATTATTATTATTATTACTTAGCCAAATGTTTGATTTTTCTGGTTCAAGAGTAAAACATGATGTCACCGTCCAATACCTGTCTGAATAGCCATTTTTAATATGAATCATGGAGGGGGTTTACTTTATTTATACTGTATTTAAAATAGAAAATAAGAACAAAAAAACCCCTCGCCACATGGGGGGAGGGCTGGTCCCGTTGGGGGGTCAGAGGGAGGGTAGAAGGGACTGGCGTGGTGGGAGGGCTGGCTGCCATTTGTGGGGGGTCAGAGGAGGGGAAAAGGGGGACTGGCATGGTGGGGGGGCTGGGCCCCATTGGGGGGGGTAGAGGGATGGTAGTAGGGACTGGAGTGGTGGGAGGGCTGGCTGCCAGTTGTGGGGGGTCGAGGGAGGGTAGTGGGACTCGAGTGGCTAAGGGCAGTGGTTTTTAAACCCCTTTGAGGGTTTTGGTTCATACAAATAGTCTTACGCTAGGGGTTTTTGACGTACTAGTATCTAAATTTAGGGGCCTCAAATCGGGGGAGAAAGCGGTAGGCCTTCATAGAAAGAAGGGGGCTTGTGGCATTTGGCCGAAAAAAAAATCCTGCAGCACCAGTGATAATGAGAAAAAAAAAACTTTGACCATTTTTTTTTAATAAATCAGCGACTTTGCAGTGTATTTTCGTTGGTATTTTTTGTTGTATTCTATTTTCTTGGGTCTCATTTTAAGAAGGGAAGACTTTTACAGAAATTTGAGATGATTTTGATTTTTTTACAAGAAAGGGTGCCTTGAAATTGAGTCAAAATAGCAAAAATTTTCGATTTTTACCAAACTTCAAAAGTAAACAAATCGGGGCCAAGCGTGCAATACACGTAACTGGTGGTCTAAATTCTTTTACAAGGCACCAAATAATATTTACCATTTTTACACTATTCAGTAGTCGGGCATGACGTAAATCTATATTTTTTGTGAAAATAAAAATTCAAAGGGGAAACAAAAAAATAAAGAGGGGCCTTGGACGTGACTAATGCTAAGGAAAATGTCATTTTAGTGCCAGGAATTCTTTTTTTTTATTCTGGACCCTATTCGGAAATTGCATCTTTTGAAATTTGGTGAAATTGGCAAAATTGCAAAATTTCTGACCACTGTACGGGATAGTTGAATTTATAAATGGGGGGTTTCTTGCACCCATTGATAAAAAAATGGAGTTCTAGCGAAATATTCATGTTTTTTGTCGAAGTCAGTGAATTGGCCCAAAAGGGGGTAAAAGTGGGGCAAAATCCCCGATGCTAAACTCCCCGAGCCGGGAACTTTGCAGAACAAAATTCGAAGTTTTCTATAAAAATTTAAAATTTTTGGTTCTTTATGATCGGGAAAAAATTCTCTATTTTTTCAAAAAGAGAAATATTTTTTTTTTTTTAAAATTTGGGCCGACCCGAAAAACGATTTTCGGAGGGGGGCCTGTGACCCTAAAAGGGGTTTAAAACTAATGTTATTAAGGCAAACTATGTTTTTGTACAATTTACATGTTTTCATGTACTTTATGATTGTTCATGGTTCAAAATTTAAAGGAACGCATTGTATTATTTTTCCCCTAAATATTTGGGGCACCAACATTCAGGGTTTTTTTCAATATTTCACGGGTTTTGATCCCCAACCCCTCGCGAATTTTGAGGGAGACTTATTTTATAGTGGGGTTGTAAAAGAAGTAAATGTAGGGTTTTTCGGGGGGGGGGGTGGGAAAAAATTATGGGGAATAAAATTCAAATGGGAATTAAACACATTTACTTTTTGCGATGATATGTGTTTGGGGGATTTTAAAAAAATTAAAGGTTATGGATGAGTTTGGAAAGTGTGGGAAGGTAGAAAGTTAAAAGTGAACAAGAAAAAAGTAAGGTGATGAGGGTATCAAATGATTTAGATAAAAAAAGGATATCAAATTGGGGAGGAAGAGTATGGAAAAAGTGAATGTTTTTAGTATTGGGAGTTGACGTGTTGGCGGGTGGGTTTAAAGGATGAGGTTTAACATAGAACTGTGAGGGAAAAAAGGTGAGTGGTGCATTTTAGGATTTGTGGATTCAAAAAACTTATCTAGGAGGCAAAGAAGGGGAAAGTATGAAAGTATGAGTACCACCCCTCTTAATGGGGTGTGAAGCTTGGGGGGTAAAAAGCAGAGCGAGGAGACGGTTTGGGGGGGCGTGGAGATGTCCCCTTTTTTAAGGGCAAGTGTATGTAAATATTATGCAGAAAATTGGAAGTGTGGGAAAATTTGGAACAGGGGTGGGTTTAAAAAAATATTTGTCAGAGGGGGGGAAAAGGGGTTGTTGAGGGGTTTGGGTCATTTAGAGAAATGGATCAAAGTAGAATGACATGGAAAGAATAATCATAGGGGAAAAAAGAAAAGGTAAGGGTCGTCCCCCAAGGGTTGGAGAGAGGGCAAAGGAGGTTTTTGGGGGCAAGGGGCTTGGACTTCCAGCAACGTTTGGGGCTGTTGATACGATTGAAGGAGAAAATGGTACTTGGGGACCCGACGATCTGTTGGAGTGTAGCAGAGTAATGTTTAGTGAAGGGGATTCGGGGGAAAGGTTATTTTCTATAGGGGTTGAGTCCTGAAATGGGAAGTACAATGCCCGCATTTAAGGAGGGGTTTTGGGGTATTGGCAGTTTGGAGGGATAGTTGGTATCTTAAAGATATGCTTCTAAATTGTTGTATTCTGAGCATCTGCAAAATATATTATGTGTGAGGTGGTGAAAGTGTTGAAAGATGATGAAAGTATTTTCTTTTTGGGGATTTTCTTTCTTTTTTGGGTCCCCTGCCCTTTGGGGGGAGATGGGCCGACTTGTTTGGGGGAAAAAAAAAAAAAAAAAACTACACTTCCATGGGGGGAATGGAACAGAAAATTTTTTCCCCCCGTAAACCCATCTGTCGTAAGAGGCGACTGAAATGCCGGTCACGGGGCTATAACCCTTCTCCTGTTTATTCTAAATTTGAAAGGAGAAAATTTCGTTTTTCCTTTTGGGCCCCCCCACCTCGGGGGGAGACGGCCGTGTGTTGAAAGAAAAAAGATTTTACAAACACTGTATAGCACAAACCTGGAATTTTTGGGTTTTTCCTAGGTAATTTACATTTTTTATAAAAACTGTATTTTTGAGAATATTTGAGAATTGGCAGAGATACAAATAGAATGATTAGACAGATATATGGACTATTTGCAAAGACTATATAATAAAAAAAATATATAGATACATGGGATATTTACAGATAGAAGAGGTTTGAGGTATAAAAAAAAGACAAAACAGACGATGCAGCCAAAACCGCCAACCCGCTGAAAACATTAAAAAAAAAGAAAGAAGGAACACTTAACAGGCCTACTAGCCCATTTCAAGGAGGTCCATTACCCCCTTTTTTGACCAAAGACCACCTAGTCAGGTCCAAACCAGAAAAAGGGCATGGGGAAATCTGGGGCAAATGCAAAGTAGTGGGGCCCTCCCCCCCCACACCCCTTTTTGATTTTTCCCCATTTTTTCCCCCCAAAAATTTTAAATTTGACTAATCATAATCTGGTTTTCCCGCATTTTTTTTGGGGTGTTTTTAACTGGTCTCCCCCCCAAAGTGGGGAATTTTTTTCTATGGGCCCACGGGCACAAAACCCCATTGAGGGCACTATTCCAAATTTGAAAAAAAAAAATAAAACTCGTTTCTTGGCTCCACGTGTGAAAATTACTTAACTTTAAGGGAATTTCAATTTAAAACCTTTTAGAAATTTTTAATTGGCCGGGTTTCCGGGGAAAGCCCAACAGGAAATGAGGAAGGAATAAATCTAATTTAAAAAAGTTATTTTAAAAAATTTAAACCCTTTTTTGGTAACCCGTGTTATTAAGGCCCTGCATCATTAAAAACGCCCCTTTGGGCCCCCTTATTTAGGTCGAGGGGCCCCCGAAATTAGGGGTTTTTGGGTTTTGGAATCTTTTCCCCGTATTGAAAAAAATTGTTGATGGGCTTGGTTTTTCCAATTAGTCTCGGGAAATTTGGGAATTTGTTTTTCGGGGGAAACTTAAGGGGAAAAAAAAATTTTTTAAAAAGTTTTTTTTTTGTGGTTTTTTTTTTTTTTGTTCGAAAAACGTTTTGTTTTTTGGGTTTTTTGGGTAGTAAAAAAGGGTTTTTTGGAAAAAAAAAAAAACCGCAAGAGTGGGCCCCAAGGCCCCGAAAACCCCAAAAAAAAAAAAAAAGAGAGAAGATTTTTGGGGGGATTTTCCCCCGGGGGGAAAAAATAACCCCCATTAAGTATTTTCGTTGGGGGTTTTTTTTTTTGGGGAAAAGGTCCCCCGTTTTTTTTTGGGTTTGGGGGGGGCGGGGGGCCCAGGGAAAAAAAAAAAAAAAAAAAAAAAAAAAAAAAAAAAAAAAAACTTAAAAAAAATAATAGAGAATTTCCCCCCCCCCCCAATGATAAGACCCAAAAGAATGAAATTTGATGGAAAATTTATGAATTATTTTTTTCTTGCGAAGTTTTTGGTTTGATATTTTCTTGCATGAGTGTTTCACACACTTTTTTGGCCCTTTTTTTTTTTTTTTTTTTTTTTTTGCCATTAATGTTAAAATTGATTACAAAAAAAAAAAAAAAAAAAAATAGATATTTTTGCTACAACACATTTGTTCTATCAAATAAGTAAGGAAAACTGCCCCCTTTACCAATTTCAACTACCCCAATGAAATGGTTTTAAAAAAAATTGGCAATTTTGGGCCCAAATTTTCCCCAAATTTCAAAGAGCAATTTAAAAAGGGTCCCCGAATAAACAAGAAGCATTCCTGGCACCAAAAAAACATTTTTTTGTTTTTCCCCCCCCTTTTAAGTTTTAAAATTTTTCCAAAAAAAAAAGGCTTTCCCTTCTTTTTTTTTTAAAAAATATAAAATTTTT
Organism: Cherax quadricarinatus; assembly: GCF_026875155.1. Classification (NCBI taxonomy): domain Eukaryota; kingdom Metazoa; phylum Arthropoda; class Malacostraca; order Decapoda; family Parastacidae; genus Cherax; species Cherax quadricarinatus. The sequence continues at coordinate 46,043,557 of NC_069427.1, forward strand.
TTTTTGAAATTTTTTAAAAAAATTCTCCCTTTACAAATGGGTTTTTTTTTTACTTTTTTTAAAAGAAAAAACCCCCCACTTTGCCCCAAATTTTTTTTGTAAAAAAAAAAATTTTTTCCCCCATAAAAATAATAAAATTTCAGTTTGCACTTTGGGTGTAAATTTTTTTTTTGAACCCCGTTTTTACGTTTTATTTAAAAATTTTTTTTTCCGTGGGGATTTTTTACTCCCTTTTTTTAACAAAAAAAAGGGGGAAAAAAAAAAAAAAAAAAAAATCAAAAATTTGGGAAAAAAATTTTTTTAAGACAATTTCCCCGGAAAATTCCTTTTGTTTTAAAAAACCCCAAAAAACAAAAAAATCATTCCCCAAAAATTTCGTAAGGTTTTTTCCCCCATTGACAATTGGCCGGCAAAAAACGGAAGAAAATACCAAAAAATTAAAACCCCTACAAAATCAGCAAATTCACTTTTTTCCCCAAAATGGTAATTTTTTTTTTTTTTTTCATTTTCTGTTTTTCCCCTTTCTTTTTAAATGAACCAAACACGCAGACCCCATTTTTCAAATGAGGCCACCCTTTCTTTCCCCCCGATTAATAAGGCCCTTAAAATTTTTCAACAAGTTAAAAGCACTACCCGGCCTCTCAAGTTACAAATTTTCAAAACCCTATAGGGTTGTCCCAAACTTTGAAATTTCCCCATTTCCAGGATTAAGTCCGCTAAAGATTTTCCCAATAACCATAAATTTTTCATTCAACCCCAACAGTTTTCATCCCAAAACCATTCTTTCCATCAAATATCTAAAAAATCTCCCAACCTTTTTGGAATCCAATTTTTTCCAAAAATCTTTACCCCCCTCCCTCCCCATTTCACCAACCCCTATCCACCCTTTCCCCAAATTTTTTTGCTTCCCAAGTCTTCTTTGTTCCCTTTTCCCTAAAACAAGCACCTCAAAAAACCATTTTTTCCTTTGATATTATTTTTAATCCAACCCCTCTTCCACACCAATTTTCTTTTTACACCCCAAATTTTTAACAACCCTTCCCCTACCTCCCGCTGACCTCATGAGATTTACCCCTCTTCCACCCTAAAAGAGTTTGTACCTAATCTTTGTTTTTTCCCTTCTTTTCCTTAAATTTTTTCTCCCCCCAATCCACATCCCACCACCCTTTTTTCCTTTCCAACTATGGTTAAAACTCTCCTTTCATTAACCCCTTGCTGAAAGTAAAATCCCAAAATATCTAAAACTTCACTTTCATCCTCCTCCTCCAATTTTTCAATTTTGTTTTTTTAAATGTATATACCTATCCCCTTATTTTCTTTGTTCACTTTAGTTTTACCAAAACCACCCTCCCAAACTACCATAAACTTTCAATTTTCTTTAGTTCCCAAAAACCCCGTTCTAGAAAAAAAACCCTTTAAAATATTTTTTTTTTTTTCCCAAATTTTTTTATCTAAAACCCCCCCCTTTTTCTTTTAAACCCCAAAGGATGTTTAACAAATTGTGCTCCCTTATTTCAAAACCTACTTTTTTGGGGGGTTTTAAAGCTCTCTTAAACCCAAAATTTATTTCGAAAATTTTCAATTTTTAAATTCTAGTATTTATCCTTGCAACCATTGGGCCCCCATTGTAACCTTATTTCTTTTCCCAAATCCATAAATGTTAAAACTTTTTCCCATTTACCTAAAAATTTTGAAAATAATGTTGAAAATTAAAATTTATTCCAACATCCAACAATTTAAAGTTCCCCTTGAACCTGCTGTTACCTCAATTTTTTCAACCCCCATACACTCCTTTTTTTTTTACCAGTAACCTTTTCCCCCTTTTTTTAAAATCACTTTTGTTTCCCCTTTTAAAAAAGGGTTATAACCCCTTTTGCCAATCCCAAAAAACCCTTCCCCCCTTTTTTCCTTTAATAACCCCTTAACCCTTTCAGGGTCGGCGGCCTCTCCCAAAAACCTGTTTCCCGGTGGTAAAAGTTCAGGAAAAAAAAAACTTTGAAAAGTATTTTTTTTTCTTAAATTTTAAGGGCAAACCCCTAAAAAATTTTTCTTTCAATCTTCCCCGGATATAGGGTGAATTTTAGAAAAGTGGTTCACCCGGGGGTTTTTTCTGGACCTTCATTTTTAAGATTTTTGCCCCCCTCTTGTAACTTTATGGGTTTTTTTTATTTTTTTTTTTGGAAAACAATTTTTTTTAAATTTTTTTTTCCAAATAAACTTTTTTTGGCCTGTGACCAATATAGCATATTTTTAAGATTTCTTTTTTTTAACCACATAACGTTTCAAACTTTTTACTATTTTGTTTACAAAATATTACAAAACGAACAAAACAAAATTTTTTTTTACTTTTTTTTTATTTTATATACCTTGGAAGGGGAGTTTTTTAAAAGTTTGACCTTAAAGCCCTTTGAAAAGGGGGTTTCATAAAATTTTTTTTTTACCTCCTCAACATAAAAACGATATCTGCGTTGTTGTGGGCGTTTTTTTTTTGATGTGCCAACTAACACCCTTTTTACCTTTTTCTTTAAACAGTGCAGGGGTTTTGTTAAAGTATCACCATGTTCAGCCCGAGGGAGTTTTGTAAATTGTGGGGGTTTTCTAGATCTGTTCTTTTACTTATTATTATTTGTCAAAGAAAACAAAATTTCCCTATGGGTTTTTTTTTGGTCTCCCTTTTTTAAAAAACTTGGATAAATGTTGAAATGGAAAAAATTTTTTTTAAATTTCCTTTCCAATCCCCCCTTGTGTCCTTTGAACTGAAGCAATTTGGGGTTTGTTGTGAGGTTTTAAAAGGGAGCTTTTTTGTGGAGGTTGTTTTTGGGTGTGGGGTGCCAAAAGGTGGCATTGTTTGTAAAGCCACCAAAACCATGATTTCATCCCCAACGCCTCCCCCCTTCAAAGTCCAGGGAAGGGGGTTGGGTTTAAATTTGCTCCCTGTGAACACACTTGTCATTTATGCCTTTAAAAATCAAGAAACTGGACCGTTTTCAGATATAAATGTTCCACCAAAATAAACCCCCCCATTTTTTAAAACCCACCAAAATTTTCCCTAAATTGGACCTCCAATTTTTTAAATTTCCAGTTATACAAAAACCCAAAACAAGCCACTGTCAACAAAACCAAACAACTTTTACCAAAACTTTCCTCTGTTTTATTTTATCTAATGAGAGTTTTCTTTGAAAAGGAATTTTAAAATCATAATAAAAATTTGAAAAAAAAAAAAAAAAAATTTTTTTTCAATAAAAAAACACATTCCTAATCTTATATAACCTGTCATTTCTGTCAGGCCTGGTTTTGTCTGAGAAGTGAAGCATACGTAATAGTAGCACAAATCGATTCACTCATATTATATCAATGAAACCTGGGGTTGCCATCAGGCAGTCTGTTGACCAGTATGATTTCACTCTGTGCTTATACACATGTGGCATAAGCATTATTGTGGCAAACAAAAGATACATCTCAGCCACAGTTGTCTCCTTATGCCTACGCCAGTGGGAGTTTGGTGAAAGTATTGTGTTTGCCATGGTGTACTCGTAGTATCTGTTGCTTTCCCTCACAATAATGTCCATCAGGGGTTTGTCAAAGAATAACTTGAAACATTCCAGTTCACTGGCATTGTTCCCAAGTGTACAAGATGCCCATATTCCACTTTGGCTTTCATCAAACTGATGGGGATTTGGAACAAAATTGGCAGCCTCCTGCCAATCCCAGGTGTGGTCTGCTGGTGGGTACTGGATATTGACAGGTGGTTGTGGTTGTGGAGGTTGTGGTTGTGGAGGCTGTGGTTGTGGAGGCTGGTGTGGTGGGTGGGTGGGGGATGGTGGCCTTTGTTGTAGATCAGCTGAGGCAGTGGTGTGGGTGGCAGCATGGCACCACCACTACCACCACCATGCACATTTTCCATCCCAATTGCGACACTATCATCTTCCTTTTCATTATCTGTTCCTGTTGTACAGCCACGGGATGTACTTCGAGATATACTCCTTCCCCTTGGAATAGCATATGGCACACTACCAGAGTGCACATGTAAAAAAGACCTGGAAAACCCTATCAGAAATTCTAGGAACAAAAAAGATATCACGAAATAGCGAAATTGAATTAACAAAACCAGATAAACCCAAACTCCCACCAACTGAAACAGCAAACAGACTCAATAATTTCTTCTCCACTATAGGAAAAAACCTTGCCAATAAAATTCCAAGCTCAGATACCCCACCCAATGACTACCTCACTGGCAACTACCCGAACACACTGTTCCTAGCTCTGACTAACCCTACTGAAGTCTCCCTTATTATCAATACACTAAAAAATAGGCAGGAGATTTAACCCTTTGACTGTTTCAGACCCCTTTCTGAAACGTCATTCTATATTGATAAATTTTTGAAAAAAAAAAAAAAAAAAAAAAAAATTATTTTTTCATATGAAATAATAGAGAATCTTTTCCCGATGGTAATGACACCAAAAGTTCGAAATTTGGTCGAAAACTCGGGGAATTTAACACTCCCGGGGAAGGGTTTACGGCCCGGGGTTGACTTTATGCTTTTATCGGCGTTTTTCGCCAACTTTGACATTTTTCACCCAATTTCCGTTGTTCCATTTAAACCAAACTCTTTCTATTTTTTTAAAGAACTCCATTTTAATCCCCAGCTGGGTACAAAAAAAACCCTTTCCCATTTCCAATTTTGGGAAACTCCCCAAATAGGGGGCCCAAAAAATTGGGCAATTTGGCCAATTTAAACGCAAACTAAAAAAGTTTCCCAATTTAAAAATTTTAGGGCCAAAATAAAAAAGGTAGACATTTTTGGGCACAAAAAAATAACATATCCTCGGGTTAAATTACCCACATTTTCTAGGCCCCTCTTTTATTTTTGTTGTTTTCTTTTTGTTTTTTTATTCATACAAAAAAAATAAAAAATTTTTTACTGTTTTGCGACTATCCCTTATTGTAAAAAGGGTATAAATAATACCCAATGCATTTGTAAAAAGAATTTTTGGACCCCCCAGTTGCGGGGATTGGACGTGTGGTTGTGATTTGTTTACTCCTAAAATTTGGGAAAAAAAATTGAACATTTCCTCCCTTTGAGCTCAGTTTCGGGGTTTGTATTCATTCAAAGTAATAAAAATTTCATCTTATTTTCTGAATTTTTTTCCATTTTATCCCCAAGACCATGAAACGCAAATACATCGATAAATACTATTTCAAAATACACCTCAAAGGGCCGGCGTTTTAATCCAAAAAAGCCCATCGGAGTTTTTTTTCACATTAACACTGTGTTTTTGCAGGATTTTTTTTATGGGTGCACCCCTGACCACACATAAACCCCTTTCTTCCCCTGTGGGCCCACCAGCTTTTTTTCTGCTTGATTTGAAGCCACTAGGGTTATTGAGGATATATACATTTAAAAAAAGTGGGCTAAGAGTATTTATTTCGGCGGAAAAAAGGGCAAAGGGTTTTTAAAAACCCTTTCCACCCTTTTTATACAAAAAAGGGGCACAAATACTATTTAACCCAAACATTGCAAACTCTTTAATAAAAACCCAAAACCTCTCCTTCCCTTTCAGTTCCAAAAAAAAGCCCAAAGGGGCACCCGTTCCCCTAAAGGAGGGGGAAACCCAAAAAGATTGAAAAACTATAGACCAATTTTTCCAACTTAAACCCTCTTTCTATAAAAACTTTGAAAAAAATTTAAATTTATAAACCCAATCTATTTAAACCCCACTTGCACAACCAAAACTAACCCCTGTCAATTTTTTTGGGTTTAGGCCCAATAAAAATACTATTTTTTATTATTTTAAATTAAATTTTTATCACACTTTGGGCCAATCCCCCCAAAGGGAGGGGGGCCCCATAAAGAAAAACTTTCCCATCAATTTACTCATCACGTCTTGCCAGAAGGGTGCTTTACACTTTAAAATTTTTTAAAAGCCAAAAATTAACACCCCCCCTTTTAGAGGGCAGGACTGTCTTCCCATCTCCAGGACTCAAGTCCCGGGCCCGCCGGTTTCCCTGGAAACCCTTCATAAATGTTTCTTTGCTCACACTCCAACAGCAAAGTAATATTAAAAACCATTTTTTTCTCCATTCACTCCTATCAAAAACGTTTACGCATGCCTGGGTGGAAGTCCCCCGCCCTCGCACACAAAAAATCCTTTACCCCCCCCCTCCAAACCCCTTTCCCAGGGCCCACCCCCACCCCCCCCTTCCTTTCCCCTACAGACTGATACACTCTTGAAGGCATTCTGTTTTGCCCCCATTCTCTCTACATGTCCCAAACCCCCTCAACAACCCTTCCCCCCAATTTTATGCTTTTATACACTGCTAGAAAACCAAAAAAAATTTCCAATTTCTGCAATAGAAAAAAAAGGAAAATCCCACTGGGGGTCTTCATTGATTTTCGTTTAAAATTTTGATACAGTTGACCATTTTACTTGTCCATAAAAAATTGTCCGCACATGGGATAAGAGGGCACAAACCCCAATACCCTTTAAAACTTAACCCCGGCCCAAAAAAAGGGCCCAAAATGGGTACACAAAAAAGGGGCAAATTCTTCTGGGCCCGCCAATTAAAAAATGGGGTGTTCCACAGGGAAGTGGGCCTAGGGCTGAGGAAGGGTTGTTGAGGTGGTTCGGACATTTTGGAGAGAATGGAAAGGGAAAAAGTTTTAAATTCCCAAAAGTGTTTTAGTCTTTTAGTGGAAGGGAAGGGGGGGTTTGGGGTCGGGGCCCAGGAAAGGTTGGAGGGAGGGGGGGGGTTAAAGGGGTTTTTTGTGCCCAGGGGCCCCCGGGGCTTCCAGCCGGGGTGCTTTGGGGTGTTTGGGTTGGGGGTGAATGGGAGAAATGGTTTTTTTTAAAACTTGACGGGGCTGTTGGAAATTTTTGAGCAAAGTAACATTTATGAAAGGGGGTTTGGGAAAAACCCGGGAGGCCAGATTGAGTCCGGAGATGGGAAAATACTGTGCCTGCACTTGAAGGAGGGGGGGTTTTAAAGTTTCAGTTTTTAAAAAATGTAGGGGTTTTAAAACACCCCTTTGGCAAGACGTGATGGAGGGAATTTATGGTGGTTTTTTTTTTTCGGGCCCCCCGCCTTGGGGGGGGGAACGGCCTGTGTTTATTTTTTTTTTTTTTTAAAAAAAATTTAAAAATTAAAAAATAAAACGTCTTCTCTTACCGAGCCCAGTACACTAGCCAATACTGTTAATTACTGAATCACCAAAATATATTCTACTCTGGTTTCGAGTACTAACAAACTTTACTTTAAACATTGAAAACCTACTTCATTCAGTTTTGGTAACAGAGTTACAGACCATCCCTCTTAACTAATGATAAAAGGATCATTTATCACAAAATTTACATGAGAAAATTTTTTAGGAATATCCTCCTTGATTATAGACTCAAATTTCTAACAACCATATTACAACCAAACTTCCAAAATAATTACCAAGACCGACGGCATTACTATTAAGTACGGTGTTATGTTCCACAGTCAGCCATCCTGCATTATATCACTCACTTACTTACCCCTATATCTCACCTATGGAATTCGTGCATGGGCTCAACAACAACAATAAACCATCTCAGACCATGAATTACCCAACAAAAGGCTGCAGTCGGAATGAAAAAATTCCCACTAAGGCAGCTCACCCCACATTATTCAAAACTCTAAACCTACTCACCATAACAAAAATCCATAATTATTACTGCAACTTCTAATACATTGAACACTTAACTCTGATATAAAACCTCCCCTCAACATCTCCTTTCCAACCTCAACCAGAACAAATGACCATAACACAAGGCCACAGATCACTCTTTGATGTTCATTGGGTCCATATCACGCTTTGCAAAAAAATCATTGCAAATTAAAGGCCCTTAAAATCTGGAATCATTACCAATGAATATAAAAGAAACATTATCTGTTTATAAAATAAGTCTCTTCTCTACAAAATACTGACTCCACCCACAACCAATTAAATACTGAATATTGTATCTTTTAAAATTGTATATCTTATAGTTTCTCTAATTGTATCACAGAAATATTTAACCTGAGACCCAATCAAACTTTGTTATTTTTTAATTACATTACCTAACAGAATACTCCATTCTACTGAATGTACAGCAATGCATGCAACCATATGCCCTGTCTTTGTAATACTCACTAGAGCTTAATTGTTATCTGTTTACAATAATGTTTAGGAATGCTTAGTTAACCTTAAGTTAATTTTCAAGGCTGCCCATAATGCTCTGAATACAAGGGGCTTTGGCATGCTGCACTTAACCCTTTCAGGGTCCAAGGCCAAAATCTGAAGTCACGCACCAGTGTCCAAGAAATTTTGAAAAAACAAAAAAATTATTTTTTCTTACAGAATTAAAGAGCATATTTTTGTGAAGGTAATAAAACAAAAAAAATTAGAATCTGATCATTACTACCGAGCTACTGTGCAAGAAGTTTAGAGAATGAATGTTGTGGGTAGCGGCACATTGAATTCCTCATACGCGTATTATTTTATTTGTGTGTTAGTTGTTTTTTCTTTTCTGTTCCAATTTTTTCTATTCCTACTAACATTTGGGGCCTGAGAGACCAATACTGTATATAATTGATATATATATACTCACTGTATTGAACACAATACCGCACTAAAGTTATTATCATATTATTGTTTACCACTGTTGTTTATTACAATAAACATGCACAAATATTGTATAATACTAATGTTAGTAGGTTGGTAGACAGCAACCACCCAGGGAGGTATTACCGTCCTGCCAAGTGAGTGTAAAACGATAAGCTGTAATGTTTTACATGATGGTAGGATTGCTGGTGTCTTTTGTCTGTCTCATAAATATGCAAGATTACAGGTACGTCTTGCTACTTCTACTTACACTTAGGTCACACTACACATACATGTACACGTTTATTTATACACACTCATCTGAGTTTTCTTTGATTTTTTCTTAATAGTTCTTGGTCTTTTTACTTTCCCTTTTATATTCCATTGGGGAAGTGGAATAGTATCTTTCCTCCGTATGCCTTGACGTGTAATAAAAGTCAACTAAAAATGCCGGGAAACAATGGGTGTAACCCCTTTTCCTGTAAAAATTACTAAAAAGAATTAAGAAGAAGAAAATTGTCAAAGTGGGAAGTCTGAATGTGCGGTGATGTTGTGCAAATGTAAGAAAGAGATGTATGTGGATGTTATGAATGAGAAGAACTGGATGTCTGGCTTTAAGTGAAAAAGCTGAAGGAGTGGTGAGGAGAGTTCAATGGAGAGGACTAAATGGGATTAGGTCTGGGGTTTCAAATAGAGTTAGAGCTAAAGAAGGAGTAGCAATAATGTTGAAGGATAAAGCTATGGCAGGAAAAAAGGGGGACTACAAATGTTAAATTTAGGATTATGTGGAGTAAAATAAAGATTGGATGTGGAAAAGTGGGTTTATAGTAAGCGATGTATGCACTGGGAGGAGAGAAGTGTAGAGGAGAGAGAGAGATTCTGGGAAATGTTGAGTGTATGCGTGGGGAGTTTTGAATCCAAGTGTGAGGTATTGGTGGTTGGGGATTTCAATGCTAAGTGGGGGTAAAAAATGTATTTGGAGGGGAGTAGTAGTAGGTAAAATTGGGGTGCCAGGGGTTAAATGTAAATGGGGGAAGCTTTAATTGAGCTATGTGTTTGTAGAAAGATTTTTGGTAATAAGTAATACATTATTTATGAAAAAGAGGATAAATAAATTTACAAGGTATGATGTAGAACGTAATGAATGTTAGTTTGTTAGTTTACGTATTGGTGGAATAAAAGGTTGATGGGTAGGCTCCAGGATGAATGTTTTATAGAGGGGCAACTGATATATCGGAATCATTATTTAGTTGCTAGCTACAATTTGAGTAAGAGGTAGTATGGGAAAAAAAAATAAAAATAAAAGGGGGGGAAAGAGGAAGGTGGCAACAACATATGTAAGAGGGAGGTGAAAGTGTATAAACTAAGGGGAGGAGGAAGTTCGGGCGAAGATAATGAACGCGCTATTGGCAGAAAGGTGGGCTAGTGCAAAGTTGAGTATGGGGCGGGAGGGGGGTTTGAAGAGGGTTGGTATAGATTTTAAAATGCCAGGTATTAGAATGTGGGCAGAAGTTTGTGGTTATAGGAGGGTGGGGGCAGGAGGATAGGGAGGAGGTGGGTGATTGGTGGGAATGATGAAGTAAAGGGTGTGTGTAAAAGAGGAAAAAGGTAGCTTACGAGAGGTTTTACAAAGCAGAAGTGTTTTAAGAAGAGCAGAGTATATGAGAGAGTAAAAGAAAGGTGAAGAGAGTGGTGAGAGAGTGCAAAGGAGAGCAGTTGAAAGTGTGGGAGAGGCACTGTCAAGAAATTTTAATGAAAATAAGAAAAATTTTGGAGTGAGTTAAACACAATTTTAAGAATGCCTAGGGAAAGTTTGGATTTGTCAGTTTTTAAAAACAGAGTAGGGTGAGTTAGTAGAAGGGGGAGAGGAGAGGGAGGTATTAGGTCGATGGCGAGAATATTTTGAGGAACTTTTAAATGTTAAGGGAAGAAAGGGACGGCGGTAATTTCATGCACTGTCCAGGGAGGTATACCATCTTTTAGGAGTGAAGAAGGCAGAATGTAAGTAGTGGTGGAGGTATGTGAGGCATTACGTAGAATGAAAGGGGGTTGGTTATAGCAGCTGGAATGATGGGAGCATGACAGAAAGGTTAAAAGAGGGGGGGTATTAGTGTTGGAGTGGTTGGTACTTTTTGTTTATAAATGTATGAAAGAGGGGAAGGTACCTAGGGATTGGCGGAGAGCATGTATAGTCCTTTATATATAAGGGAAGGGGACACAAAAGAGATTTAAAAATTATAGAAGGAATAAGGTTTACTGAGTATACAAGGAAAAAGTCTATACCGGTTTAGGGTTATTAATTGAAAGAATTAGATGTAAGACAGAATGTAGGGTATTGCGGCATGAGCCAAAGGAGCCAGAGTGGGTAGGGGATGTGAGATCAAGTGTTTACATGAAGCAGATATGTGAACAGTTATTTGAATAAAGGTAGGCAAGTTTTTATTGCATTTATGGATTTAGAAAAAAAAAAAGGCATGATGGATGAGTGGATAGAGGAGCAATGTGGCAGATGTTGCAAAGTATATGGAATAGGTGGTAAGTTTACTATAATGCTGTAAAGAGCTTTTATGAGGATAGTGAGGATCAGTGTTAGGGTGTGTAGAAGAGAGGGAGATTACTTCCGGTAAAAGTTGGTCTTAGACAGGGAGTGTAATGTCACGTGGTTGTTTTATATAATTTATAGATGGGGTTGTCAAAAGAAAGTAAAATGCTTAGGGTGTTCGGGGGAGGGAGTGGGATTAAATTATGGGGAATCAAATCAAAATGGGAATTGATCCGGCTTATTTTTGATGATAGTTAGTGTGTTTTGGAGATTCTAAAGAAAATTGCAAAGGTTAGTGGCATGAGTTTGAGAAAGTGGTGTAAAGGTTGATAGAAAGTTGAAAGTGAACATAGAAAAGAGTATGGTGATGAGGGTATCTTATGATTAATAAAGAAAATTGGATATCAAATAATTGGGGAGGAGGAGTATGGGAAAGAGGAATGTTTTTCAGTTACTTCTGAGTTGTGTGTCGGCGGATGGATTTATGAAGGATGTGGTTAAATTCATAGAATTGATGACGGAAAAAAAAAAAGGGAGTGGTGCGTTGAGGGGTATATGTTGGAGTCAAAAAACGTGATCTATGGAGGCAAAAGAAGGGAAATGTATGAATAGTATAGTAGTACCAACCACTCTTATATGGATATGAAGCTTGGGTTGGTAAATGCAGCAGCGAGGAGACGGTTGGAGGCAGTTGAGATTGTCTGTCTAAGGGCAATGTTGGTGTAAATATTATGAGAAAATTCGGAGTGTGGATATTAGGAGGAAGGTGTGGGATTTATAAAATGCATTAGTCAGGTGGGCAGAAGTGGGTTGTTGGAGGTGGTTTGGTCATTTAGGAGAAGAATGGAGCAAAGTAGAATGACATGGAAAGCGTATAAATCTATAGGGGAGGAAAGAGGGTAGGGGTCGTCTCGTACAAGGGTTGGAAAAAGAAGGGGTGTGGTTAAAGGAGGTTTTGTGGGTGAGGGGTGGATTCACAGAAGCGTTGCATGAGGTGTTAGATAGGATGAATGGAGGAGAATGATACTTGGGACCTGGACGATCTGTTGGAGGGTGAGAAGGGTAATATTTAGTGAAGGGCATTCAGGGAAAACGGTTATTTTCTTATAGTCGGACTTGAGTCCTGGATTTTGGGAAGTACATTTGCTGTCACTTTATGGAGGGGTTTGGGGTATTGGCAGATTGGAGGGCATAGTTGTGTATCCTACTATTCGTAATTTTGCTTCTAAACTGATTGTATTCTGAGAACCTCCTTTTGGCCCAACCAAAAAGCAAGTGATAATGGTGTGAGTGTGGTGGGAAAGTGTTGAATGATGATGACAAGTATTTCTTTTTGGGGATTTTCTTTCTTTTTATGGGTCACCCCTACCGCGGTGGGAGACGACCGACTTGTTGAGAAAAAAAAAAAAAAAAAAAAACTTAATGTTCTATCATATATTACATATTTACATTCACTGGACATTGTTTTTTTAGAAATGCTGGAGCTTGTGGAATCCTTGAAACAGGCACCATGCACCAGAGCACTTAATTCTCACACATAAAACGCAGTGTCTTTGCCGGTCTTTGTTGCCATCGTTTTGTTTGTGCACAGGACAATTGGCATCTCTCTGAGCAAATTTTCTTTTGAGTTGAAGGAAGCTGTATTATGAAATGATCACCTTCTCTCCTCAAACGCTTGGGTATATTGTGATGAATTCGAGGACCAGTTGTATATGCAGTTGTTGTTACATCGGTACTGCATTATGAGTGTCGACAAACAGACAAACAAAATTACCATACGGTGGTCTGTTACCAGTCTTTATTTGTTTACATATTATATGCATTCTGCATTGAAATGTCCATGAGATGGAAAGAGAAAAAGTTTCATGTACCCACTTGGTAAATCTTACGTCACAGTCAAACCAAAACAATCTGCGTGTCACTTGTCACCAAGCGCATGTTTTGTGTTTAATCAATCATGTCATGGTTTTTCGAATAGTTCATAGTCAATCGTATAATACTTTGCCACTGTCTTGCATTCTTTTACGGTGGAATGGTTTGTCAACAATGTGACATCTCGTTGTATGCCACCGTTATGCCATGTTGTAATTGGCAAGTATACACCTGCCGTCATCACCACGAACACCTGCGTTGAGCCTGGGCATTTGTTTACGATAGAAACGCACTGTGGCCACACACATCCTGTTCTTGTTCACTCGCATGAAACACTGAGTAATGGCTTGTGTTACCAGTTATCAGGTGTATATAATGTATGGCCCTTACCAAGATAAGGTGCCTCATGTTTTCTCTTACGTCACCTGAGATACCCAATTAATATTCGGTTCTTTCAATGTTTTACTTACCCGGTGTTACAACAATATCCAACACCATGCACTGTCACAATCCCAGAGTACAAACAATTTTATACAAAGCGGTTCCACTTGTCGGTATATATGATTGAATGGACAGTTCTACTTTGAACAAAATCAAAGACTTCGTCAATTACATAGATTCTTGAATGGTTAAAAGCATATCCTGAACTTTTTGTTTGAGATACATGAAAACATTTCTAAATCTTGTATTAACCATGTACTTCTGTTCAGGACTGGTTTGTCAGAGAATTGCAAACATACGTAACAGTAAGATAAACACTGTTCACTGGAATTATTTCCACTAGTAGGATGGGGGTACAAATTAGCGATTGTGGACAGTATGCTTTTATATTATGCTTATAGACGTGAGGCATAAGAATTTATTGTTGCAAAAAGCAAATACATTTCTGGCTACAGTGTCTCTTTCACCTGGTAGTCTTGACTGTGGTGAATAAGATGTTTTGCCATGGTTGTACTGATAATACTTTTACTTTCCCTGACAATAATTTCCTTCAACATGGCTGGTCAAAGAATAATTCAAAGAATTCCAGTTCATGGCCAATGGTTCCAATGGGGGACAGGTAGGTAGAATTCCACTTGAGATCATCAATAGTAGTGAGGGCTGGGAACAAAATTGGGATTTTGCTGCCAGATCCAGATACGTTTGCTGGTGGATACTGGGACATCATAGGCTGGTTGTACGGGTGGTTGTGGTTGTGGCGGGCTGGTGGGTGACGACTACGCTTTGTCTTGAACTGACGATGTCAGCAGGTGGGTCCCGCATGGCCACAGTGAGTCACGCATGGTGGTCGCCACTCCACCACCAGCACCATCTAACACCTTCCACTGATGGGGCCTGTGGCCCTTCCATGCCAAGTGTAGCCACATCATCCTCACTATCACTACCTAAAACGGAGTGTAGGGTCGGGTATTATGTACTCGGGATGTACTCATCCCTGGGGCAAAGCATAGGGTCCACTACCGAGCTCATGTGGCGGCGAACATGACGACGCTGCACTGGTGAATTGTTTCCTCACTATCACTATACTAGATAGATCGTCGAGCGTGATAAAATCCACATATCCTCGTCAGAATCATCGTCATTTACTGAAGTCAGAGCCTGGCCACGGGTAAATATTAGTTTCCTATTACGTTTAGGAACACACGAACCGTGAGTCACGGGTGCCCACACCAGAGGTAGAAGGTCGAGGATAGTCGGGTTTTCGCACTATTATTCGATACATGGTCACTATTTTCGGTCACTAACTATCAAAGCCGTTAGCGAATTCGTCTTCATTTCCACTTCCATCAGTTGTCAGTAACTTATCAGACAGGAAGAGGAGGAGTCCAATTTTCCGGGTGTGAGAGATGACTTGCGTCAAGGCATGGTGAACAAGGGGTGTATGATGCCGGCGTTCCCACAATCTATGCAGGCGCTCCTAGAGAGAGAGAGAGATGTTTATGAGCGCACACCCACGGCGCAGACCCATTCTCTCACATGTAGGCCTATGAGCACTTTCGCGCTAAATTTGACGGCGCTAGAATTTTGGCATAGATCTACGGTTTGGACACTCACCGAAAGGCCGTAGATCTACGGGACGGACCCTGAAAGGGTTAATTGTATTCTTTTGTACTTTTCTGTATCATGTTCAAATTAAAAATAAATAAATAAATAAATAAAAATAAAATGTACAGTGGAACCTCAAAAATCGAACTGCTCACAACACAACCAATTGTGTAAGTGTATTTTTGTAAGTGCTTTTATAAGTGTATTTTTGAGGGTCTGAAATGGACTAATCTAATTTACATTATTCCTGATGGGAATAAATTCATTCGGTAAAGGCACTCGAACAGCCTTCTGGACTGAAGAAAGTTCGATATTTGAGGTTCCACTGTATACATATACTGATGCTTCACTGGAGAATATTCCACTTCACTATCACTATTGGAACTGTTTTCAAGAGCTTGTAGTTCATATTCACTATCACAATCATCACCAATGCTCACATCTGAGTCCGGGATATGGGAAAATAGGAGTTTCATCTTTGGTTTGGTACATAAAAACTGAGTGAACAAGGGGTCCCAAGCTCAGAAGTGGATGGGCTGTGGGTCGTTCTGGGTTTTTCATTTTTACCGGTTATTTAAGGGTCATTAGTCGACGCGCGTCACATCCTTATCAAACCTTCTCAAAACTCTTTCTCACTGGCACTTCCATCTGTATTAGAACTATCACTGGGGAACAAAAGTGTCCCAATTCGCCGAGGAGTGAGGAGCTTCTTACCACGAGGCATGGTGAACAAGGTCTACAAAATGGCATTCCCACAATGCGCCACTGGGTCCCAGCATTTTTTTCTACCATGCACACAGACCAAGCAGACCCATTCTCTCACATCTAGGCCTACCAGCTGTTTCTTGCTTAATTTGAAGCTGCTAGAATTTATGCGTACTAGTACGGCACCAACCCTGAAAGGGATAAACTGTCCAAACACAGATCTATGTTCACCTGCATAGTAATCCACATATTTTGAAAAATAAAAAATAATTTTTTTGTTTTAAATTAAAGATGACAATTTTCTGTGTGATATAAGACCAAATAAAAAAAAAATTAGGACCAGTACTTACCGAGATATAAGACCAGAAAATTGGCACTGGATGCTCACCTGACGGCAACATCGAGTCCTGCCGCTTGCAGAAGTGTTGCTGATTTACCTTTTTCTCATTTTTATTCTAATTTATACTGTTTTTATGTTCTGATAATTACAATTTATGATAGTTCTTGTGATTTCATATTATTATTATTATAATCAAAAAGAAGTGCTACACCACAAGGGCTATACAGCGCTGCTGTGATTTCATAGCCAATCTTTTTTCTGACACTAATAATAGGTACTGAAATAGTGCTCAAATAGTCACACTCATACCGACAGGTGAACATTTTCACTTGCCTTGAATATTTACTATTGTTTAGAAATACATACCAAGTATTTATACGTCCCAGCAATGTTTTAGACACACTGGAGTACAGTGGACCCCCGCATACCGATTTTAATCCGTGCAAGAGGGGTAATTGTTATGCAAAATAATCGGTATGTGAATGAATTTTCCCCATAAGAAATAATGGAAATAAAATTAATCCGTGCAAGACACCCAAAAGTATGAAAAAAAAAAATTTTTACCACATGAAATGTTAATTTTAATACACACAAACTGAAAAAGGCATGGTGATGATTGTATGGGATGGGAGGCGAGGGGGAGAGAGAGTGTTAGAGTGTTTAGAAGGGGTATCCCCTTCCATTAGACTTGAGGTGTCGAGTCTTTTCTGGGGTTATTCCCTTATTTTATGCACTAGACCAGCTTCAGGGTCTCTGGACTTCTTTCGCACAAACATATCTGTCCATAGTGGCATGTACCCTCTACGGTCCTTTATGACTTCCCTAAAGTGTTTCCACAACATGTCAGTGTACAGGTTGCCAACACGGCTTGCAATAGCTTGTGTGAGGGATGATTTTCATCAAAAAAGGTTGCACTTCAAGCACTTTGCACACATTTTTAACTTTGTAGGGGCAACTTCTTCAATTTCCTCTCTCCCTCTCTGAACCAGTTTCTCTGGTTCTGGCCTCTTGCTCTTGAAGTTGATTTTCAGATCATCAGTGGTTTGTTCTTCATTGTCCTCTCCGTCCTCCAACTCTTCCACATCCTCCCCCACTAACCTCCAACCCCAAAGTCTTTCCAATGCCAAAATGGGATTCTCAAGTGGCATAATCATATCAGGTAGACCTCAAACCCTTAAAATCCCTTTTGTCTAAACATTCTGGCCACAGTTTCTTCAAGCAGTGTTCAAGGTCTTCTTAGTCACTCCCTCCAAGCCCTTACCTATAAGGTTTACCACAATGGAGGTTATTAATGTGCTCTCTCCAAAACTCTCTTAGAGTCTGTGAGTTTCTGAGGTGCACTACAAGCACCTTTCAAACAGTCGCTTTTGTGTACAGTTTCTTAAGTTGGAATAACCTGTGGCGCTCTAGCGTCGCGCCTGCAGGAGAGGAGTGGTTTTAGGAAGGCAAAACTTCACCTTAATGAAGCTCATGTCCCATAAAGTCGCTCTGCAACGTCTGTAGGATACCAGGGGCATTGTCTTCAACACCAGGAGGGCACTTAAGTTTAATTTTTTCAGTAGGTAATCTTTCACATTGAGGGGCAAAATGCATGGTGTAACCAGTTATAGAAAAGTCCCTAGTGGACCATGCCTTACAGTCTTTGCCCTCCAAGCACACACAAATTATCCTTGAGGACATTCTTTTGCCTGAACGCTCTGGGAGTTTCAGAGTGATACACTAATAAAGGCTTAACTTTGCAATCACCACTAGCATTGGAACACATCAACAAAGTAAGCCTGTCTTTCATAGGCTTATGTCCTGGGAGTGCCTTTTCCTCCTCAGTAATGTAGGTCCTGCTTGGCATTTTCTTCCAAAACAGGCCTGTTTCATCACAATTAAACACTTGTTCAGGTTTCAGTCCTTCACTGTCTATGTACTCCTTGAATTCCTGCACATATTTTTCAGCCGCTTTGTGGTCCGAACTGGCAGCCTCACCATGCCTTATCACACTATGTATGCCACTACGCTTCTTAAATCTCTCAAACCAACCTTTGCTGGCCTTAAATTCATTCACATCAGCACTAGTTGCAGGCATTTTTTTAATTAAATCCTGATGCAACTTCCTAGCCTTTTCGCTTATGATCGCTTGAGAGATGCTATCTCCTGCTAGCTGTTTTTCATTTATCCACACCAATAAGAGTCTCTCAACATCTTCCATCACTTGCGATCTTTGTTTCGAAAACACAGTTAAACCTTTGGCAAGAACAGCTTCCTTGATTGCCTTTCTGGTGCCCACAATAGTAGCGATGGTTGATTGGGGTTTCTTGTACAACCTGACCAGGTCGGCGATACGCACTCCACTTTCATACTTATCAATGATCTCTTTCTTCATTTCTATTAGAATTCTCACCCTTATTGGTGTACGGTTGGCACTAGAAGCTTTCTTGGGGCCCATGGTCACTTATTTTCCAGAAAAAGCACCGAAAACACTGTAATAATACGAAATATTCCGATTGTATGCTTGGATGTTACCGCGGAGGCTGGCTGGTAAACAATGGCACGGGCGGCACATGTGAGGCTGGCTGAGGGCGCACATTGGACGCGTCTCGGACGAAAATCGGTGAGCGGGTTTTTAAGCGGTATGCGCGACAAAATTTTTGTGATTAAAGCAAGAGGTATGCGGATTAATCGCTACGTGGTGCCATCGGTATGCGGGGGTCCACTGTATATATGAAACTCCTTGAAGAATGGTGTTATGAAAAGCATGAGATAACTACTGACAGCCAGTGACATTTGATGAATGTGAGCTGCTGCAGGGAACTCTGGCTTTATTTGTTTTCACTATTGCACACAAATATGTCTCTGTATGTCTGTCTGTCAGTCTATCTATCTGTCAGTCTGTATCTGCCTATCTATCTGTCTAGCTCTGCTTATCTGTCTTTCTGTCTGCCAGTGTCTGTCTGTCTTTCCATCTGCTTGTCTCTGTCTCAGGAAGCAGCTGGTAAACCTGTTGGTTTTCGGTTTATGAGTCGCTCCAGGTACTGATGGAAAAAAAAAACAAGGCATGACAATCACCACAAATTTCAATGCATTAACCCTTTCGGGGTTTCGGCCGTACTAGTATGGCTTATGCACCAGGGTTTTTGACGTACAGTGGTCCACCGCTTTTCGTAGTTCCCGGCAATCGTAAATTTCGTCAACCACAGGGGTATTTTCGTATAAACATGGACTCGTTTTTCATAGCTTGATTCGCGAGTCGTAGTTCGTCCGGGATGCGTACCCACGGCGTGAGCTGGGGCAGCAGCCAGTCTGGCATTGTTTACCAGTGAGCGAAGGTCCCCTCACGTGCTCCAGCGAAATATTTCATAATATTCCATTTATTTTAGTGCTTGCAAGTACTAAATAAGCTACCATGGCTCCAAAGAAAGCTCCTAGTGCCAAGCCTGTGGTAAACAAGGTGAGAAATACGATTGAATTTAAGAAAACCATCAATGAACAATATGAAAGTGGTACAAGTGTGGCCGAACTGTCCAGGATGTATAAGAAACCCTACACAACCTTAAGTTCCATAGTGGCCAAGAAAAAGGAAATAAAGGATGCGTTGTTGAAAAGGGGAGTAACTATGCTGCCAAAAATGAGATCACCAGACTGGAAGAGGTTGAGAAGTTATTATTGGTGTGGATAAATGAAAACAATTAGCAGGAGTTTACTCTTATGACTTAGATTATTTGTGGAAAGGCTAGGCAGTTGCATGAAGATTTGGTAAAGAAGTTGCCTGCAAATAGTGGTGATGTGAGTGAATTTAAGGCCAGCAAAGGGCGGGTTTGAGAGATTTATGAACTGTACTGGCATACACAGTTTTGGTAAGGCATGGTGAGGCTGCCAGTTCGGACCACAAGGCGGCTGAAAAATATGTGCATGAATTCCAGGAGTAGATAGAGGCTAAAGGACTGAAACCTGAACAAGTGTTCAATTGTGAAGAAACAGGCCTCTTTTGGAAGAAAATGCCAAAGAGGACCTTCATTACACAAGAGGAAAAGGCAATGCCAGGACACAAGCCTATGAAAGACAGGCTGACGCTAATGTTCTACACTAATGCTAGTGGGGATTTCAAAGTGAAGCCATTACTAGTGTACCATTCTGAAAATCACAGTGTGTTCAGGAAAAACAATGTTATGAAGAGTAAATTGTGTGTGTTTTGGAAATCTAATAGTAAGGCATGGTCACGAGGGAAATTTTCGTCGAGTGGTTCAATGACGTGTTTGGCCCTAGTGTGAAGGTGTATCTCCTGGAAATGAAATTGGATCTCAAGTGCCTGCTAGTAATGGACAATGCACCTGCTCATCCTCCAAACTTGGATGACCTAATTTTCGAGGGTTTGGGTTCATCAAAGTAAAGTTCTTGTCCCCGAATACCACTCCTCTCCTCCAACCCATGGACCAGCAGGTTATTGCAAACTTAAAAAATTCTACACAAAAGCAATGTTTCACAGGTGCTTGACTGTGACCACAGACACTCACTTGACCCTAAGGGAATTTTGGGGGAGAACACTTCAGCATCCTCCATTGCAAAAACCCTTATAGGTATGGCTTGGGGGGGAGTGGCTACCAGGACTTTGAACTCTGCCTGGAGAAAATTGTGGCCAGATTGTGTCGACAAGAGGGATTTTAAAAGGGATTTGGGACTGATCCTAATGAGCCTATGTCTGTTGTAAAATCAATTGTGGCACTGGGGAGTTCCATGGGATTGGATGTGAGTTTGGAGGATGTGGAAGAATTGGTGGAAGACCACAACGAAGAGCTCACCACTGAGGAGCTGCAAGAGCTTCTGCAGGAAGAGCAACAAAAACGCAGTTCAGAATCTTGCTGCAGAGGAGGAGGAAGAGAGATGGAAAAAAGGTGCCTTTTCAGAAATTAAAGAGTTTTTACTATGTGGGGTAAGATGGAAAGCTTTATGGAGAAACATCACCCTAACAAGGTTGTTGCAAGCCAGGTTGGCAACATGTACAGTGACAAAGTCTTGGGCCATTTTAGGGAAGTGTTAAAGAGAAGCCAGAAACAGAGCTCTCTCCACAGTTATTTTGCAAGACAGGACTCCATTGACTCTCAAGGTGGTCCTAGTGGCCTTAAGAAACAGAGAAGAGAAGCAACCCCAGAAAAGCAAATGGTACCTGAGGTGTTGATGGAAGGGGATTCCCCTTCCAAACTATAAACAATCCACTCTCTCCTCCTCCTCCAGTCTCCCATACACCAAGAAGGATCTCCAATAAAGGTAAGTGTTATGCTGTTAATGTTTCATTCATCATTTCTCATTGTATTGTTTATGTACTACATGTACATTTCAAGTAAAAAATTTTTTTGTTTTAATACTTCTGGGTGTCAGGAACGGATTAATTGTGCAGGTCTCCCTCAACATTCGCGAGGGTTAGGGGATCAAGAGCCTCGCGAATGTTGAAAAACCGTGAATGTTTGGTGCCCCAATATATTGTAGGGAAATATATTACAATACTGATTCCTTAACTTGTTGAACCATGAATAATCATAAAATACATGAAAACGTTGTAAATTGTACTAAATATATACATGTTATGCTTTGGAAATATAAACACATATGCAGTATGTGATCCTTTATTATCTGGAGAGAGTTCCGGGGGTCAACGCCCCCGCTGCCCGGTCTGTGACCAGGCCTCCTTAGGTCAGTGTCCCAGGATGCGACCCACACCAGTCGACTAACACCCAGGTACCCATTTTACTGATGGGGAACATAGACAACAGGTGGAAGGAAACACGTCCAATGTTTCTACTCTGGCTGGGAATTGAACCCAGGCCCTCACCGTGTGAAGCGAGAGCGTTAACCACCAGGCCACCAGATTGACTACGTTTCGCCCACACAGTGGGCTTTTTCAAGTCACAAACAGAACTACCTGAGGTGGAAGGAACGTGAGTATTTATAGTCAGGTTCAGAATGCTGAGGTCAGGTGGAGAATGCTGCATCTGATGATGTACCGAGTGGGGTTATAGAGTCTAAAATCTTGGGTAGCTTGGAAAGGAGATTGGATAAGTTTGTGAGCAGACCTTCTACAGTGTTCTTATGTGGGATAGCGATGAAGAAGTTTCTTGGCAAGTGGTTCAGCTATGTTATAGAAGCCACTATTCTGGTTGAAGTTGTCGGATATAGAAATAAGTGATGATTCCCGGATTCTTTGGGATTGAGTGTTGTCTTCTGTGGCGATAAGTCTTTAGTTTCTGTAGTTTATCAAGTGGTTGTGTGAATTACGGTGTTGTACGCAGGCATTCCTTGTGTCGTCAGACCTGCTTGCATATTGGTGTTCTGAAATACGTGTTTGGAGGTCCCTTGATGTTTTTGCCCCCGTATAACTTGTTGCAGTCATTACAGGGGGTTTTGTATAACCCCCCGCAAAAGGGGGAAAACTTTTCCTGTCTATCATGGTTAAAATTCCTTTTAAAGGTCGTTTGGGTTTTGGGGGTATTTTCTTGAAAAGAGGTATTGGAAAGACAACCCCCAACCCGGTCGAGCCTTCCAAACCAGTTCACCTTTGAAAGGGAAAAAGTCCCACAACACTCTTCCTTTCCCTTTTGTTTGCTTTGCAAACTGACCACGAACTTCGTTTTTAAAAATTTTTATCGGAAACCCCCCAACCAAAAGATCTTCTCCACTTTTACTTACCCCGAACCAAAAACCCAAAAGTGGTGTAATTATAGGGGTTTTCCTGCGGCACTCAAAATTTTGCAGCAAGAGTTTCTTTAAGAAGAATGCACGATGATTGAAAAAAGTATTTTTAAACTCCCCCCTAAACCTTGTCACTTATCAGGGGAATGCGGCGACGGGGAATTTAAAAAATTTTTCAACACCCCAGAGAAGACACTTTCCCCCAAAAAAGAAATACAAAAGGGCCTCCCCCCCAAATCCCATTGCCAAACACGTTTCCAAATCTTTTCCCAAAACCTCATTTCAAGTACGTATTACCTCCCCAACCACACCTCAAGGACATTTCCAGTGATAGAAGGACAAGCTTTCCCCCCCTTTTGCAGGGGGATACATAATCCCCCGTAATGACTGCAAAAAGAAACCGTGGGCGAAACTTTAAAAGACCCCCAAACACCGTATTTTTAGAAACCAAAAATTTTTAAACAGGTCTGAAAACACAAGGAAAGCCTGCGTATAAAAACCCTAATTCCCCACAACCACTTGATAAATACAGAAACTCAAGAATTATCCCACAGAAAACAACACTCAAACCGAAGAAACCTGGGGTTTATCCCCTTTTTTCTATTTTCCGCAAAATTCAACCCGGGAAAAGTGGCTTCTTTTAAAATTTGCTGAACCACTTGCCAAGGGAAAATTCTTCATCGCTATCCCCCATAAGAACACTGGAGAAGGTTGCTCCAAAATTATCCCAAATTTCCCTTTTCCAAATACCCAAAATTTTTGACTCTATAAAACCCCCCTCGGTACTCAGATGCGCATTCCCCCACCTGACCCTAGCATTTTAACCCCGACTGTTTAAAAACCACGTCCTTTCCCCCCCCGGTTTTTCGTTTGTGAAATTGGAAAAAACCCCCTGTGTGGGCGAAAAGGGAGCCAATAAAGGGGTCAATTTTACCCGTATGTTTTTATTTTTAAATTGGGGGTTTGGTAATTTTTTATACCATTTTTTTTCCATGTTATTCTTTAAAAACGTATGTTAATTTTAAAAACAGAAAGTTTTAAAAACCCTGTAAAGTTTTTTAAACCCGGGGCTTCACCACTTTCCCCCACCATGCCTCCAACCAATGGGCCCCCACCACCCGCGAGTTTTTCCCCACCCCCTTTCCCTCCTCCCACCCCCCAACTGGCGCCCCCTCCCCCATTTAGTGTGGTGAGTGTTTGGGTTTTTTCATTATTTGCTATTAAACTACAGAAAAATAATGTAAACCCATTCATGACCATATTAGAATGGGATTTTGGGAAAAGGGTTTTTGACGGTAACACATGTGTTTACTCTTGGAAAACCCGCAAAAAAATCGAACATTTTGCTATTTCTAATAATAACAACAGTAATAACAATAATAATAATAATAATAATAATAAAAAAATAATAAAAATTTAAAAATAAAAGCGATATAATTTTAAGAAAAGGGAAATTTTACAAAAATTCGAGGGGGTGGTTGACACATCGTCAGTGTGACTTTGTTTATTTCTGGAGTGAACAAATTTGTCCCCCCTGCTCTTCCAAAAATTTCACAAAAATTCAGCGGTTTTGGGGAGAGGATTTAATAACCCTAATGTTATAAAAAAAAATAATAGTCCTTTTAAAAAAACATGTACAAATGGGCCCCCGGGTTAACATTTTTAATCCCTGGAAAAGGGTATCTTTTTTGCGAAATAATCGTTATTGGGGGAAAAATTTTCCCCTAAAAATAAAAAAAAATAAAATTAAACCGTGCAGCGCCCCCAAAAAATATGAAAAAAAAAAAATTTTTTTTTCCCCATTAAAAAGTTAAATTTTTAAAACACACAAACTGGGAAAAAAAAATGCAAATTAAAGGGAAATTATTTTTTTGAAAAATCTGGTAGAATGGGATTTTTAGGAGGGAGGGGCTTTATTTTTTTTCTGTTTAAAAGGGGGGAACCCCCCCCTTTACGACTTGAGGTAGCAAGCCCTTTTTCCCCGGGGGTTCTTCCCTTTTTTTTTTTAATGCCACTTGACAGCTTGAGAGTCACTGGACCTCTGTCGCACAACAAATCTGTCCATAAGCTTGTACCTCCCGTTCCTTTACGATTTGTCTAAAATGGGCCACAACATTGTCATTGAAATAGTCACCAGCACGGCTTGCAACAGCTGTGTCAGGGTGATTTTCATCTATAAAGGTTTGCAGTTCAACCCACTGTGCACACATTTCCTTAATCTCTGAAGTAGGCACAGTGGATTCCACAACTGGCATAGGCTTCTCAGGGTTAGCCCCAAACCCTTCAAAATCTTTCTTAATTTCCATACTAATTCTCACCCTTTTTACCACAGGGTTGGCACTAGAATCTTTCTTGGGGCTGTAATAATACGAAATATTCCGAGTGTATGCTTGGATGTTACCGCGGAGGCTGGCTGGTAAACAATGCCACCGGCGGAACATGTGAGCGCGTCTCGGAAGAAAATCGGTAAGCGGGTTTTTAATCGGTATGCGGGGCAAAAATTTTGCGATAAAAGTAATCGTTATGCGGAAAAATCGCTATGTGAGGCCATCGTTATGCGGGGGTCCACTGTATTATTATTAACATGTATGTTATTAAATACCATTGCGTCAATCACTGCCTCTACCACTCCAGTCACGCTCAATCTACAAGCACCAACACAATGAATTATTGCGAAATGTTTGGAAGAGCAGGGAGACTAATGTTCCCTCCAGCATAAACAAAGTCACACTGACGATGTGTCAACCACTCGCTCGTATTTTTGTACAAATTCCTTCTTCAATTATATCATATTTATTATTATTATTCTTATTATTCTTAATATTATTATTATTATTATTATTATTATTATTATTATTATTATTATTATTGTTATTATTAGCTGTAGAAGAAATGTTTAATTCTTTGCAGTGTTAAAGAGTAAACACATGATGTCACTGTCTAATACCTGTCCGAATAGCCATTCCAATATGCAGTCATGAATGGGTTTACATTACTTATACTGTAGTTTAATAGCAAATAATGAACAAACAAAACACTCACCACACTGAGTGGTGGGAGGGCTGGCTGCCAGTTGCGGGGCTCGGAGGGAGGGTAGTAGGGACTTGCAGGTGGCGGAAAACTTAAATATGATTTGGCGGCTGGGAATTTGGTGGCTGGGAATTTGGCAGTTGGGAATTCACAAATGTGTGAAGCCCGTGAAAGTTGAAAACGTGAATGTTGAGGGGGACCTGTATTTACATTATTTCTTATTGGGAAAATTGATTCGTAAATCGTAAATTTCGTTTATAGTAACGGCTCCAGGAACGGATTAATTACGAAAAACGAGGGACCACTGTACTAGTACGCATAAATTCTAGCGCCCTCTATTACAACAACAACCAATTGGCCTTCTATTAGGTGTCGTAACATACAAGTTCGGGATACAAAATAAACATTAAAATGAATTAATCTTTTTCTGTCTCATAAACACGCTAGATAACAGGGATATCTTGCTACTCCTACTTACACTTTGGTCACACTTCACAGACACGCACATACATATATATATACATACATCTAGGTTTTTCTCCTTTTTCTAAATAGCTCTTGTTCTTTATTTCTTCTATTGTCCATGGGGAACAATAGTCGTATGATGCGACTAAAATGCCGGGAGCAATGGGCTAGTAACCCCTTCTCCTGTAGACATTTACTAAAAAAGAGAAGAAGAAACTTTATAAATGGGATGCTTAAATTGCAGTGTATGGTGCGG
>NC_069427.1:46070590-46115590 GCF_026875155.1 Cherax quadricarinatus
CAAGTAATATTTGCAGCCATCATCGAATGAAAGCTGACATAACACCCCCAGGGGTAATTGATACTTACAATTTGTATCTCTTGACAGCCCACTGTTGTGATGGTTCGACAGCATCTAGACCTCGTCTGCAGGGACGGCTGTGTAGACGATTTGCTGTCATTTATCAGCTAAGTGTTCATTATATAATTATATCTTAGCTGGTAAGGCCAAATTCTCAACAATATTTTTTTCAAAATTATATAATAAACACGATGCATAACATATAAATAAGATAAATACACCCCACAGTAGAATAAATAAACATAAATTGTGAGATGTGGTAGCAGACGACTTGCACAAGGACGCCATATTAGAAATGATAATAATAACAATACTCACCGAGTCTCATTAAATGTCGTATATTACGTTAATATACACATTTTCATTAATCCATCCATGATATTTTTTTAAAAATTATATAATAAACACATACATAACATAAAAAGATGATAAATACACCCCACAATAGAATAAAAAAACATAAATATAAGATGTGGGAGCCACATAACTTGTACAAGTGACGGAAAAGAATAACATTTTCTCTAATCTACATAAGAGAAAATGTGTTACTGGGGTAACTGTAGAAAATTATTCCTTTCGTATGTAGAAGTTATTCAGGTAAAACACAAATACCGTTACATAGATTATCATACATAACAACATACGTGTAGAGAAACCTAGGATAACCCAAAAAAGTCAGTGTGACTTATTTCCATTGCCTTCACTCAGAGCTCATTTCTTCTCAAAATGATGTTAAAATGAGAATGGGAGTTTTTCTTTTTTATTAATTCTAACCGTACCCAATGTAGAGACAACCTGTACACAATGTAACTTGTACACAAACCAGACGTGTACACTTCGTTTGTTTACAAAACTTATGTTCGCCTGGTTTGTTTACATACTCTGCGCCTGTCCCCTCTCATGTACTTTATTCTTTCTCTTTCTCATTTATTCGTTTTATCTCATTACTTACTCCTGACCCTACATAAAGACTACAAATATTTTAAGGTAAGTAATGAGTGAACTGTTTTATACATTTTAAACGCTCTGGGATGCTAAATATCATAGAATAGTATGTGTGGGTGGGGTGGCCTGGTAAGTAGCCTGGCTATTACCATACATACCACCTTGATTTCCCTTTCAATAAATACTACTTGTCTCACCCTAGATTAAGACTATAAATATTTTAAGGTAAGTAATGAGTGCACTATGTGTGTATTGGGACTTTTTTATTGTTTTTTGATGCTGGTTCTATTTCTAACTTAAATATGTTAGTGTAAACTTGTTATCTAGTGTTTGTATCATTTATAAGTGGAAAAAAAGGGGGTTCCACCCTTTTCGGCGATTTCCGCTTTACGGCGGGACCTGGAACCTAACCTGCCGTATAAGTGGGGCCCTCCTGTAATATATATATGTATATATATATATGTAAAATATATATATTAATTATATATATATATATATTTTTTTTTTTTTTTTTTTTTTTTTATCACACCCCGATTCCCAACAAGGCAGGTGGCCCGAAAAAGAAAAACTTTTTACCACATTCATCCATCAACTGTCTTGGCCAAAAGGTTTCTTTACCCCTACAGTTTTTAAAAACTGCAACATTAAAACCCCTCCTTTTAGAGTGCAGGCACTGTACTTCCCATCCCAGGACCAAGTCCGGCCTGCCGGTTTCCCCTGGGAATCCCTTCATAAATGTTACTTTGCTCACACTCCCAACAGCCCCGTCAAGGTATTAAAAACCATTTGTCTCCATTCCACTCCATCAAACACGCTCAACTCCTGCTGGAAGTCCAAGCCCCCGCACACAAAACCTCCTTTACCCCCTCCCTCCAACCCTTCCGGGCCGACCCCACCCCCCCTTTCCTTCCCACTACGATACACCTTGAATCATTCTGTTTTCGCCCATTCTCTCTACATGCCCAAACCCCCTAAACAACCCTTCCCCCCCCTCTGGACAACATTTTGGTAATCCCGCACCCCCTCCAAAATTCCCAAAACAAACAAATTTCTCTGCTTTAAATTTTCACACCACACATTGCCCTCAGACATGACACCCACTGCCCCAGCCTTCTCCTCGCGCAACTTTCATCACCCACGCTTCACACCCTATAAGAGCGTTGGAAAACTATACTCTCATACTTTTCCCCTCTTTGGGCCTCCAAGGACAAAGTCTTTGCTCCACAGACCCTAGTGCACCACTCACTCTTTTCCCTCACAATTCTATTTTCACCTCTCTTACATAACCCATCCGCTGACACTTTCCACTCCCAAATTCTAATACTTCACCTCCTCCATACTCTCTCCCCAATCTGATATTCAATCTTTCATCCCCAAAATTTTTTTGTTATCCTCATAACCTTACTCTTTCCGTATTCCCCTTTAATTTCTTTTTTTGCACACCCACCAAATTTTCACCCCCAATCTCGCAATTCTCTTCAAATCTCCCAAGAGCACAGGTCTCAAAAAGAGCAGCTGTGACAACTCCCACTTTGTGTGTGATTTTTTAAATCTTTTAACTCCACGCCTTTTGCAAGCCCCCGCATTTACTTCTCTTACAACCCCATCTAAAAATATTTTAAACCCCAACCACGTGACATCACACACCCTTTGTCTAAGGCCACTTTTACTGGGAAAAAATTTCCCTCTTTCCTACAACTCTAACTTGAGCCTCACTACCTCGAAAAAACTTTTCACTGCTTTCATAACCTACCTCCTACACCATACACTTGCAACATCTGCCCCTTTCCCCCCCTATCCACCCTGCCCCAACCCCTTTTTCAAATCCATAAATGCACAAAGCCCCTTTTTACCCTTTATCTAAATACTTTTCACTTATATTTCACTGTAAAAACCTGGCCCAACCCCCACCTTTTCCCAAAACCTCCCTTTTTCATCTCTATCCTATTCTCCGTCTTACTCTTAATTCTTCAAATTTTAACTCTAAACCCCTACACTTTTAAACCCGGGGACACTCAACAACTTATCCCCCTATAATAAAAATAATATTAATATATATATATATTAATTATAAGTGGACCCCCGTTAACGATTTTAAACCGTGCAAAAGGGGTCATCGTTATGGAAAAAATCGTTATGCAATCAATTTTTCCCCCCTAAGAAATAAAGGAAAAAAATAAATCCGTGCAAGACGCCCAAAAGTATGAAAAAAAATTTTTTTACCACATGAAAAGTTAATTTTAATACAAACAAACGAAAAAGGCATGCACAATTAAATGAAACCCTTTCTTTTTTGAAGATCGTGATATTATGGGGGGGGAGGAGGGGGGAGCAAATCTTTTTACTGTTTAGAAGGGGAAACCCCTTTCCCTTAGGACTTGAGGTAGTAAAACCTTTTCTGGGGGTTCTTCCCTTTTTTTTTTAATGCCACTAGGGGCCCGCTTCAGAGTCACTGGGTTTTTTCGCACAAGATATCGTCCATAGTGGGCCCGTACCCCGTTCCTTTTTGACTTCCTAAAGTGTTTCACAACATTGTCAGTGTAATAATCACCAGCACGGCTTGCAATAGCTGGTAGGGGGATTTTCATCCATGAAGGTTTTTCACTTTAAGCCCCTTACACGATTTCCTTTAAACTTTAAGTAGGCAACTTCTTCAATTTCTCTCCCCCCCCCCGAAACAATTCCTAGGTGTGGCCTCTTGCTGTTGAATTATCTAGCACTCATCAGGGGTTTGTTCTTCATTGTCCTCCTCCACCAACCTTCCACAACCCCCCACTAAAACCCCCAACCCCCAAGGGCTTTCCCAAAGCCACAATGGGTCCTCAACTGGGACAGGGTTTTCAGGGTTAGCCCAAACCCTTCAAAATCCCTTTGTCTACACATTCTGGCCACAGTTTCTTCCAAGCAGAGTTCAAGGGCCTCTTTGTCACTTCCTCTCAGCTTACCTATAAGGGTTACACAATTGAGGATATTAAGTGATCTCTCCAGAAACCTCTCTTAGAGTCAGTGAGTTTCTGAGTGTCATTACAAAGCAACCTTTCAAACAGAGCTTTGTGTACAGTTTCTGGTAGTTGAAATAACCTTGCGTGGTCCAAATGGGCTGACAGGAGAGGAGTGGTATTAGGAGGCAAAAAACTTCACCATAATGAAGCTCATGTCCCCATAAGTCGCTCGGACACGTCCTGTATGGATGACCATGGCATTGTCTAACACCAGGAGCACTTAAGTCAATTTTCTTTTCATTGTAATTTTCAACATTGGGGGCAGAATGCATGTGTAACCAGTAAGAAAAATTCCCTAGTAGACCCATGCCTTACAGTTTGCCCTCCACAGCACACACAAATTATCCTTGAGGACATTCTTTTTAGCCTGTAAACGCCTCTGAGTTTCAGAGTGATACACTAATAAAGGCTTTTCACTTTCAATCACCAGTAGCATTGGCACACATCAACAAAGTAAGCCTGTCTTTATCATAGGCTTATGGTCCTGGGAGTGCCTTTTCCTCCATGAGTAATGGTGGTCCTGCTTGCATTTTCTTCAGAACTTGCCTGTTTCATCACAATTAAACACTTGTTCAGGTTTCAGTCCTTCAGTTTCTATGTACTCCTTGAATTCTGCACATATTTTTCAGCCGCTTTGTGGTCCGAACTGGCAGCCTTACCACTGCCTTATCACACTATGATGCCACTCACGCTTCTTAAATCTCGCAAACCAACCTTGAGCTGGCCTTAAAAATCACTCACTACATCACTAGGTTCAGGCATTTTTTTAATTTAAATCGTCATGCCACTTCCTAGCCTTTATCACATATGATCGCTTGAGAGCCGCTATCTTGTCCTGCTATCTGTTTTTCATTTATCCACACCAAAAAGAGTCTCTCACCATCTTCCTCAATTGCGATGCTTTGTTTCGAAAACACAGTTTTAACCCTTTGGCAAGAGACAGCTTCCCTTGATTGTCTTTCAGGTGCCCACAATAAGTAGCGATGGTTTGATTTGGGTTTCTTGTACAGCTAGACAGTCGGCTATAACGCACTCCACTTTCATACTATCAATTAACTCTTTCTTCTTCATCTCTATAGTAATCTTACCCTTTGAGGTGTAGGGTTGGCACTAGAAGCTTTCTTTGGGGCTCCGCCATGGTCACGTTATTTTCCAGAACAGCACCGAAAATTACTGATAATAATACGAAATATTCGAGTGTATGCTTGGATGTTACCGCGAGGGCTGGCTGGTAAACCAATGGGATGGAGCGGCCAAAGTGAGGCTGGCTGAGGGCACATTGGACGCGTCTCGGACGAAAATGTATTGCGGGGTTTTTAATTGGTATGCGGGCAAAAAATGTTCCGATAAAAGTAATCGTTATGCGGAAAAATCGCTATGCGATGCCATCGTTATGCGGGGTCCACTGTATATATATATATATATATATATATAAGGAGATAAGATACAGATTTCGTTGGATTTTAACCCCGAGGCTTAGCCACCCAGGATAACCCAAGAAAGTCAGTGCGTCATCGAGGGACGTCTAACTTATTTCCATTGGGGTCCTTAATCTTGTCCCCCAGGAGCTGACCCACACCACTCGATAAACACCCAGTACCTATTTGCTTGCTAGGTGAACAGGACAATATAAAAAATATATTAAATATATCTATATATATAAATATATATATTATATATATATAAATATATATATATAAAATAATATATATATATATATATATAACAGTGGACCCCCGCTTAACGATCACTTCACCAATGCGACCAATAATGTAAGTGTCTGTATTAAGTGGCATTTCCAACGTGTATGTTTTGGGGTCTGAAATGGAGTAGTCTACTTCACAATATTCCTTATGGGAACAAATTCGGTTAGTACTGGCACCTGAACATACTTCTGGAATGAAAAAATATCGTTAACAGGGGTCCACTGCATATATATATATATATATATAAAATATATATATATATATATATATATATATATATATATATATATATATATATATATATATATATATACATATATATAGAGTGGACCCCCGCATAACGATTTTAATCCGTGCAAGAGGGGTAATTGTTATGCGAAATAATCGGTATGCGAATGAAGTTTCCCCATAAGAAATAATGGAAATCAAATTAATCCGTGCAAGACACCCAAAAGTATGAAAAAAACAATTTTACCACATGAAATATACATTTTCCTACACACAAAGAGAAGGATACATGCACAATAGTAGAGTAGTACATGCACAGTATATATTGTGCATGTACTAGTCTACTAAATGAAGAATAAATGACACTTACCTTTATTGAAGATGCAGCAATGACTGATGAGACACTGTGTCCTGGGAGTACCTTTTCCTCCTGAGTACTGTAGGTCCTGTTTGGCATTTTCTTCCAGAACAGGCCTTATCACACTGTGTATGCCACTACGAATTTTTTAAATTTCCCCAAAAACCAACCCTTTTTGCGGGAAAAAAAATTCCCCAAATTATGAGCATTTTTTTTCCAGGCTTTTTTTTTCCCTTTTTCACCGGGGTGTTAGTCAACTTGTGGGGGTTGCATCCTGGGAGAAAAAATTTAAAGGACCCCAAGGGAAAATAAGTTAGCCCAGTTTTTGGAAAAAACCCAACTGACTTTTTTGGGTTATCCTGGGTGGCAAATCCTTTTGGGGTTTAATTTTTTTCTTGGTATTCTCAATAAGCCCACCAAAAACGGGCACAGCAGAAAGCAGCAGCACCCTGATGGTGGTACAGCAGCAACAAAACGATGCTACAGCAGAACAGACGATGTTACAGCCCCAGCACGCAGCAGCTGAGGTGGTACAGCAGAAACAGACGATGCTACGCACAACGGGACGATGTTACAGCAGAAAGCAGACATGCTACAGAAGAAAGGGGCAGCGGGACAGTGCAGCGCAGCTGTACCCCCAAATATAGCGAGGGTTGATTGGGGTTTATTATAAAACCCGGCCCTCGGAGCCCGGCACCCCCACTTTCATATTTATAAATGATTTTTTTCTTCATCTTATTGTAATTTCACCCTTATTCCCTGTGGGGTTTTTGGGCACTAGAAGCTTTCTTGGGGC
The DNA here is from genome assembly GCF_026875155.1 of Cherax quadricarinatus. Lineage (NCBI taxonomy): Eukaryota > Metazoa > Arthropoda > Malacostraca > Decapoda > Parastacidae > Cherax > Cherax quadricarinatus. The sequence goes on from NC_069427.1 coordinate 46,077,686, forward strand.
CCCTGGCCCCCCCCCCTTTTTCGAGAAAAAGAAACCGAAAAAACTGTAATAATACGAAAATTCTAAATTGTATCCCTTGGATGTTCCCCGCGGAGGCTGGCGGGTAAACAATGCCACCGGGGGAAAAGGGTAAACGGGGGGGCCCCTTTTTAAAGCCCGCACATTTGGACGCGTCTCGGACGAAAATGGGTGAGGGGGTTTTTTAAGGGCGGTATGTGGAAAATTTTTGCGATTAAAAACAACGGTTTTGCGGATTAATCGCTATGTGATGCCCTGTTATGCGGGGGGCCATGTATTATTATTATTTTTTTTAAATTTTCCCCACTGGCCGATTTTCCCCCCAAGGGGGAGGGTGGCCCGAAAAAGAAAAACTTTCACCCTCATTCACTCCATCACTGTCTTGCCCGAAGGGTGCTTTACACTACAGTTTTTAAACTGCAACATTAACACCCCTCCCTCAGAGTGCAGGCACTGTACTTCCCATCTCCAGGACTCAAGTCCGGCCTGCCGGTTTCCCTGAATCCTTCATAAATGTTACTTTGCTCACACTCCAACAGCACATCAATTATTAAAAACCATTTGTCTCCATTCACTCCTATCAAACACGCTCACGCATGCCTGCTGGAAGTCCACAGCCCCTCGCACACAAAACCTCCTGTACCCCCTCCCTCCAACCTTTCCTAGGCCGACCCCTACCCCGCCTTCCTTCACTACAGCCTGATACACTCTTGAAGTCATTCTGTTTTGCTCCATTCCTCTTACATGTCTGAACCACCTCAACAACCCTTCCTCAGCCCTCTGGACAACAGTTTTGGTAATCCCGACCTCCTCCTAACTTCCAAACTACGAATTCTCTGCATTATATTCACACCACACATTGCCCTCAGACATAACATCTCCACTGCCTCCAGCCTTCTCCTCGATGCAACATTCATCACCCATGCTTCACACCCATATGAGAGCGTTGGTAAAACTATACTCTCATACATTCCAATCTTTGCCTCCAAGGACAAAGTTCTTTGTCTCCACAGACTCCTAAGTGCACCACTCACTCTTTTTTCCCTCATCAATTCTATGATTCACCTCATCTTTCATAGACCCATCCGCTGACACGTCCACTCCCAAATATCTGAATACGTTCACCTCCTCCATACTCTCTCCCTCCAATCTGATATCCAATCTTTCATCACCTAATCTTTTTGTTATCCTCATTACCTTACTCTTTCCTGTATTCACCTTTAATTTTCTTCTTTTACAACACCCTACCAAAATCATCCACCAATCTCTGCAACTTCTCTTCAGAAATCTCCCAAGAGCACAGTGTCATCAGCAAAGAGCAGCTGTGACAACTCCCACTTTGTGTGTGATTCTTTATCTTTTAACTCCACGCCTCTTGCCAAGACCCTCGCATTTACTTCTCTTACAACCCCATCTATAAATATATTAAATCAACCACGGTGACATCACACATCCTTGTCTAAGGCCTACTTTTACTGGGAAAAAATTTCTCTCTTTCCTACATACTCTAACTTGAGCCTCACTATCCTCATAAAAACTCTTCACTGCTTTCAGTAACCTACCTCCTACACCATACACTTGCAACATCTGCCACATTGCCCCCCTATCCACCCTGTCATACGCCTTTTCCAAATCCATAAATGCCACAAAGACCTCTTTAGCCTTATCTAAATACTGTTCACTTATATGTTTCACTGTAAACACCTGGTCCACACACCCCCTACTGTTCCTAAAGCCTCCTTGTTCATCTGCTATTCTATTCTCCGTCTTACTCTTAATTCTTTCAATTATAACTCTACCATCCCATTTTAAAACCCAGGTATACTAAAAGATTTTCCCCACCTAAAATTTTTTGCCTCTCTTTTTTTTCCCCTTTGTTTTTTATACAAAGGAACTAGGGCTTTGCTCCCCTCCCAACCCCTAGGTACCTTCCCCTCTTCCCCCACATTTTTTAAAATTAATTGCCCCAACCACTAAAAAAATATTTTCCCCCACCTGCTTTTAACTTTTTAATCTTTTCCCCCTAAACCCAGGCGGGCCTTACCCCTTTTTTTTAAACCTACTGCCTCACAAAACCCCCACACTAAACAATGGCTCTTCCTCATCCTAAAAGATGTTTTTCCTTTTCCCCTGAAACCACGAAATCACATTTTTCCCCTATCTTCATAAAATTTAAAAATTCCTCAAAATTTTTCCCTCCTTTTTCCCAATCCCTCTAACTTCCTTAAATTTAAACTCCCCCTTCCTATTTTTAACTGAAAAATCCATTTGTTCTTTTGGCTTTTTTAATTTGTTAATCCCCTTTTTCCAAAAACTTTTTTTATTTTCAAAAAAAATTTTTTTGTTTACCACCCTCACCCACTCTCTAAAATTTGCTCTTTTTTTTACATTGCTTCCCACTCCTTAACCTCTCTCTTTTTCCATTTTTCCCCTTCCCCCTTGGCATCACTTCTATTTTTGTAAAAATTTCATATGTAACTTTTTTTCCCTTACACTCTCCTTACATCACTTTCCACAAAACGCCCCTCTTCCCTCCTGCACCCATTTTTCCTGTAACCAAAACTTTGCGAACACTCAAACCCACTACTTTTTTAAAACCTCCCCAAATACCTTTTCCTACCCCATTGCCTATGCTCTCTTTAAACCCCAAATTTTATCCCCCAAATAGCTTTTTAAATAATTTTAAACCCCAAACTTTTTTTAGTTTTTTAAACCCTTCACCTCTCCCCTTCCCTGATGTTTCTATTCCCCTTTGTACCCCATCTACCTTTTACCTCAGTGTACTGCTATTTAGAAAGTGTCTGATATTTTCTGGGGCCCCCCCTTTAAAAAAATTGAAAAACCGGGGAAGTCTACTCAACGGGTCTTTTATCAAACCAATCATAATCCAACAAAAAACTGTATTTCCCCTAATCATACTTGTTTTTATTTATCCTCTTTTTTTTTAAAATAGGTATTACCTTAACAAAACCCCTTTCTATACAAATTAAATTTAAAAAGGGCCCCCCTTTATCTTTTACCCCGGGCACCCCAAACTTACCAACCAAAACCCTCTCAAAAAGTTTTCCTATTTTAAGCTTTTCGGGTTCCCCTACCAAAAATTACTCTCTCACTTGGTTAAAAGGGCCCCTATACATTCATTAACATCCCCCCAAAATTCTCTCTCCCCTCGGGAAATTCCCTTTTTTCCCCAGGTGGATAAAAACGCTGAAAATGCCCCACTTTCCACCAAACCCTTTTTTTTTAACCCCCATAATTTTTAAATTTTACACATTCATATTCTCTTTTCTCCTTCCAAATTTGGATCTTTAACTTTAAACGGCCCCCCCCTTCCCTTTTTTTTAACTCCCTCAGATACTCCAGTTTTTAATCCCCCAAATTTATTTCCCCCCACTAAAAATCTCCTACCCCCTTTCCCAGTTTTGGGTTTCCTTTGGGGCCCCAAGGAAAAACCAAAAAATTTCTTTTCATTTCAAAACCCTTTCAGCAATCATTTTTTCCCTTTGTCATCCCACTCCCTCCAGCACTAAAAAAGCATCCCATTTTTAAAAATTTTTTTTTCTTTTTTTTTTAGTAAATGTCTACAGGAAAAAAGGGGTTTATAGCCCATTGCTCCCGGCATATATATATATATATAAAAAACAGTTAAAAATAGGAGAGGAGATTTTAAAGGAAGGGTTTGAGGGATTGGGAAGATGGAAGGAATATTTTGGGGGGAATTGTTAAATTTTTGGGTGAAAATTTGGGGAAACCCGGGGTTTTTGTGTAAAGGGCAAGGAGGAATAAAATCCCTTTTAGGAAGTGAAAGGAAAAGCCAGTTTTGAGTGTGGGGGGAATTCGTGAGGCGTAGGGAAAAAAGAAAGGGGGGAAAGGGAGCCGGGGTTGATGGGGTAAAGATGAAATGTTAAAAACAGGTGGGGATATATTTTGGGAGTGGTTGGTGCAATTGTTTATTTAAAGTTGGAAAAGGGTAAGGTACCTTGGGGGTGGCAGAGAGATGCCCAGGGTTCCCTTTTTAAAACAAAGGGGATAAAAGAGAGTGCAAAAAAATTTTAAGGGGGAAAAAAGTCTGTTGAGTGTAAACCCGGTTTAAAATGTTGGTTTGAGTTTTTAATTGAAAAAATTTTAAAAAGGGGAAGCGGGGAATAGGATAGCAGATGACAAAGGGGGTTTAGGAAAAAGGGAGGGGGTGTGGGAACCCGGTTTTTTACAGTGAAAAAAATTAAATGAACATATTTAGTTAAACAAAGAGGGTTTTGTGGCATTTTTTGGATTTGGGAAAAGGGTATGCCCGGGTGGATAGGGGGGGAAAGGGGGCAGATGTTGCAAAATGTATGGTGTAGGAGGTAGGGTTTCTGAAAGCGTGGGAAAATTTTTAAAGAGGATAGGAGGCTCAAGGGTTTGAGATTAGGGGAAGGGGGGAAAATTTTTTTCCCCGTAAAAGGGAGGACTTAACAAGAAAGTGTGATGTTTACCGTTGGGTTTTTTAAAATATTTATAGATGGGGTTGTTTGAGAAGTAAATGCGAGGGTCTTGGCAAGAGGCGTGGAGTTTAAAAGATAAAGAATCACACACAAAGTGGGAGTTGTCACAGCTGCTCTTTGCTGATGACACTGTGCTCTTGGGAGATTCTGAAGAGAAGTTGCAGAGATTGGTGGATAATTTGGTAGGGTGTGCAAAAGAAGAAAATTAAAGGTGAATACAGGAAAGATAAGGTTATGAGGATAACAAAAGATTAGGTGATGAAGATTGAATATCAGATTGGAGGAGAGAGTATGGAGGAGTGAACGTATTCAGATATTTGGGAGTGGACGTGTCAGCGGATGGGTCTATGAAAGATGAGGTGAATCATAGAATTGATGAGGGAAAAAGAGTGAGTGGTGCACTTAGAGTCTGTGGAGACAAAGAACTTTGTCCTTGGAGGCAAAGAGGGGAATGTATGAGAGTATAGTTTTACCAACGCTCTTATATGGGTGTAAAAGCGGGGGTGATGAATTTTGGGCAGCGAGGAGAAGGCTGGAGGCAGTGGAGATGTCATGTCTGGGGGAAATGTGTGGTTGAATATAATGCAGAGAATTCGTAGTTTGGAAGTTAGGAGGAGGTGCGGGATTAACCAAAACTGTTGTCCAGAGGGCTGAGGAAGGGTTGTTGGGGTGGTTCGGACATGTAGAGAGAATGGAGCGAAACAGAATGACTTCAAGAGTGTATCATCTGTAGTGGAAGGAAGGGGGGGTAGGGGTCGGCCTAGGAAGGGTTGGAGGGAGGGGGTAAAGGGGGTTTTTTGTGTGCGAGGGCTTGGACTTCCAGCAGGCATGCTTGAGCGTGTTTGATAGGAGTGAATGGAGACAAAGGGTTTTTTTAATACTTGACGTGCTGTTGGAGTGTGAGCAAAGTAACATTTATGAAGGGATTCGGGGAAAACCCGGGCAGGCCGGACTTGAGTCCGGGAGAGGGGAAGTACAGTGCCTGCACTCTGAAGGAGGGGTGTTAATGTTGCAGTTTAAAAACTGTAGTGAAAGAAACCTTCTGGCAAGACAGTGATGGAGTGAAGATGGGAAAGTTTTTCTTTTTCGGCCACCCTGCCTTGGTGGGAATCGGCCGGTTGAAATAAAAAAAAATAAATATATATATATATATAATATATATATATATATATATATATATACAGTGGACCCTTGCATACCGTACGCATCACATAACGTTCAATCCGCATACCGCTCGCTTTTATCGCAAAAATTTTGCCTCGCATACCGCTCAAAAACCCGCTCACCGCTCTTCGTCCGAGACGCGTCCAATATGCGCCCTTAGCCAGCCTCACATGTGCCGCCGGTGGCATTGTTTACCAGCCAGCCTCCGCGGTAACATCCAAGCATACAATCGTAACATTTCGTATTATACCACCTAACATCTGCTGCTGCTGCTTCACCACCTAATACCTGCTGCTGCTGCCTCACCACCTAACACCTGCTACTGCTGCCTCACCACCTAACACCTGCTGCTGCTGCCTCACCACCTAACACCTGCTGCTGCTGCCTCACCACCTAACACCTCTGCTGCTGCCTCACCCCCCTAACACCTGCTTGGCTGCTGCCTCACCACCTCACAACTTACTGCTGCTGCTTAAACCCCACCTAACACCTGCTGCTGTCTCACCACCTAACACCCTTTGCTGTTGCCTAAACACCTAAAACCTGCTTATACCTGACCACCTAACACCTGCTCCTGCCTGACCACCTAACACCTGCTCCTGCCTGAGCACCTAACACCTGAGCAGATAAAAGTTAACACCTGAGCAGCTAACACCTGACAGTCAACACCTAAGCAACTAACACAGTCAACACCTGAGCACTAACACAGGTAACACCTGATCAGCTAACACGGTCAACACCTGAGCAGCTTAACCCAGCCCAACACCTGAGCAGCTAAAAACAGCCCAACAACCTAAGCAGATAACACAGTCAACACCTGAGCAGGTAAGACAGTCAACACCTGAGCAGCTAGAAATATAAACACATATGCAGTATAATGTGATCCTTTATTGACAACGTTTCACCCACACAGTGGGCTTTTTCAAGTCACACACCCACTTTGGGGGTGAAACGTTGTCAATAAAGGATCACATTATACTGCATATGTGTTTATATTTCCATTGTGTCGGTATTTTATACCATTTATTTCCACCTGAGCAGGTAACACAGTCAACACCTGAGCAGGTAACACAGTCAACACCTGAGCAGGTAACACAGTCAACATCTGAGCAGCTAACACAGTCAACACCTGAACAGGTAACACAGTCAACACCTGAGCAGGTAACAGTCAACACCTGAGCAGGTAACACAGTCAACACCTGAGCAGGTAAGACAGTCAACACCTGAGCAGGTAAGACAGTCAACACCTGAGCAGCTAACACAGTCAACACCTGAGCAGGTAACACAGTCAACAAAACACAGACATGATCATGTCTGGCGCCTTAATACACTATATTTCATGGGTCAAACTCTCTCTATGTATCATCTAGCACATGAATGTTATATTGTAATAAAGGTAGGTGTTACTCATCTGTGTTAGACACCACAGGTGTTACTCACCTGTGTTAGACACCACAGGTGTTACTCACCTGTTAGACAACACAGGTGTTACTCACCTGTGTTAGACAACACAGGTGTTACTCACCTCTGTTAGACACTACAGGTGTTAAATCCAAACCCGTTAGACAACACAGGTGTTACTCACCTGTGTTAGACAACACAGGTGTTACTCACCTGTGTTAGACACTACAGGTGTTACTCACCTGTTAGACAACACAGGTGTTACTCACCTGTGTTAGACACCACAGTTGTTAGTCACCTGTGTTAGAAACAACCACAGGTTGGGTTACTCCCTGTTAGACAACACAGGGTTTTTACTCACCTGTGTTAGACAACACAGTTTTTTGGTTTAAAATCACTGTGTTTAAGATACCACAGTTGTTACTTTACCTGTGTTTAGACAAACCCCAGGTGTTACTCACCTGTGTTAGACACCACAGTTGTTACTCACCTGTGTTAGACACCACAGTTGTTACTCACCTGTGTTAGATACCACAGGTGTTACTCACCTGTGTTAGACACCACAGGTGTTACTCACCTGTTAGACACCACAGGTGTTACTCACCTGTGTTAGACACCACAGGTGTTACTCACCTGTGTTAGACACCACAGTTGTTACTCACCTGTGTTAGACACCACAGGTGTTACTCGCCTGTGTTAGACAACACAGTTGTTACTCGCCTGTGTTAGACACCACAGGTGTTAGACAACACAGGTGTTACTCACCTGTGTTAGACACCACAGTTGTTACTCACCTGTGTTAGACACCACAGGTGTTACTCACCTGTGTTAGACACCACAGTTGTTACTCACCTGTGTTAGACACCACAGGTGTTACTCACCTGTGTTAGACACCACAGTTGTTACTCACCTGTGTTAGACACCACAGGTGTTACTCGCCTGTGTTAGACACCACAAACACTGTTTATTGTTCACTTTATCACACTCACCCACCAACAACACAAGTTGTTGTTGTTGTTGTTGTTGTTGTTTATAGGGCCACGGACAGTGTACGTCGTATTGAACCCTGACTTCCGCCGCTCCCAAAACCAACCTCCACCAAACCCATTACGTACCTCTGTAATCTGTAAATACCTTTGTAACTTGTCATGATTGTGACCAGACTTACCTGGAGTTCATTACCTTTGTAAATTGTGAGTTCATTACCTTTGTAAATTGTGAGTTCATTACCTTTGTAAATTGTGAGTTCATTACCTCTGTAACTTGCTCAGCTATCAAAACTTTGGAGTCCAGTCCCTGGACCAATTATGTACCTCTGTAATCTTTTGACTACCGCCCACAGGATGGGTATGGGGTGCATAATAAACATATTAAACTAAAACTAAACACCAAAGTGGAAGGATGTTACACAAACAACCCGCACATATAAGCTTGTCAGGTAGTAGTTTGAGAACAATAATACGAAAAGAACTTCAGCTGAATTTTATGGACTTAAGGCTCAGGGAGATTGCCACAAGTCAGTCCATCTATCATCATTCTATCATGCAGGAGGAGCCACATGTCTATGGTGCATCCAACAAAATAAGCAGACTCTTGGATGTCACTACTGCCCGACTCCGGCTGGGTTACAAGTATCTTTGGCAGGTTAAATCACCACCACCAGATGTAGACCAAGCGAAATGTAAACTTTGCCAGATGGATTATTGTCACACCCTGCGTCATTATGTACTGGAGTGCGATAAAATTAATGAATTTAGAAACAACTCACTCAGAAGTGTTCAAGAAATGGCTAAGTATTTTATCCACAGTGGTATATTACAGACCATTCTGGAGAAATACCCTGACTTTGCTAGCTGTAAATAAAGCATTACCACATATGTGCATGTGTGTGTGTGTGTGTGTACTCACCTATTTGTGGTTGCAGGGGTCGAGTCCTAGCTCCTGGCCCCGCCTCTTCACCGGTTGCTACTGGGCCCTCTCTCTCCCCGCTCCATGAGCTTTATCAAACCTCGTCTTAAAACTGTGTATGGTTCCTGCCTCCACTACGTCATTTTCTAGGCTATTCCACTGCCTTACAACTCTATGACTGAAGAAATACTTCCTACTATCTCTCTGACTCATTTGTGTCTTCAACTTCCAATTATGGCCTCTTGTTTCTGTGTCCCCTCCCTGGAACATCCTGTCTTTGTCCACCTTGTCTATTCCACGCAGTATTTTATATGTCGTTATCATGTCTCCCCTGACCCTCCTGTCCTCCAGTGTCGTCAGGCCGATTTCCCTTAATCTTTCTTCATAGGACATTCCCCTTAGCTCTGGAACTAACCTTGTCGCAAACCTTTGTACTTTCTCTAGTTTCTTGACGTGCTTTATCAAGTGCGGGTTCCAAACAGGTGCTGTATACTCCAGTATGGGCCTGACATACACGGTGTACAGTGTCTTGAATGATTCCTTACTAAGGTATCGGAATGCTGTTCTCAGGTTTGCCAGGCGCCAATATGCTGCAGCAGTTATCTGATTGATGTGTGCTTCCGGAGACATGCTCGGTGTTATACTCACCCCAAGATCTTTCTCCTTGAGTGAGGTTTGCAGTCTTTGGCCACCTAGCCTATACTCTGTCTGTGGTCTTCTGTGCCCTTCCCCTATCTTCATGACTTTGCATTTGGCAGGATTAAATTCGAGAAGCCATTTGCTGGACCAGGTATCCAGTCTGTCCAGGTCTCTTTGAAGTCCTGCCTGGTCTTCATCAGATTTAATTCTCCTCATTAACTTCACATCATCTGCAAACAGGGACACTTCTGAATCCAACCCTTCCGTCATGTCGTTCACATATACCAAAAATAGCACTGGTCCTAGGACCGACCCCTGTGGGACCCCGCTCGTCACAGGTGCCCACTGTGATACATCATTACGTACCATGACTCGTTGTTGCCTCCCTGTCAGGTATTCTCTGATCCATTGCAGTGCCCTTCCTGTTATATGCGCCTGATGCTCTAGCTTCTGCACTAATCTCTTGTGAGGAACTGTGTCAAAGGCCTTCTGTGTGTGTGTGTGTGTGTGTGTGTGTGTGTGTGTGTGTGTGTGTGTGTGTGTGTGTGTGTGTGTGTGTGTGTGTGTGTTTGTGTGTATGTGCATGAATGTGTGAGTGTGTGTGTGTGTGTGTGTGTGTGTGTGTGTGTGTGTGTGTGTGTGTGTGTGTGTGTGTGTGTGTGTGTGTGTGTGTGTGTGTGAGTATGAGTGTGTGTGTGTATGAGTGTGTGTATGAGTGTGTGTGCATGTGTGTGTATGAGTTTGTGTGTGTGTGTGTGTGTGTGTGTGTGTGTGTGTGTGTGTGTGTGTGTGTATGTGTGTGTTTATGGTACGTGAAGAGCACAGTTTACATACCACCACTACCTGTAACCCTGGAGGAGCTGAAAATTTCGATCACTGAGGCAGTTTGCATGATAACGCCAGATATGCTGCAGTGTCTGGACTGAAGTGAACTACCACATCGATGTTTGCCGAGCAACCAGAGGGGTGCACATCGAGTGCCTTTAATGCTACCCTATACCACATGAAACTGATTGAAATCCTGCATCTGAAGATACTAACTGTCAAAGATTATTACAATAAAGTTACATGTTATACCTGTTTGAAATCAGGTAATGTTTTTGTGGACACCTTTTCTGTATGTAAAACTATAGTTGTCCTCTATAAAATGTATTTTTTGTTAATATTTTTGAGTGTCTGGAATGGATTAACTGGATTTACATTATCTTATGGGAAATATTAACAAAAATACATTTTATAAAAATAACTATAGTTTTACATACAGAAAAGGGATAATGAAATTCGAGGGACCACTGTATATGCACATGATGTCCACATCTTTTTCTAATTTAAAATTTATGTTTGTCAAGATGGTAACATATGAAAGTGCAGTTTTTTATATATGACTGACTACTTTATTCAGTCTGTTACTCCAACATGTCTCACATGGTTTTTCCAATACCACTGTTTATTCTAACACAATAGTCACTGCTATTTGGAAGCCATAATTCTCCACAAGTCCTTACAAGAGTTTAAATGTATTATATCTGAGAAGCATGGGAATACATTTGATTTACCTGGAGTTTACCTGGAGAGAGTCTCGGGGGTCAACGCCCCCGCGGCCCGGTCTGTGACCAGGCCTCCTGGTGGATCAGCGCCTGATCAACCAGGCTGTTGCTGCTGGCTGCACGCAAACCAACGTACAAACCACAGCCCGGCTGATCAGGAACTGACTTTAGGTGCTTGTCCAGTGCCAGCTTGAAGACTGCCAGGGGTCTGTTGGTAATCCCCCTTATGTGTGCTGGGAGGCAGTTGAACAGTCTCGGGCCCCTGACACTTATTGTATGGTCTCTTAACGTGCTAGTGACACCCCTGCTTTTCATTGGGGGGATGGTGCATCGTCTGCCAAGTCTTTTGCTTTCGTAGTGAGTGATTTTCGTGTGCAAGTTCGGTACTAGTCCCTCTAGGATTTTCCAGGTGTATATAATCATGTATCTCTCCCTCCTCCATTCCAGGGAATACAGGTTTAGAAACCTCAAGCGCTCCCAGTAATTGAGGTGTTTTATCTCCGTTATGCGCACCGTGAAAGTTCTCTGTACATTTTCTAGGTCGGCAATTTCACCTGCCTTGAAAGGTGCTGTTAGAGTGCAGCAATATTCCAGCCTAGATAGAACAAGTGACCTGAAGAGTGTCATCATGGGCTTGGCCTCCCTAGTTTTGAAGGTTCTCATTATCCATCCTGTCATTTTTCTAGCAGATGCGATTGATACAATGTTATGGTCCTTGAAGGTGAGATCCTCCGACATAATCACTCCCAGGTCTTTGACGTTGGTGTTTCGCTCTATTTTGTGGCCAGAATTTGTTTTGTACTCTGATGAAGATTTAATTTCCTCATGTTTACCATATCTGAGTAATTGAAATTTCTCATCGTTGAACTTCATATTGTTTTCTGCAGCCCACTGAAAGATTTGGTTGATGTCCGCCTGGAGCCTTGCAGTGTCTGCAATGGAAGACACTGTCATGCAGATTCGGGTGTCATCTGCAAAGGAAGACACGGTGCTGTGGCTGACATCCTTGTCTATGTCGGATATGAGGATGAGGAACAAGATGGGAGCGAGTACTGTGCCTTGTGGAACAGAGCTTTTCACCGTAGCTGCCTCGGACTTTACTCTGTTGACGACTACTCTCTGTGTTCTGTTAGTGAGGAAATTATAGATCCATCGACCGACTTTTCCTGTTATTCCTTTAGCGCGCATTTTGTGCGCTATTACGCCATGGTCACACTTGTCAAAGGCTTTTGCAAAGTCTGTATATATTACATCTGCATTCTTTTTGTCTTCTAGTGCATTTAGGACCTTGTCGTAGTGATCCAGTAGTTGAGACAGACAGGAGCGACCTGTTCTAAACCCATGTTGCCCTGGGTTGTGTAACTGATGGGATTCTAGATGGGTGGTGATCTTGCTTCTTAGGACCCTTTCAAAGATTTTTATGATATGGGATGTTAGTGCTATTGGTCTGTAGTTCTTTGCTGTTGCTTTACTGCCCCCTTTGTGGAGTGGGGCTATGTCTGTTGTTTTTTGTAACTGAGGGACGACCCCCGTGTCCATGCTCCCTCTCCATAGGATGGAAAAGGCTCGTGATAGGGGCTTCTTGCAGTTCTTGATGAACACAGAGTTCCATGAGTCTGGCCCTGGGGCAGAGTGCATGGGCATGTCATTTATCGCCTGTTCGAAGTCATTTGGCGTCAGGATAACATCGGATAGGCTTGTGTTAATCAAATTTTGTGGCTCTCTCATCATCTCTCATCATCTCATCTCTCATCATCTGCCAGAGAACTGCATTTCCATATTCTTTACCATATAACATTTTTTTTAAAAATAGGAAAAGGGCTGTGAACCTTGAGGAACTGTCTACTAAGGTATTTTAACCTTATTCACATTTGCTTATGTCAAGAGTACAGTAAGTGTATAAAGTAACCTTAAAATTTGAGCCAAATAAGACATTTGATAAGCAAACTAAATGAAGTTAAATAAGGAGGACACACAACAGAAATGCAAATTCTTTCACATTTCAAGTAAATCAGTTGAAGTCTTGAGAAATTTACCAGAAAACATTATGCATCTCATACACTGCAATTATGTTAGTTAATTTTCTATTAGATATACAAAGAGGCATGCAAATGCATCATTTACATCCAGAAAATTACTCTCCTTGTACACTATAAACAGATAAATACTTACATGAAAAGTGGACAGTTTGAAGGTTTTTCCATTCTATGTCCTTTTCGCAACAATTGGAAAAAATTTTCAACTCCTGGTACTGCTGGATAAGGTTTACCTCCTAGTGTCATAATTTCCCATAACAGGATACCAAATGACCACCTGCAGCATCAAAAAAATTATTATCAGTATTGGAAAAATATTATTTATACATCATGAACATAACTGTTGCCAACACAAATGGTGTTAGGAGGTAACTTACAATGTTTTTGTTGCTATAGCAATGAATAAGATAAGATAAGATAAGATAAGATTTCGTTCGGATTTTTAACCCCGGAGGGTTAGCCACCCAGGATAACCCAAGAAAGTCAGTGCATCATCGAGGACTGTCTAACTTATTTCCATTGGGGTCCTTAATCTTGTCCCCCAGGATGCGACCCACACCAGTCGACTAACACCCAGGTACCTATTTGCTGCTAGGTGAACAGGACAACAGGTGTAAGGAAACGTGTCGAATGTTTCCACCCGCCGGGAATCGAACCCGGGCCCTCCGTGTGTGAAGCGGAAGCTTTAGCCACCAGGCCACCAGGCATCAGATTAGAATATGAAAGAACAATAGGAACATGCAAGTGTACTGAGGAGAGTTCAGGAGGTTCCTGGCCAGGACCCCTGGAAGAGAATATGGGTACAGTATGCTTAAGCTACTGTGAGGAGCTCCATTCTGGATGACATAGTAAGCTGTTATTGTGAACCCTCATTGTGTCTGACCAGCAAGAGAATTCACATGCCAAATGAAGCTAAAGAATGAGTTTGATAACAGCAAGACAGAAGCGACTAGAGAGACATGCAGTAAGACAGCAGACACTATAGAGATTTAGAGAGAAGCATGTATAGTAGTCCAATGTATGTGCCATAATAATTCTTATCACTTCTACTGTTCCATTTATTGTACATATAACTGAAATTGTAACATCTTAATCTTCCTATTGCTGTTTTTCAATCATTTAGCCCCTTCACTGTCCAAAACTCCAAAATTTCCAGCGTTCACAGTGTCCAGATTTTCCAAGGGAAAAAACAAAAAACATTTGTTCTCCAGAAATGCTAATCTTTTTCTGAAGGTTACCTGGATACCTGGAGGTTACCTGGAGGTTATTCCGGGGATCAACGCCCCTGCGGCCCGGTCCATGACCAGGCCTCCCGGTGGATCAGGGCCTGATCAACCAGGCTGTTACTGCTGGCTGCACGCAGTCCAACATACGAGCCACAGCCCGGCTTATCCAGCACTGACTTTAGGTATCTGTCAGCTCTCTCTTGAAGGCAGCCAGGGGTTTATTGGTAATTCTGTCAGCATAGTTGCTGATCCCTGTGTTATATAGCATAGCATATTAGTATCGTCCATGTGCTTTAGATACAAGATCCCTTGTAGGCCTGTGACTTTGTGGGACGTCACGGGATGTGCATGTGTAGGCTCATACCTCTGCCCCGCTCTCACTCGGCGGCAGACCATCCAGACAAGAACTCGGCAAGGCTGGGCTCCATTCCTCATCATCTCAGTCTGGCAATATATGTTACCATCCAACAAGTGTGTCTACCTTCAACCCTCGATATCTCCATTTAAGAACCCCTACGATAATTCCCCTAATGCTTGATGGGAGGCTGTTGAACAGTCTTGGGCCCCGAACACTTATGGTGTTTTCTCTTAGTGTACCAATGGTGCCCCTTTTAAATTGGGGGTATTTTGCATCGCCCGCCCAGTCTTACTTTCACAGGGAGTGATTTCTGTGTGCAGATTTGGGACCATTCCTTCCAGGATTTTCCAAGTGTAGATTATGATACATCTCTCTCCCCTGCGTTCCAACGAGTACAAGTCAAGTGCTTCCAAACATTCCCAGTAGTTAAGGTGCTTGACAGAACTTATATGTGCAGTAAAGGATATCTTTACACTCTCTAGATCTCCATTCAAAGCAGGTGAAATTGCAGATGATAATGTACAGCAGTATTCCAGACTAGAGAGAACAAGTGATTTGAAAAGGATCATCATTGGCTTGGCATCTCTCGTTTTGAACATTCTCACTATCCATCCTATCATTTTCTTTGCACTTGTGATTGTGGCAATGTTGTGATCCTTGAAAGTGAGATCCTCAGACATTACTACTCCAAGGTCCCTTATATTATTTTTCCACTCTTTGTTGGCCAGATTTTGTAGTATACCTTTTTATTTTTTATCTCCTTCAGTTTTCCATAAGGGAGTATTTGGGAATTTGTCCTCATTGAACATCACATTGTTTTCTGTTGCCCACTGGAAAACTTTGTTTATACGTATCTTCTTGGAGCTGTCACCCACAGCAGGTGACAGCTTCATGCAGATCCTAGTATCATCCCAAAGGTTGAAGGTCTGTGGTTTATCTCTATCCTGATAGGGGATAGGAATAAGGTGGGGAAAGTACTTCCCTTTGGAACAGAGCTCTTCACTAGGCACCTCTCTTTTAATTTTGTAAACCCGTACTTTTTGTGTTCGTTTTTTGGAAGTTGGATCCATCTCCCCACTTTTCCCAGTTATTCCTTAAAAGCATGTATTTTTGCGCTTTATGCTGTGATTGTTTTTGTAAAACGTTTTTTTGAAAAGTCTGTGTATATTACATCTGCATTCTGTTTTTCTTCCAGTGCATCCAAGGCCTACATATGATCCATAGTTGTGAGAGGCAGGAGGACCTCCCTGAACCCTTTTTCCCGGATTGTGCAGTTTTTGGGGGAACCAGGTGATTTGCAATCCCTTTTAGCACCTTTAAAAGATTTTTATGAGTGGGACGTCAGAGCTTTTGGGTCTATAGTTCTTGCAATGCTTTGCTGCCACCTTATGGAGGGGGGGGCTTTATCCATTTTTTTAAAGTGACTGGGGAAAATTTCACCCATGCCCAAAGCTCCTACTCCATGTGTATTTAGGGCACGCGGAGGGGGGTCTTGCAGTTCTTAATGAATACAGAGTTCCACGAGTCTGGGCCTGGGGCGGGGAGTGCACGGGCAGTTGCAAGGCTTTTTCGAATCTATCGATTTTTGGGAAATGTCGGAAATCTGGCATAATTTACGGAGTTATGAGCTCATTCATGAAGAAATCTTTTGGGGTCATCGATCCTAGCTGTTTAGGGGCTCACTAAACACAGAGTCGTACGGGATTTCAGTATTTCACTCATTTCCTTGTTGTCACAATGCAAGTCCCATCCTGTCTGAGAAAGGGCCCGATACTAATGGGTATTTCCCTTGTTTTTTGGCATTTAAAAGAAAAATTTTGAATTTTTTTAAATTTCACTAATAGTTTTAAATCCCCTGTCTCTCCTGGTTCCGTAAGAGTCATTTAACTTAAGCCCAATATTTTCCCACCCCCTGGTCAGCGCCTCCTTTCGTGTATCAGATTTCTACACTCCGAAAAGCTCATGACTCTTCGCGTCTTCTGAAGAGGGCATTTTTCTCTCCCCAGCTTACCCCTCCTTCTTCGTTCTTGGGGGGAATATGCCTAGAACATTTTCAGCTGCCGGAAAGTTGATCCTTTCAAGGCACTGGTTTGGATCCATGCTTTTAAAGATATCTTCCCAAATGACCCCAAAAGCATGAAATTTTAGTGTAAAATAACAGATTCAGCAGGCACAATTTTTGCGATCTGAGCAAATTTATTCATCAGTGTTCCCATTTAAGCCATTTCCAAAGCTCAATTTAACCAAATTCTTAGCCATTTCATTATTATGCCATGATGACACAAGAACTACCCATTGGCAATTTTGGAAAAAATTTTTCACAAAATTTTAACAATTCCAATTTAAAAAAAAGAGCCAAAATAAAAAAATGTAATATTTCAGGCAACTAAACATTCCTCTTTTATTAATCATGACCGCAGGCCTCCCATTTTGAAATTTATCATTGGACAAAGAAATATGGACCCAGGGTTTCACCTATACAGATGTGACGAGTGAAAAGGCAAATGGGGGGGGGGGGTTTGGCCCGTACATTTCAGAGTCACTTGTTTGCACCAACTGCTTAATGCCTCAAATGATTTGTGGAATTTTAGCATAAAAGGGCGAGAACCAAAACCTATTTATTGTGGAAATTACAAGCCTCGGAAGCAAATCCCAGCAATTCCCGGAACGCTGTTTTTAAAAATTACCACTGTTGGAAAAACTTCCAGCCCTGCCCCAACATCTTCCCTGGGGGATTTCAACTTAAGGCCCTAAAATGGAGGGGAAAATAGCAAATAATATTGTTGCAGAAATAACACCAGGGGCAGCTCGTGAAAACTCCCACTCACGAGCTTTTAAATCTCTCCCCAAAAATTTAATTTAAACCAGCAAATAATCTAGCCTACTAGATGGGGAATACACTAGACCTCATCTTCACTAACAATGGAAACGATAAGAAATGTCACCAACAAAAAAAATTAAATCAGATCACCATTATTGAGGTTCAGACAGTATGCGCGGAGGGCCCCAACCGCTAATGAGATTTGTCACGAGGGGGCATTCACCAAATTCATCTTTAATAACAAAAAAATAAAGTGGACCAAGTAACCAAGTCCTAACCATATAACTGGGGAAAATTAAAGCAACACAGACCCCAACTTAGCCTAGAACAGATTAACTTGGTGGACTCGATGTAGCACAGGGTTATTCCCTTTTGAAAAAGGAGGGGTAATGTAAAAAAGAAAGACGGCACTCCCTTTTTCAAGCGACGGAAAAGAATAACAAGCGGCAAAAGGGAAAATTGAAATGGGGGGAACATTCAAAAAATAGCAAACTCGAACTAAGCAAAAGAATCCTTTTTTGGGTCAAACCGTGGGGGGAAAAAACTAAAAGCCATAAATAAAAAAAGAACCCAAAATTTTTTCTCCTATAAATCAAAATGAGGAAAACGGGTAGTATTGGGCCCCTACTTAAACAAGATGGGTCCTATACAGATGACAGTAAGGAAATGAGTGAGCTACTCAAATCCCAATATGACTCAGTTTTTAGCAAGCCGCTAACCAGACTGAGAGTCGAAGATCAAAATGAATTTTTTATGAGAGAGCCACAAAATTTGATTAACACAAGCCTATCTGATGTTATCCTGACGCCAAATGACTTCAAACAGGCGATAAATGACATGCGCATGCACTCTGCCCCAGGGCCAGACTCATGGAACTCTGTGTTCATAAAGAACTGCAAGAAGCCCCTATCACGAGCCTTTTCCATCCTATGGAGAGGGAGCATGGACATGGGGGTCGTCCCACAGTTACTAAAAACAACAGACATAGCCCCATTCCACAAAGGGGGCAGTAAAGCAACAGCAAAGAACTACAGACCAATAGCACTAACATCCCATATCATAAGAATCTTTGAAAGGGTCCTAAGAAGCAAGATCACCACCCATCTAGAAACTCATCAGTTACACAACCCAGGGCAACATGGGTTTAGAACAGGTCGCTCCTGTCTGTCTCAACTATTGGATCACTACGACAAGGTCCTAAATGCACTAGAAGACAAAAAGAATGCAGATGTAATATATACAGACTTTGCAAAAGCCTTCGACAAGTGTGACCATGGCGTAATAGCACACAAAATGCGTGCCAAAGGAATAACAGGAAAAGTCGGTCGATGGATCTATAATTTCCTCACTAACAGAACACAGAGAGTAGTCGTCAACAGAGTAAAGTCCGAGGCAGCTACGGTGAAAAGCTCTGTTCCACAAGGCACAGTACTCGCTCCCATCTTGTTCCTCATCCTCATATCCGACATAGACAAGGATGTCAGCCACAGCACCGTGTCTTCCTTTGCAGATGACACCCGAATCTGCATGACAGTGTCTTCCATTGCAGACACTGCAAGGCTCCAGGCGTACAGCAACCAAATCTTTCAGTGGGCTGCAGAAAACAATATGAAGTTCAACGATGAGAAATTTCAATTACTCAGATATTGTAAACATGAGGAAATTAAATCATCAGAGTACAAAACAAATTCTGGCCACAAAATAGAGCTAAACACCAACGTCAAAGACCTGGGAGTGATCATGTCGGAGGAGCTCACCTTCAAGGACCATAACATTGTATCAATCGCATCTGCTAGAAAAATGACAGGATGGATAATGAGAACCTTCAAAACTAGGGAGGCCAAGCCCATGATGACACTCTTCAGGTCACTTGTTCTATCTAGGCTGGAATATTGCTGTACACTAACAGCACCTTTCAAGGCAGGTGAAATTGCCGACCTAGAAAATGTACAGAGAACTTTCACGGCGCGCATAATGGAAATAAAACACCTCAATTACTGGGAGCGCTTGAGGTTCCTAAACCTGTAGTCCCTGGAACGCAGGAGGGAGAGATACATGATTATATACACCTGGAAAATCCTAGAGGGACTAGTACCGAACTTGCACACGAAAATCACTCACTACGAAAGCAAAAGACTTGGCAGACGATGCACCATCCCCCCAATGAAAAGCAGGGGTGTCACTAGCACGTTAAGAGACCATACAATAAGTGTCAGGGGCCCGAGACTGCTCAACTGCCTCCCAGCACACATAAGGGGGATTACCAACAGACCCCTGGCAGTCTTCAAGCTGGCACTGGACAAGCACCTAAAGTCAGTTCCTGATCAGCCGGGCTGTGACTCGTACGTTGGTTTGTGTGCAGCCAGCAGCAACAGCCTGGTTGATCAGGCTCTGATCCACCAGGAGGCCTGGTCACAGACCAGGCCGCGGGGGCGTTGACCCCCGGAACAGGTAAACTCCAGGTATGTGTGTGGGGGGGAGGGGGGTTGAGGAGTAGCATTTGAATATGATAGGTAAATTCCAGAACTCACACATCTGACTGTGAAGTATATACTCCGTAGTCGCCCTTCACTTATCTTTCGGTAATAATCTTGACTGTGAATGTCTCGTGCCAGACCAAAATCTGCAATTTTCATGATTCGATCTTCACTGACTAGAACATTGCGTGCAGCAAGGTCACGGTGGATGCACTGTTGAGAGAATAGCAATATACAATTAGATACATCTGAACTACTATTAACCTGAAACTTAAATACATGTACAGTAAATACATCCATTCTTTGATTTCTACATAAAAAAACCACAATACTGTACATCAAGTAACTGGAACCTCTGGTCATGTTATTTTTCTGTAAAGTTAATCAAGAAAATCTCCCCATTATAGTCTTGTGAATACCAGTTAGAGAGAACTGGCATTAATTTGAGTAAATAAAGTACACAAGTGGAAGAATGAAAAGGGGGTAAACACAATGAAGAATGATGTACACAAGTGAAGAATGATGTACACAAGTGAAGAATGATGTACACAAGTGAAGAATGATGTACACAAGTGAAGAATGATGTACACAAGTGAAGAATGATGTACACAAGTGAAGAATGATGTACACAAGTGAAGAATGATGTACACAAGTGAAGAATGATGTACACAAGTGAAGAATGAGAACCAGTAATTTTACAATATATTATTTGACTGTTATGTAATGCTTCTTGATTCTTATTGTATTGAATTTGCTATAATTCCAGTATATGCAGTATATAAAAACTATCATTATATGTTCAGGTTCCATGAACCACTCTATAAATAATTTATTGGTAGACTTTTCATTACACCAGTAATGTACTTTAACCCGTATATATATACAGTGGACCCCTGGTTTCCGATATTAATCCATTCCTGAGAGCTCATCGTAAACCAAAATTATCAAAAAGTGAATCAATTTTCTCCTAAAAATAATGGATTAAAATTAATCTTGAAGACCCCCAAAAGTATGAAAATTTTTTGTTTACCGTTTGAAATATTAAGTTTAATGCACACAAACTGAAAAAGACATGCACAGTTTGTAGTACTCTGCTAACAATAGAATACATGACTCTTACCTTTAATGAAGATCTGGTGATGATTGATGGGATGGGAGGAGGGGAGAGTGTTAAAGTTGTTAATGTTTAAAAGGGGGGAAAACCCCCTTCCATTAGGACTTGAGGTAGCAGCAAGTCCTTTTCTGGGGTTACTTCCCTTCTTCTTTTAATGCCATTGGACGAGCTTGAGAGTCACTGGACCTCCCGTTCCTTTACGATTTGTCTAAAATGGGCCACAACATTGTCATTGTAATAGTCACCAGCACGGCTTGCAATAGCTGTGTTGGGGTGATTTTCTCCATAAGGTTTTGCAGTTCAACCCATTTTTGAAACACATTTCCTTAATTTTAAGTAGGCAAAATGGTTTCCCACAATGCATAGGTTTTCAGGGTTAGCCCAAAACCCTTAAAAAATCTTTTAATTTCCATACAAATTCTCCCCCCTTTTTACCACGGGTTTGGCACTAGAAGCTTTTTTGGGCGCCCATGGTGACTTATTTTGCTGAAACAAGCCCCAAAAACACTGTGAAAATGGAATTCCAAAATGATCCTTAGAGCGAGCACAGGCTGGCTTGTAAACCCGGGGCCACCGGGACACTCCTCGCGAATTGCGTATCCGGTTTTTTAAAACGGAACGGGGCAAAATTTTTGCGTTAAAAATGTATCAAACCGGATTTTATCGGATCCCGATGCCATTGCAAACCGGGGGTCCCTGTAACATTCTTACCGCTAGTGCCCAAACGTTATATACTTTTTTTTTCCCTCCCCCCAAAATTTTCGGAAGATTGGCCTAGATCCTTTTTAGCATAAAAGGGGTCAAACCTTGGTGTGCCCCTAAAAAATATCGGGACCACTTAGTACCTTGTGGAAGGGGGCCAGTTAAAATGAGCGACAGCTCGAGCAGTGTGGCAAACACCAAGGATTCACTGATGTAATGTCATGTTAACACTCCCCTTTTAACCCGTAAATGGTCCAAACATATATATACGTTCACTATCCCAGTGCCCTGAACATTTTGAAAAATAAAAAAAAAATAGATTTTTTTTTATGGAAATAAAGAGCACATTTTTCCAAGTGTTACAGGATAAAAAAAAATTGTGGTCACTACTCACTGAGATATGAAGCCGAGAAGTTGGCACTAGATGCTCAAGTGACAGCAACATCGAGATCCTGCTGCTTGCAGAAGTGTTGCCGATATACTTTTTTTTCTACTTTTCAAATTATTTTATATAATTTTTAAGTTCTGATAATTATAATTTATAGTAGTACTTGTCATTTCATAACCAATGTTTTTTCTGACATATATTGTACTAAAATTTTGTCCCAAACACATGACAGGTGGACATTCACACCCCCTTGGCCATTTACTATTGTCTTAGAATATATACAAAGTATTTATAGGTCCCAGCAATGTTCTGGATATGTGTAAGTATATAATAATAAGAAAAATAAAAAATAAAAAAAAAATAATAATAATAATAAAATAATAATAATAATAAAATTTTTTTTTTTATTATTAAAAACACCTGGCCGACCCCCACCAAGGCGGGGGGCCCCAAAAAAAAAAAAACTTTCCCCATCATTCACTCCATCACTGTCTTGCCAGAAGGGTGTTTTACACTAATTTTTTTAAACTCAAATTTTTACACCCCTCCTTCAAGTGCGGCACTGTACTTCCCATTCCAGGACCAAGCCCGGGCCTCCCGGTTTTCCCTAAACCCCCTTTCATAAAGTTACTTTGCAACCTCCAACAGCATGTAAAGTATTAAAAACCCTTTTTCTCTCCATTCATTATCAAACACGCTCACCATGCCTGCTGGAACCCAAGCCCCCCACACAAAACCCCCTTTTCCCCCCTCCCCCAACCTTTCCTAGGCCACCCCTACCCTCCCTTTCCCTTCCCACTACAGACTGATACACACTTGAAGTCATTCTTTTTTGCCCCTTTCTCTCCAAAGTCCGAACCACCCCAACAACCCTTTCAGCCCCTGGACAACAGTTTTGGTAATCCTGCACCTCCTCCTAACTTCCAAACTACGAATTCTCTGCTTATATTCACACTACACATTGCCCTCAGACATGACATCTCCACCCCTCCCCTTCTCCCCGCTACAACATTTCCAAAACCCTGCTTTCCACCATATAAAAATTTTTTTTTTTTTTAGATTTTTCCACCGAAGGGCTAGTTTATTGTGCACCCCATTTCCATCCTGTGGACGGAGCGAGAGCATATGGATACACAAAAGGCCTAGGACTAGGCCCCAAAGGGTTAACAGAAATACATTGGGTTTATATCAATATCTATAGTTTTACTTACTGTTAAAGCAAATTTTGGAAATTTTTAAATATATCTGGTATCTTTTTTCTTAATAAGATATCTTGCATGTCACATAGGTTTTTTATACGTCTGTCTTGTATTCCCAATAAGTGGACAATTAACACATAGTGTTCAAGAAGTGACCATAGGGCCCGATCACAAATTTACATTTTGTTTATACTCTGTTGTCTCCCCAAAATGCCAGAATACTTGTAACCAACCTAAGCCTGGCCCCTACAACATCGTCAGTCTGTTCACATTGCAAGTTGCTCCATAAACATACTTAAACTACGTTTCATGTTATCATAGTGGGTTATAGATCTACTCAGGCTTCTAACTGCATTCCTATAACAATCATTTTCATTATTTACTTCTCTCCTAATATTATTCCCCATATAAGAGCGTTGGTAAAACTATACTCTCATACATTCCCCTCTTTACCTCCAAGGACAAAGTTCTTTGTCTCCACAGACTCCTAAGTGCACCACTCACCCTTTTCCCCTCATCAATTCTATGATTCACTTCATCTTTCATAGACCCATCCGCTGACACGTCCACTCCCAAATATCTGAATACATTCACCTCCTCCATACTCTCTCCCTCCAATCTGATATTCAATCTTTCATCACCTAATCTTTTTGTTATCCTCATAACCTTACTCTTTCCTGTATTCACCTTTTAAATTTTTTTCTTTTGCACACCCTACCCAAAATTATCCACCAATCTTGCAATTCTCTTCAAAATTCCCCCAAAGCACAGTGTCACGCAAAGAGCAAATGTGAAACTCCCACTTTTGTGGATTCTTTTTCTTTTTTAAATCCCCCCTCTTGCCCAAGACCATCGCATTCACTTCTCTTACAACCCCATCTATAAATAATTAAACAACCACGGGCACCACACCCTTTTCTAAGGCCTACTTTTACTGGGGAAAAAATTTTCCCCCTTTCCCACATCTCTAACTTGACCTCCATCCTCGTAAAAAATCTCATGCTTTCAGTAACCACCTCCTACACCTACACCTCAAAAAACTGCCACATTTCCCCCCTATCCCCCGTCATTGCCCTTTTTTTAAAACCCTAAAAGCCAAAAGACCCTTTAGCCTTATCTAAATACTGTTCACTTTTATGTTTTTACTGTAAACACCTGGGCCACACACCCCCTACCTTTTCCCAAAGCCTCCTTGTTCATCTGCTATCCCATTCTCCGTCTACTCTTAATTCTTTCAATAATAACTCTACCAAAACTTTACCAGGTATACTCAACAGACTTATCCCCCTATAATTTTTGCACTTCTTTTTTTTCCCCCCCTTTCCTTTATACAAAAGGAAATTTCATGCTCTTGCTAATCCCTAGGTACCTTACCCCCCTTCCATACATTTAAAATAATTGCCCAAAACCCACTCCCAAAAATTATCCCCCCTGCTTTTAACATTTTTGTCTTTATCCCTAATCCCCGGGTGCCTTACCCCCCCTTTTATTTTACCCACTGCCTCAGAAATTCCTCCACACTCCCAAATGGGTCTTCCTCCTTTCCCGCAAGTTTTTTCTCCTTGCCCTATACACGAAATCACAGCTTCCCATCTTCATCAACATTTTTCAATTCCCCCAAAATATTCCCTCCATCTTCCCAAAACCCCTAACTCTCCATTTAAAATCTCCTCTCCTATTTTTTAACTGAAAATCCATTTGTTCTCTAGGTTCCTTAATTGTTAATCTCATCCAAAACTTTTTTTTATTTTTAAACAAAAAATTTTTTGATAACATCTCACCCACCTCTCATTTTTCTCTCTTTTTTTTTGCTTCCCCCACTTTTTTAACCTGTCTCTTTTTCTCCATTATTTTCCCTCCCTTTCATCACTTCACTTTGTAAAAAAATTCTCATATCTAACTTTTTTTTACCTTACTACTTTCTTTACATCATCATTCCACCAATCGCTCCCCTTCCCTCCTGCACCCCACTTTTTCCGTAACCCAAACTTCTGCAACACTCACACTACATTTTAAATACCCCATACCCCTTCGACCCCCCTTGCTTAGCTCTCATTTGCCCATTATCCTCCAATAGTGTTTATTTTTTACCCTAACTGCCCCTCTTTAGTTTTTAAACCTTCCCCTCTCTCGTCCCCGATGCTTTTTATTCTCCTTGTATCCAATTACCTTTTACTCTCATGTAGCTACAACTGAAAGGATTGAAAATATCTGTGGCCCCTCTATAAACATGTACATCCGAAGTCACTCAAAGTCCTTTTATCTACCAATACATAATCCAACAAACTACTGTCATTTCGCCCTACTCATATCTTGTATCTTATTTATCCTCTTTTTTTTAAAAAATGATTACCTATAACTAAACCCCTTTTCTATACAAAGTTCAATCAAAGGGCTCCCTTTATCATTTACACCTGGAAACCCCCAAACTTCCCTCCCAAAAACCCTCTTTTAAAAAGTTTCCCCTATTTTTACCCTTCGGGGCCCCCTACCAAAATTTTACTCTCTCATTTGGGTTCAAAGGCTCCTATACATTCACTTAACATCCCCAAAATCTCTCCTTCCTCTACATTCCTCTCTTCCCAGGGCATACACCTTATTATGACCCATTTTTTCGCACCCAACCCTTTTACTTTAATCCACTAATTCTTAAATTTTAAAAACATTCTTTTTCCCTTTTTTCTCCTTCCTTTAACTGATCTTTTAACTTTACTGCTTACCCCCCCTTTTGGGCTCAAACCTCTCAGATACTCCAGATTTAACCCCTTTTTATTTCCCCCCCACTGAAACCCCCCCAACCCCCCCTTCCAGCTTTTTTTTCCGCTTAGGGCCAGGAAAACCCAAACTTCTTTTCATTCATAACATCAGAAATCATCTTTTTCTTTCACCCCCCCCGCACAAACATCCACGCACTTTTTAAGAAACCCATTTTATAAATTTTTTCCCTTCCCCCTCTTTTTATAAATGTCACAGGAGAAGGGGTTACTACCCCAAATTGCCCCCGGGCCCTTTTTAAAGTCGCCTCATCCGACACGAAATGGTTTAGGGAGGAAAGATTCTTTTCCATTTCCCCATGGAAAATAGAAGAAATAAAGAAGAACAAAAAGCTATTTAGAAAAAGGAGAAAAAAACCCAGAAAGTATTATATAAATATGCAAAGTTCTGTCTGTAAGTGTGACCAAATTTAATAGGAGTAAAAAAAATCCCCCGTTAACTAGCATGTTGTGAGACAGAAAAAAAACCGCAAACCTACCATCATCAAAACAGTTACAGGTTTTTGGTTTTTAAAAGTCATCTTGGGAGGGCGGTTAATCTTCCCTGGGTGGTTGCTGTCCCACCAACCAAATAAACCCACATAAAGTTCCTTGAAGCAGTAAAACAAACCTCAGTCCCCCCTTCCCGATACATTTATAAATGAATAACATAAAAAAACCAAAGATTTGCGGGTGTTACAAAAGAAAAGAAGTTGGATTTCCCGGCCCTAAAACGAAACAACCGAAGGGGGAAGGGGAAATTTCTGTGGGGGGAAAAAAATAGGGTTAAATCTGGGGTAAACTGAAGAGTTTTAAACTAAGGGGAAGGGGGAAACAGTAATGTTAAGGATCAGTTATGGGAGGAGAAAAGAGAATAGAATGCTTAAAAATTTAAGGATTACGTAGATTAAAGGGAAAGGTTGGAAGTGAAAAATTGGGGCGTAATAAGCGTTTATGCACCCTGGAAAAGAGGGAATGTAGAGGGGAGAGAAGATTTTGGGGGATGTTAAAATGAATGAAAAGGAACCTTTGAACCAAGTGAGAGAGTAATTGTGGTAGGGGACCTGAATGCTTAAGTAAGAGAAATTTTTAGAGAGGGTGTGGTAGGTAAGTTTGGGGTGCCAGGTGTAAATGATAATGGGAGCCCTTTGATTGAACTTTGTATAGAAAGGGGTTTAGATATAGGTAATACATATTTTAAGAAAAAGAGGATAAATAAGTATACAAGATATGATGTAGGGCAAAATGACAGTAGTTTGTTGGATTATGTATTGGTAGATAAAAGATTGTTGAGTAGACTTCAGGATGTACATGTTTATAGAGGGACCACAGATATATCAGATCACTTCTTAGTTGTAACTACACTGAGAGTAAAAGGTAGTTGGGATACAAGGAGAATAGAAGCATCAGGGAAGAGAGAGGTGAAGGTTTATAAACTAAAAGAGGAGGCAGTTAGGGTAAGATATAAACAGCTATTGGAGGATAGATGGGCTAATGAGAGCATAGGCAATGGGGTCGAAGAGGTATGGGGTAGGTTTAAAAATGTAGTGTTAGAGTGTTCAGCAGAAGTTTGTGGTTACAGGAAAGTGGGTGCAGGAGGGAAGAGGAGCGATTGGTGGAATGATGACGTAAAGATAGTAAGGGAGAAAAAGTAGCATATAGAATTTTTTACAAAGTAAAGTGATGCAAGGAGGGAAGAGTATATGGAGAAAAAGAGAGGTTAAGAGAGTGGTAAAGCAATGTAAAAAGAGAGCAAATGAGAGAGTGGGTGAGATGTTATCAACAAATTTTGTTGAAAATAAGAAACAGTTTTGGAGTGAGATTAACAAGTCAAGGAAGCCTAGAGAACAAATGGATTTGTCAGTTAAAAATAGGAGAGGAGAGTTATTAAATGGAGAGTTAGAGGTATTGGGAAGATGGAAGGAATATTTTGAGGAATTGTTAAATGTTGATGAAGATAGGGAAGCTGTGATTTCGTGTATAGGGCAACGAGAAATAACATCTTGTAGGAGTGAGGAACAGCCAGTTGTGAGTGTGGGGGAAGTTCGTGAGGCAGTAGGTAAAATGAAAGGGGGTAAGGCAGCCGGGATTGATGGGATAAAGATAGAAATGTTAAAAGCAGTGGGATATAGTTTTGGAGTGGTTGGTGCAATTATTTAATAAATGTATGGAAGAGGGTAAAGTACCTAGGGATTGGCAGAGAGCATGCATAGTTCCTTCGTATAAAGGCAAAGGGGACAAAAGAGAGTGCAAAATTTATAGGGGGATAAGTCTGTTGAGTATACCTGGTAAAGTGTATGGTAGAGTTATTATTGAAAGAATTATGAGTAAGACGGAGAACAGGATAGCAGATGAACAAGGAGGCTTTAGGAAAGGTAGGGGGTGTGTGGACCAGGTGTTTACAGTGAAACATATAAGTGAACAGTATTTAGATAAGGGTAAAGAGGTTTTTGTGGCATTTATGGATTTGTAAAAAGCGTATGACAGGGTGGATAGGGGGGCAATGTGGCAGATGTTGCAGGTGTATGGTGTAGGAGGTAGGTTACTGAAAGCAGTGAAGATTTTTTACGAGGATAGTGAGGCTCAAGTTAGAGTATGTAGGAAAGAGGGAAATTATTTCCCAGTAAAAGTAGGCCTTAGACAAGGATGTGTGATGTCACCATGGTTGTTTAATACATTTATAGATGGGGTTGTAAGAGAAGTAAATGCGAGGGTCTTGGCAAGAGGCGTGGAGTTAAAAGATAAAGAATCGCACGTAAAGTGGGAGTTGTCACACTTGCTCTTTGCTGATGACATTGTGCTCTAGGGAGATTCTGAAGAGAAGTTGCAAAGGTTGGTGGATGAATTTGGTAGGGTATGCAAAAGAAGAAAATTAAAAGTGGATACAGGAAAGAGTAAGGTTATGAGGATAACAAAAAGATTAGGCGATGAAAGATTGGATATCAGATTGGAGGGAGAGAGTAGGGAGGAGGTGAATGTATTCAGATATTTGGGAGTGGACGTGTCAGTGGATGGGTCTATGAAAGATGAGGTGAATCATAGAATTGATGAGGGGAAAGGGGTGAGCGGTGCACTTAGGAGTCTGTGGAGACAAAGAACTTTGTCCTTGGAAGCAAATAGGGGAATGTATGAGAGTATAGTTTTACCAACACTCTTATATGGGTGTGAAGCAGAGGTGATGAATGTTGCAGCGATGAGAAGGCTGGAGGCAGTGGAGATGTCATGTCTGAGGGCAATGTGTAGTGTGAATATAATGCAGAGAATTCGTAGTTTGGAAGTTAGGAGGAGGTGCGGGATTACCAAAACTGTTTTCCAGAGGGCTGAGGAAGGGTTGTTGAGGTGGTTCGGACATGTAGAGAGAATGGAGCGAAACAGAATGACTTCAAGAGTGTATCAGTCTGTAGTGGAAGGAAGGCGGGGTAGGGGTCAGCCTAGGAAAGGTTGGAGGGAGGGGGTAAAGGAGGTTTTGTGTGCGAGGGGCTTGGACTTCCAGCAGGCATGCGTGAGCGTGTTTGATAGGAGTGAATGGAGACAAATGGTTTTTAATACCTGTAGTGTAAAGCACCCTTCTGGCAAGACAGTGATGGAGTGAATGATGGTGAAAGTTTTTCTTTTTCGGGCAACCCTGCCTTGGTGGGAATCGGCCAGTGTGTTAATAATAAATACGTATCTATCTTTCTTTCTTTCAACACACTGGCCGTATCCCACCGAGGCGGGGTGACCCAAAAGGAAAAACGAAAGTTTCTCCTTTTACATTTATTAATATATACAGGAAAAGAGGTTACTAGCCCCTTGCTCCTGGCATTTTAGTCGCCTCTTGCAACACGCATGGCTTACGGAGGAAGAATTCTGTTCCACTTCCCATTTATATTACATATATATATATATATATATATATATATATATATATATATATATATATATATATATATTATATATATATATATTATATATATATATATTATATATATATATATATATATATATATATATATATTTATATTATATATATATATATATATTATATATATATATATAATATATTATATATATATATTATAATATATATATATTATATATATATATATATATATATATCTATATATATATATATATATATATATATATATATTATATAATATATATTATATATATATACAGGTAGTAGGTTGGTAGACAGCAACCACCCAGGGAAGTACTACAATCCTGCCAGATGACTGTGAAACAGAAACCTGTAACTGTTTTGCATGATGGTAGAATTGCTGTTTTCTTTTTCTGTCTCATAAACACGCTAGATAACAGGGATATCTTGCTACTCCTACTTACACTTTGGTCACACTTCACAGACACGCACATGCATATATATATACATACATCTAGGTTTTTCTCTTTTTCATAAATAGCTCTTGTTCTTCTTTGTTTCTTCTATTGTCCATGGGGAAGTGAAAAAGAATCTTTCCTCCGTAAGCCATGCGTGTTGTATGAGGCGACTAAAATGCCGGGAGCAATGGGCTAGTAACCCCTTCTCCTGTAGACATTTACTAAAAAACAGAAGAAGAAAAACTTTATAAAACTGGGATGCTTAAATGTGCGTGGATGTAGTGCGGATGACAAGAAACAGATGATTGCTGATGTTATGAATGAAAAGAAGTTGGATGTCCTGGCCCTAAGCGAAACAAAGCTGAAGGGGGTAGGGGAGTTTCAGTGGGGGGAAATAAATGGGATTAAATCTGGAGTATCTGAGAGAGTTAGAGCAAAGGAAGGGGTAGCAGTAATGTTGAATGATCAGTTATGGAAGGAGAAAAGAGAATATGAATGTGTAAATTCAAGAATTATGTGGATTAAAGTAAAGGTTGGATGCGAGAAGTGAGTCATACTAATCGTGTATGCACCTGGAGAAGAGAGGAATGCAGAGGAGAGAGAGAGATTTTGGGATATGTTAAGTGAATGTATAGGAGCCTTTGAACCAAGTGAGAGAGTAATTGTGGTAGGGGACCTGAATGCTAAAGTAGGAGAAACTTTTAGAGAGGGTGTGGTAGGTAAGTTTGGGGTGCCAGGTGTAAATGATAATGGGAGCCCTTTGATTGAACTTTGTATAGAAAGGGGTTTAGTTATAGTTTAGTTTAATATGTTTATTATGTACCCCATACCCATCCTGTGGGCGGTAGTCAAAAGATTACAGAGGTACATAATTGGTCCAGGGACTGGACTCCAAAGTTTTGATAGCTGAGCAAGTTACAGAGGTAATGAATTCACAATTTACAAAGGTAATGAACTCACAAATTACAAAGGTAATGAACTCCGGGTAGGTCTAGTCACAATCAAGACAAGTTACAAAGGTATTTACAGATTACAGAGGTACGTAATGGATCAAAGGACTGGGCCCCAAAGTTTGGATGGCTGAACTAGGTACAAGGTAATGAACTCACAAGTTACAAAGGTAATGAATACTGTAAGAATGGTTACTTACGTTTATACATGGCTGCAATCATGAACAAATTATAGTGTAATGAGCAATTCACACTTCCACACCCGGTCACATCTGTAATGAGTTATTGGTGCAAATATTGATTGTTGAGTCACACACACACACACACACACACACACACACACAAGGTGATAAGGCTGAGGAAAGAAGGTGGAGAACTCACAAGAAACGATCAAGAGGTATGTGAGGAGCTCAGCACGAGATTTAAGAAAGTATTTACAGTAGAGACAGGAAGGACTCTGGGGGGACAGACCAGATTGGGACACCAGCAAGGAATACACCAACAAGTGTTGTTCGACATACATACAGATGAGGAGGAGGTGAAGAAACTGCTAAGGGACATCGATACCTCAAAGGCAATGGGACCAGACAACATCTCCCCGTGGGTCCTTAGAGAGGGAGCAGATATGTTGTGCGTGCCACTTACCACAATCTTCAACACATCCCTGAAAACTGGGCAACTACCTGAGGTATGGAAGACGGCAAATGTAGTTCCCATTTTTAAAAAAGGAGACAGAAAAGAGGCACTAAACTATAGACCTGTGTCATTGACGTGTATAGTATGCAAAATTATGGAGAAGATTATCAGGAGGAGAGTGGTGGAGCACCTGGAACGGAACAGGAGTATAAATGCCAACCAGCACGGGATTCACGGAAGGCAAATCCTGTGTCACAAACCTTCTGGAGTTTTATGATAAAATAACAGAAGTAAGACAAGAGAGAGAGGGGTGGGTTGATTGCATCTTCTTGGACTGCAAGAAGGCCTTTGACACAGTTCCTCACAAAAGAGATTAGTGCAGAAGCTAGAGCATCAGGCGCATATAACAGGAAGGGCACTGAAATGGATCAGAGAATACCTGACAGGGAGGCAACAACGAGTCATGGTACGTAATGATGTATCACAGTTGGCACCTGTGACGAGCGGGGTCCCACAGGGGTCGGTCCTAGGACCAGTGCTATTTTTGGTATATGTGAACGACATGACGGAAGGGTTAGACTCAGAAGTGTCCCTGTTTGCAGATGATGTGAAGTTAATGAGGAGAATTAAATCTGATGAGGACCAGGCAGGACTTCAAAGAGACCTGGACAGACTGGACACCTGGTCCAGCAAATGGCTTCTCGAATTTAATCCTGCCAAATGCAAAGTCATGAAGATAGGGGAAGGGCATAGAAGACCACAGACAGAGTATAGGCTAGGTGGCCAAAGACTGCAAACCTCACTCAAGGAGAAAGATCTTGGGGTGAGTATAACACTGAGCATGTCTCCGGAAGCACACATCAATCAGATAACTGCTGCAGCATATGGGCGCCTGGGAAACCTGAGAACAGCATTCCGATACCTTAGTAAGGAGAATCATTCAAACACGTGTACAACGCGGAGTATGTCAGGCCCCTACAGGAGTATGCAGCACCTGTTTGGAAACCCGCACTTGATAAAGCACGTCAAGAAACAAGAAGAAAGTACAAAGGTTTGCGACAAGTTAGTTCCAGAGCTAAGGGAATGTTCCTAATGAAGAAAGATTAAGGGAATCGGCTGACCACACTGGAGGACAGGAGGTCAGGGGAGACATGAATAACGACATATAAAATAACCTGCGTGGAATAGACAAGGTGGACAAAAGACAGGATGTTTCAGAGGGGAACACAGAACCAAGAGCACAATTGGAAGTTAAACACAAATGGAGTCCAAGAGAGATAGAAGGTAAGATATTTCTTCAGTCAATGAGAGTTGTAATGCCAGTGGAATAGGCCTAGAAAATGACGTAGTGGAGGAGGAACCATACACAGTTTTAAACGAGGTTTGATAAAGCTCATGAGCGGGAGAGAGAGGGCCTAGTAGCAGCCGGTGAAGAGGCGGGCAGGTAGCTATGACACGACCCCTGCAACCACGAAATAGGTAGAGTACAAATAGAGAGGTACATATACAAATTCACACAACACACACACACACATAAACACACCACATACACACATACACATGCACACATACCCACACCACACACACACCACACACACAGATCCACATACACAACACATACACACATATACACACACACACACATCACACACACACACACACACACACACACACACACACCACGCATACACGACATACACAGGCCTAAGTGCTAATCGACATGTTCCTAGACAAAATGGTAACTAACGACACACAACACACACACCACACACACACACACACACACTACGACATGTGCCAAGGACAAAAAATGTAACAACACACACACACACACACACAACAACCTTCTGCCTTCTCTCCCTCACTCTCTCTCTTCCTTCTCTCTCCCTCTCTCCTCTCCCTCTCTCTCCCTCTCCCTCCTCTCTCTCCGCTCTCTCTCCTCCACCGTCATCCTCCTCTCTCACACTAAGACCTTTCTTCTATCGAACCTCTATCTCTCCGACCCTCTCCTCTCTTCCCTCTCTCTCCTCCCCTCTCTCTCTCCTCTCCTCTCCCTCTCTCTCATCCCTCTCTCTCTCCTCCCTCTCTCCTCTCCCTCTCTCTCTCGTCCCCTTTTTTGGCCCTCTCCTCCCTTCTCTCTCTGCCCCGCTCTCTCTCTCCCTCTCTCTCTCCCTCTCCCTCCTCCCTCTTCTCTCTACCTCTCCCTCCTTCTCTCCTCCCTCTCTCTCTCCCTCTTCCTCTCCCTTCTCTCTCTCCCCTCTCTCTCCCCCTCCTCTCCCTCCCTCTCTCTCGTCACCTATCCCTTCTCTCCCTCTTCTCTCCCCTC
This sequence comes from Cherax quadricarinatus, assembly GCF_026875155.1. Taxonomy (NCBI): domain Eukaryota; kingdom Metazoa; phylum Arthropoda; class Malacostraca; order Decapoda; family Parastacidae; genus Cherax; species Cherax quadricarinatus. The sequence goes on from NC_069427.1 coordinate 46,112,153, forward strand.
TTCTCTCCCTCTCTCTCACTCCCTCCCCTCTCTCCCTCCCTCCTCTCTCTCTCTCTCTCCCTCTCTCTCTCTCTGCCTCGTCTCTCAATCTTCTCTCACCCTCTCTCTCCCTTCCCTCACTCCCTCTCTCTCTCCCTCTCTCTCTTCCCTCATACTCTCTCCCTCTCTCTCCCCCTCTCTCTCTCCCTCTCTCTCCCTCTCTCTCTCCCTCTCTCCTCTCTCTCTCCCTATCTCTCTCCTCTCTCTCAACCATCCCTCTCGTCTCTCTCTCCCTCACTCCCATAACCCATCTCTCACCCTCCTCTCTCTCTAAAGGCTTTCTCGTCTCCATCTTCATCCATTTCTCTCTCTCAAAGCCTTATCCCTCTGCCCTCCTTTCTCCCTCTCCTCTCTTTTTCTTCTCATCCCTCTCCACCTCTCCCCTCCCTCTCTTTCTCCCTCTCTCTAACTATAAACCCTTTCTCTCCCCCCTTCCACATTTATCTCTCCTCCCCTCTTTCTACTAACCCTTTCTCTCTCTCTCCTCTCTCCCCTCTTACTACACTTTTCTCTCTCACCCCCACACCCTCTCGCCCCTCTGCCTTCTGTCTGTGGTAATAAAAAAAAAAAAAAAAAAAAAAAAAAAATGGTGGCCTTAGAGGACTGAAAACCAGAGATCTGGTAGACAACCAGGGAGGAAAGACTGGGAGTTAAGCTCCAAAAAGGGAGGAAGAGGGGGTAAGGACATAGTAGAGCTTGGTAAGAAATGGAGAGCGGATAGCGAAGAGTGCAGGAAGTGGGAAGTACAGTCTTAGCAGCAGAAGCTAGGATACAGTGTGCTATAAAGAGAAACTGCAAAGCCGAAAGAGATTAGAAGACAAATGACAATTCAGATGTGACAAAATCAGGAAATTCAAAGTCAGGGAGGCGCGACAAGGATGGTAAGCAACAACGGAGACATGCCGTACATGAAGGCCCTATCAACCCACGTGGGGCCAGGGAAAAGACGAACGAGCACACTAAGATCAACGACAAGGTCCGAAAACAATGAAGGTTGCTATATGCAGAGATTCTAACAGCCAACTGCAGTTAGCAAGGGACAGCTGATCAGGAGAGACAGTTCACTGAGAATTGAAGTTTCAGATATGACAGGGACTGAAGGCAAGAACATGTCAAAGGAAGGAAATAAAATGCCTCAGAGGACGCAGATGGAGACTCAGTGGGAGGAGGAAAGGGCGAGGTCAGTTTTTGTGTACGGGCTCCAAGAAGCCAAGGGGGCCAACTTTGAAGAAATAAAACAGGAGGTGAAAAAAATTATTGAAGGCATCATGAAAACAATAGGGGAGGGCAATATGACCCAGGTGACAAATTTTCAGAGAATTGGGTGGTTTGCGAGTGGAAGGATACGGCCTGTCAGAGTAACTTTCAAGGAAGAATCAGTTCGAACCAGGATTCTGCAAGAGAAAGCAAGACTGAGGGACAAAGAGGGGTACCAGAGAGTATACCTCGACCGCGACAGAACACAAGAAGAAAGGACTACACTGAAAGAGAGGGTACAGAGACGCAAGGAGGAACGGGAAGCAATGAAAATGAGCAGGACCCAGACACAGGAGGAAGGGCAAACACACCCCACAGAATCTCCCACCAAAAGACTCCACCCGTGACATTCCCAACGCAACTGAGCAACCTATACTACAACCCACTCACTGTTCCCTCTACCACCAACCCCCATATCACAAACCTCACCCCAACAGCTGTCCCTTATGGGCATTCTGACCCCACCCCCATCAACACAAACCCCACCTACACCACAGCCCCATATAGGCCCCCACCAAGGCTCTCCCTCCCCCAACCCCAATATTCTTGCATGACCACAATGATAGAAAAGAAACTAAAGGTTTGGTACACAAACGCGGATGGAATAACGAATAAACATGAGGAGTGGAATGAAAGAATCAGTGAAAAATCCCCAGACATCATAGCAGTCACAGAAACAAAACTCGCTGAGACAATAACAGACACAATCTTCCCACCCGGATATCAGATCCTGAGGAAAGATAGAAGGAGTAGAGGGGGAGGAGGGGTTGCACTGCTCATAAAACACCGATGGGGATTTGAGGAAATGGAAGGCATGGACATGATTGGAGAAAGAGACTACATTGTAGGTACAATTCAGTCCGGAAAACATAAAGTAGTCATTGGAGTGATGTATAACCCACCACAGAACTGCAGGAGGCCAAGAGAGGAGTACGAAGAAAACAACAGGGTGATGGTGGACACACTGGCTGAGGTGGCAAGAAGAGCTCACTCGAGCAGAGCAAAGTTACTGGTAATGGGCAATTTCAACCACAGGGAGATCGACTGGGAAAACCTGGAGCCACATGGGGGTCCCGAAACATGGAGAGCCAAGATGATGGATGTGGTACTTGAAAACCTCATGCATCAACATGTCAGGGACACAACCAGAGATAGAGGGGAGGATGAGCCAGCAAGACTGGATCTTGTGTTCACCCTGAGCAGTTCGGACATTGAGGACATCACTTACGAGAGGCCCCTTGGAGCTAGCGATCATGTGGTGCTGAGTTTTGACTATATAGTAGAGTTACAAGTGGAGAAGGTAACAGGAACTGAAGGGGACAGGCCAAACTATAAAAGGGGGACTACACAGGTATGAGAAACTTCCTGCAGGAGGTTCAGTGGGACAGAGAAATGGTAGGAAAATCAGTAAACGAGATGATGGAATATGTGGCAACAAAGTGCAAGGAGGCAGAGGAAAGTTTTGTTCCCAAGGGAAACAGAAATAATAGGAAGACCAAAACGAGTCCTTGGTTTACCCGAAGGTGTAGGGAGGCAAAAACTAAGTGCAACAGAAAATGGAAAAGGTACAGGAGGCATAGGACCCAGGAAAACAAGGAGATTAGTAGAAGAGCCAGAAACGAGTATGAACAGATAAGGAGGGAGGCCCAGCGACAGTATGAAAACGACATAGCATCGAAAGTCAAATCTGACCCGAAACTGTTGTATAGCCACATTAGGAGGAAGACAACAGTCAAGGACCAGGTGATAAGGCTGAGGAAAGAAGGTGGAGAACTCACAAGAAACGATCAAGAGGTATGTGAGGAGCTCAACACGAGATTTAAGGAAGTATTTACAGTAGAGACAGGAAGGACTCTGGGGGGACAGACCAGATGGGGACACCAGCAAGGAATACACCAACAAGTGTTGGACGACATACATACAGATGAGGAGGAGGTGAAGAAACTGCTAAGGGACATCGATACCTCAAAGGCAATGGGACCGGACAACATCTCCCCATGGGTCCTTAGAGAGGGAGCAGATATGTTGTGCGTGCCACTTGCCACAATCTTCAACACATCCCTGGAAACTGGGCAACTACCTGAGGTATGGAAGACGGCAAATGTAGTTTCCATTTTTAAAAAAGGAGACAGAAAAGAGGCA
>NC_069427.1:46120155-46156894 GCF_026875155.1 Cherax quadricarinatus
TTTGGAGTAGATTAACAAGTTAAGAAACCCTAGAAACAAATGGATTTGTCATTTAAAAAAGGAAGGGGAAATTTATTAAAGGGAAAGGGGGTAAGGTTTTGGGAAGATGGAAGGAATTTTTGGGGAAATTTGTTAAATGTTGATGAAGATGGGGGAAGCGGTGATTTCGTGTATAGGGCAAGGGGAAAAAAATCTTGTGGGAGTGAGGAAAGCCGTTTGTGGGTGGGAAGTTGTGAGGCGTAGGTAAAATGAAAGGGGTAAGGCACCCGGGATTGAGGGATAAAGTGGGAAATGTTAAAAGCAGGGGGGGTATAGTTTGGGGGGGTTGGTGCAATTTTTAATAATGTAGGAAGGGGGGAAAAGGGTCCTGGGGATTGGCGGAGCATGCATGTTCCTTTGTAAAAGGAAAGGGGGGATAAAAAAGAGTGAAAAAAATTAAAGGGGGGTAAGTCTGTTGAGTGTCCTGGTAAAGTGTATGGTAGGGGTTAAAATTAAAGAATTAAGAGTAAGACGGAGAATGGAAGCAAATGAACAAGGGGGCTTGGGAAAAGGTAGGGGTGTGTGGACCAGGTGTTTACAGTGAAACTATAAGTAACATTTTAATAAGGAAAAAAGGGGTCTTTGGGGCTTTTATGGATTTGAAAAGGGTATAAAGGGTGGATGGGGGGCAATTGGCAGATGTTGCAAGTTAGGGGGTAGGGGTGGGTTACTGAAAGCAGTGAAGATTTTTTACGAGGATATGAGGCTCAAGTTAGGTAGTAGGAAAGAGGGAAATTTTTTCCAGTAAAGTAGGCCCTTTGCAAGGAGTTTTTGGGTGTCACCTGGTTGTTTAAATTTTATAGATGGGGTTGTAAAAGAAGTAATGCGAGGGTCTTGGCAAGAGGCGTGGAGTTAAAAGAAAAGAATCACACACAAAGTGGGAGTTGTCACACTGCTCTTTTTTGTGACATGTCTTTGGGGGTTCTGAAGAGAATTGCAGAGATTGGTGGGGAATTTGGTAGGGGGTGCAAAAAAAGAAAATTAAGGTGAATACAGGAAAGATAAGGTTTTAAGGATTTCTGTGGAGAAAAAGAATTTTGGGCCTTGGAGAAAAAGGGGGGAATGAATGGAGTTATTTTTAACCCAACGCTCTTATAGGGGTTTTGAAGCGTGGGTGAGGGTTTGTTGGCGAGGAAAAGGCTGGGGGGCAGTGGAGATGTCATGTCTGAGGGCAATGTGTGGTGTAAATTTATAAGCAGAGAAATTCGTAGTTTGGAAGTTAGGAGGGGGTGGGGGTTTCCCAAAACTGTTGCCCCAAGGGTTTGAGGGGGGTTTTGTTGAGGTGGTTGGGGACATTTTAAGAGAAGGGACCCAAAACAGAAGGGACTTAAAGATTTGTTTCAGTCTGTAGTGGAAGGAAGGCGGGTGGGGGTTTCGGCCTGGGAAAGGGTTGGGGGGGGGGGGGAAAAGGAGGTTTTGTTTTGCGGGGGGGTTTGGGACTTCCAGCAGGCATCCTTTTGGGGCGTGTTTGATAGGAGTGAATGGAGACAAAGGGTTTTTTAAATACTTGACGGGGTTTTGGGGATTTGAGCAAAGTAACATTTATAAAGGGATTCGGGAAAACCCGGGCGGGCCGGACTTGAGTCGGGAAAGGGGGAATTAATTTCCCTTGCACTCTGAAGGGGGGTTTTTAATGTTCCCGGGTTTAAAAACTGTAGTGTAAAGCCCCCTTCTGGCAAGAAGTGTTTGGAGTGAAGATGGTAAAATTTTTTTTTTCTTTTTGGGGGCCACCCTCCCCTTGGGGGGAATCGGCCGGTTGATAATAAAAAAAAAAAATTTATATAATATATATATATATATATTTTATTTTTAAATTATTATTTAAAATTATATAAATATATATATTTTATATATATTGGAGTTTTTTGGTAGACACCAACCCCCCCAGGAAGTACTCCCGTCCTCCCAGGGGACTGTAAAAAAAAACCTGTAACGTTTTGCATGAGGGTTAGGTTTGCGGGTTTTTCTTTTTCTGTCTCATAAAAAACACTAAAATAACAGGGTTACTTGCTACTTACTTACACTTTGGGACACTTCACAGACACGCCCCTGCATATATATATATACATACATCTAGGTTTTTCTCCTTTTTTTAAAAAGCTCTTTTTCTTTTTTATTTCTTCTTTGGTTTAAGGGGAAATGGAAAAAATCTTTCCCCCCGTAAGCATCTTCGTATGGGGGCGACTAAAATGCCGGGGGGCAATGGGCTAGTAAAACCCCCTTTTCCTGTTTACATTTACTAAAAAGAGAAGAAAAAAACTTTTAAAAACTGGGATGCTTAAATGTGCGGGGGGTTTTAGTGCGGATTTACAAAAAAAACGATGATTTCTGATGTTATGAATTTAAAAGAAATTGGATGTCCCTAGCTCCCAAACGAAACAAAATGAAGGGGGTAGGAGAGTTCAGGGGGGGGAAATAAATGGGATTAAATCTGTAGTATCGAGAGTTTTTGAGAAAAGGAAGGGGGAGCGTAATTTTAAATGACTTTTAGGGAAGGAGAAAGAGATATGAATGTGAAAATTTAAAGAATTATGGGGATTAAAGTAAAGTTGGAGCGAAAAGGGGGGTCTAATAATGATGCCCCTGGGAGAGGGGAAAGCAGAGGAGGAGAGAGTTTTTTTGGGGAGGTTAAGGAATGTATAGGACCCTTTAAACCAAGTGAAAGTAAGTGTGGTGGGGAAACCTAAATTTAAAGTAGGAGAAACTTTAAGGGGGGGGTGTGGTAGGTAAGTTTGGGGGTGCCAGGTGTAAATGTAAGGGGAGCCCTTTGATTGAACTTTGTTTTGAAAGGGTTTAGTTATAGGTAATACATATTTTAAGAAAAGGGAAAAAATTTTAAAAATGTGTAGGGGAAAATGCGGGGTTTTGGTTTAATTTTTAAAAATTTATACCAGGGGAAAAATTTTATAAGGGGTAATGTCATTTTATTTGCGTCCAAAAAAGGGTGATGGGATGGAGAAAAAAGAAGGGAGGTGGGAAAAAAAAAAGGGGGAGTTGGGAATTAAAAAATTTGGATTTTAGGGTAAAAAAAGCAAGGAAGGGGTCGGGGGTAGGGGGGTTAAAAAAAAGATTTAAGGTTTCCAAATTGGGGTTTAAAGGGGAAAGGTTGGGGGGAGGGGGGGGGGAAATTGGTAAAATGATGAAAAAAGGGGGAAAAAAAGGGAGAAAATTGATTAAAATTTTTTTAAAAGAGATTTGACAAGGGGAAAGAATTTGGAGAAAAAAGTGGGAAATTTGGGGGGTTTTTGAAGGGGGGGGGGGGTTTTTTTTAAAAAAATTTTTTTTAAAAAAAAAAAGGGGGAAAAAAATTTAAATTTAAGAAAAAGGATTTTCTTTAAAAAGGGGGGAAAGGGGGAAAAAAAGGGGAAAAAAGGGGGGGAAAGGGGGGAAAATTTTTGGAATTTAATGTTATGAGGGGGAACTTATTTTTAGGGCAAGGGGGAATAAAGTGGGATGTGGAAAGAAAGGGGGGGGGGGGGAAAAGGAGGGATTTTAAAAAAAGGGGGAGGCAGGGGTTGGGGGATAAAAAAAAAGTTTAAAAGGGGGGGGTTTTTGGGGGGTTTAATTTTTTAAAAAAAAAAGATAGGGGGTAAGGAAAGGGGGGGGGAAAATTTTTTTAAAAAAAGGAAAGGGGGTAAAGGGGGAAAAAAATTTATAGGGGGAAAATTTTTAGTGAGGGTAAGGGGGTTTTTTAAAAAAAAAAAAGGTGAGAAAAAAAAGGAAAAAAAGGGGAAAAGGAAAAAGGGAAATTTAAAAGGGAGGGGATTTTGGAATTTTTAAAAGTAAAAATAGGAACAGATTTGTGGGTTAAAAAAGGGGGGGATTTTTTTTGGAAAAAGGGTTTTTAAAGGGGATGGGGGGAATTGGATTGTTAATTTTATGGGTGGGGTGGTTTGAAAAGGAAGAGTTTTACAATGTGGGGTAAGAGAGATTTAAAAAGGGGGAAAAATTTTTTCCCGTAAAAGGGGGGAAAGACGGATGTGGTTTAGGGGTTTTTTAAAATTTTATATTTTGGGGTTTGTGGAATTTGGGGTTTGGAAGAGGCTGGATTGAAAAAAACCAAACCAAAGTTTGTAAAAGGGGGGTTTCCCCGGGGGGAAAATTTGGGAAGCCGGATTTGGTAATTTGGTAGGGTTTAAAAAAGAAAAATTAAAGGTAAATACAAAAAGAAGGTTTGGGGGGGGGGAAAAAAAAGGGGGAAAAAAATATGGGGGGTTTTAGGGTAAAGGGGTTTTTTTTGGAAAAGGGTTTGCGGGAGGGCATGGGGGTAAAATTAAAGTGAGGGAAAATTTTTGGGGGGGGGATTAGGATTTTTGGGAGAAAGAAACTTTTTTAGGGGAAAGGGGGGAAGAGGGAAATTTTTTCCAATTTTTTTGGGTTTGGAACGGGGGTTTAAAAATTTAGGGGGAAGGGGAAGGATGGGGGGGTTTTTAGGGGGGGGGGTTAATTAAAAAAAAATTTGTTTTAATTTTGGGAGGGGGGGGTTCCCAAAAAGTTGCAGAGGGGAGGAAAGGGTTTTTTTGGAAAAGGAAAAGGGAAAAAAAAGGTTAAGAGGTACGGGGAAAAGGGGGGGGGGAGGAAGGGTTGGGGGAGGGGGGGGGGTTTTTTTTGGGGGTTGGATTTCCCAGCGGCATGGTGAGGTGTTTATGGGATAAATGGGAAAAAGGGTTTTTTAAACGGGATCTTTTGGGGGGACAAAAAAAATTTTGAAGGGGGGGAAAAAGGGGGGGACAGTCCTAATGGGGTCGTGTGATTGAAGGGGGGGAAGTTGGAAAAAAACTTTTAAAAAGCATTTTGGAAATTATGGGGGAAGATGGAAAAGTTTTTTTTTGGGGCCCCCCCGTAACGGCCAGGGTAAAAAAAAAAAAATTTTTTTAAAAATTAAAAAGGGGAATAAAAAAAGCGAAATTTAGAAAGGTTTTAGAAGGGTGGGGGGTTTGGGGGCTTGAAAAAAACTACTTAAATAAAAGGGAAAAATGGTTTTATCCCCTAAACTCTTTGGGTGAAAAAAATTTAAGGGGGTTTTAAAAAAATTTTTTTTTAAATTTTAATTTTTTTTTTTAAATTTTTATTTTAAAATTTAAATTTATTTTTTTTTTATTTTAAAAAAATTTTATAAAAATTTTTAAAAATTTTTTTTTTTTTTTTTTAATTTTTTATATAAAAAATTTATATATATTTATATATTTTTTTAAATAAAATTTATATATTTTATATATAATATATATATTTTTTAAAATATATATATATATATTATTTTTTAAAATTTTTATAATTATATATATATTTATTTTTTTTTAAAAATTTTTATATTTATATATTATTTATAATTTTTATTATATATATTATATTTATATATATTATTTTTTATAAAATTATATTTAATTTTATATATAAATTTATATATAAATTTTTTTAATTATTTTAATATATTATATATATTTATTATATTAATAATATAAAATTTTAAATTTATATATTATATATATTATATTTTTCCCTTTGGGGCCCCAAAAACCCAAAATTTGGGCCCCCAGGCCAAAAATTTTAAAAAAAAAAAAATTTGTTATTTTTTTTATGAAATCGTAGAGAATCTTTTTGTGAAGGTAAAAAAACAAAAATACGAAATTTGGTGGAAAAATTTACAAATTATGTCTCGCGAATTTTTTTGGTCAGCGATTTTACGAATCGGCGATTTTGCCCCTTTGGGGCTCCCATTTTTTGCCCCAATTACATTATTCCCAACAACCAATTTTTCATTTCAGTATTACTTTATTCTACGACTGAGCACAGAAATCACCAAAATCAACTGTTTCAACACAAAATAAAGTGATCGGAAAATTGTAATTTGGCCCAAATTTTAAAACAAAATTTTAAAAAATTCCAATTTCAAAATGGGTCCCGAATGAACAATGTAGGCATTTTTGGCACTAAATAACATTTCCCTCTGTTCATTAGTTATGTTTTTTGGGGTTTTCAAATAAAATTCCCTTTTTATTTTTTATTCACATAATAATTTTTATTTACCCAAAAAAAAAAAGATTTACTCTTATGCAATTCTGTATAATTTATAAATTCATCACCATATTTGTGAATTATATTAAACCCCCAGCTGACGTTTTTGTATTAGGTGTGAGGTCGTTTGTTTACTCTAATCGGGAAAAAATTTAAAATTTCCCCCTACTTTGGCCGTTTCAAGCCATTCCCCTGCTAAAACCCAACAAAATCATCTCTATTTCGTAAAATGTCTTCCATTTTAAAAATGAGACCAAAAAATCGCAAAAAACAATATAAAAAACATACGAAAAAAAACTCAAATTGCTGTTTTTAAACGAAAAATCAGATTTTTATTTTTTTTTCTCATTTTACACGTGTGCTGCAGGCTGTTTTTTTTGTTGCACAAATACCAAAATGTATTCTTCTATCTAGGCCCAAATGTACACCACAGTTTTCAGAGTGAGTGGTCATGGGTAATTACGTTTGGACCCCGAAGTAAAAAAGAGATCTAGGGAAGACCTGAAAGGGTTAAAATAATATTTTATTTTTATTTTTATATAATATTTATTATTATTTTTTATATATATATTTATATTAATATATATAAATATTTAAATTTTTATTAAAAAAATATATATATTATATTTTATTATTTATATTTATATAATATATATTTTATATATTATAATAAATTTAATATTTTTATATTTATATATTTATATATTTTATTATATATAATAAATTTTATTTTTTATATATAAATTATATTATACTATAATAAACAAATTTAAAATTAAGGTAAAGCTTTCAATCATTGAAAGGGGGTAGCCACCATTGGTTTTTTGTTTTTCCCCCATAGTTATTTTGCCCTACTTTAAAACAACCCCAATATTGCAGCATCACTCGACCTTTTTTATACACCACCTACACAACGGAAAAGTACTCGTTTTGTTTAAGGGGTCTGTAATGCCAATATTTTTTTTTAGAAGAAACCTTTATAAAGGTTCCAGTCCCTTTCTTCTTGGAATTATTGAAGGCTGTTTTTGCAAATTTTTTTATTAATTTTTCAATTTAATTTTGGTTAAGGAAATACAGTTTATTTCATGTATCATTTACAGGCTGTGACAATACATACTTACACTTTGTAAAAAAAAAAGCCAAATTCTCTTGCTCAAATATCTCATTTAAAGGAGAAGAGCTAAAAAATACCTACTGTAAAGGGATGGTTTTGATGCACTGAGTTATTTAGGTACTGCCTTCCCCCCCCCATAATAAATAAAGCATTTTCTCTTTACCTTTTGAACAAGAAAAAAAATGGCCACGTTTTTTTCTGTTACACCAAAAAATAAACAATTAATAGTTATTTTGGTATGAAAATTTTCACTTACGAGTAAATTAATTTAATGACTATCACTGTTTAGAAGCATCAGGATATATAGGTAATTTCGTGAATATTTTTACAAATTAATTTACAAATGAGCATACGGTATACAAGATTGAGAATGTTAAGTGGTGTACTGTCAGTACAGTGGCAAGCTACATGGAAGCTACTGATACTGACACATAAATTTAAGCCTTTGGCATGACACTACATTTGACACCTGAAACATTGGTGTGCATGGAGTCACCCCCACTTGTGTGCTGCTGCCTTTATCTCATCACTAAAGCCATTACTACTGAAAATGAAGTGGCTAATATTTTTTGTGGTTTGTGCACACACAGGCATCTTAGTCAACTTACAAAACAAATTGTTTATTATTGTGCCAGAAAGTAGGGCTTAATAGATCAGTAAAAAACTGATAAATTTACCATTTTTAGTACACACATTAAACATTTAGTGAAAATAAATCTTTTAGTTTATTACTTTAAATGCCTTCCAAATAATGATTTGCATACTCTTCAGCTGCTTGATCTGAAATGTACTATTTGCCCAGGAAAATCCTGATAAAATATTTAATCAAGTAATTAGCTATTACAACAACAGATGAGAGCAAGTAAGGAGGTAGATAGGCTAGAGTCATTTGTGATCATGGTACACACTAGTGCGGTTGTCTCCCTGCACAGCACATCAACAGTGGATGACTAGTAAATGAGAACTTGTGGGAGCTAAAGCACACACATTACCCTGCTACATTTATTACTCTTACTGATTTATTTTATGGAGTGGAAGGAGTCCTAAAACTGTAGGGGTCATACAGCACCTTTGGTAATGGGAGGCAGTCTGATTAGTTAAGTTTAGGGAATGGTGGGTTGGGGCACCATACAACTAATATTTCAAACTGGTTGAAATACTAGTGGCATGGGTTAGTCCCCCACATGTCAGTCATGAGATAAATAAGAAAACGTTTGTTAATATACTAATAATTTGTGCGGTTTGAGCATCCTAAATAAATTTTCAGGCTGACAAACTATTCCCACATGACTGCATGTGTGCACACACGAGTTCTTGGGTCGAGTTATCACACGAGCTCAACTTCAGTTAAATTTTTTTTTTTATTTTATTTAAAACCAACAATAGACAATAGACAAAAGGAAAAACCATAAAGATGACAATATATGAACAAATAACTTAAAAAAAACGTTACATTAGATATTGAAACATTAACGAATAACATTACAATATAACAAATATGACCACTATTACCTACATATAAAATCAGATACCGAAGCTTAAAATTGTCCTATACTAGCTACATGTGGATAAGTTAACTTTCGCAAAAACATGCAAACCTATATTAACTCTTCCTCAAATTAATCATCCTTGCTCTTAATTTACACTAGAATAATAAAATACAAGTATAATAAAGAGCAGTTTGAATCAAAGAACATTCCACAATTATCATAAATTTACCCTAACCTAAGCCTAGTATTTCATCTGTTATAAATGTCTAATCAACACGAAAATTTTACCACATACCTCTAACCATATTTGTTGGTGTACATGATACAACCTTGTATTACCATAAAGAGAAAAAAAAAAGAACAATAAAAAGGAAAACCCATTCTTCACCTTCAATATCAGACTTCAATTTACCATTCATGTACATACATATAAATAAGTATATAAAGTATGTTGTCTAATTGAACACAATCACTTACAACGTCGTTATAATATTACGTCAACTCAACCACGAATAACTTCATCCAATTCTTACAACTTCAAGGTTCGTAAAACTCTTAAACTACATACATAGTATTACCACCATCTAGACAAATTAAAAAGAAAAACAATACTCAAATATATCAAAACACACTATGCTTCTATTGGCACCAAATCAATTGTTCTTACAAAAATACATTGTAAATTAAACTGAAACATAAAAAGCCATTTTGACATTTACACATTGTATCAAAATCATAAATGCGCATAGAAAATATGTATTGTATATCATTGAAAATGTTCATGAGAAAAACCATTAAAGGTATATACAAGAAAGTTGTGGAAAATTTCCTAGGGTGCTTAACTGTATGTTTACCGTAGTCACCCCGGGTAGACATGTGAGAAAACTTAATCACCCCTGGTCGCGGCAAGTGATTCCTTCGGCCTCACAATCTTATCCATATCTATCCGAGACCAGTATGGATTGGATAGCACCCACAAGTACGGGGCTACTAATTAATTGTGGACTGTATAGATTATATTAGTTTAACTGAATAAAGGGGGGGGGGGGGTTAGGGGGTAAAAAACATGGATACATCCGTAAAGGGAAAAAACATTTGTACATAATCCCAATACTTCCCAGATGTTCTTGGTGGTCATTTGGGATTGTAGCTGGATCACTCGTAACCTATCTAATCATAACATACCATACTGGCCAGTCTAAGGTTGCTTAACTAGAAGGGTTACTTAACTGGGGGGTGATGGATTTTCCCTCATTTCTTGATTCACCATCTCATTTTCGATGTCCTGCTACACCGACACGATTCTCATTCCCGCAGGACGAGGTATCCGCCTGGTTTGTCTGCTTTAGACATCTGACTCAAGGAGTTTCCCTTTCCTCGTCTCGTTAACAACGAGGTCTAGCGTGTTCACCGGAGAAAAACGACTTATTTCACTTCACATATTCGCTTAATTGCGTTATTATCATTAATTACTTACAATTCACAAGACGATTTTAAGTTCATAACTATTATAAAAACTAGGGGTTTCACTCCATTAAGATCTGAGACCGATGAGTGATGATTAATCCAAGGGTAATTTTCCCCAGGACACAGTCTATTGTGACGCGTCAGTCACCCGCTCCTTCTTTTATCACACTTTTACCCTCTATTACTGTGGTTTCCTTTAAATCCCTTTCCCCTCACTCTCCACCAGGAACAATTACGACACTTCTTATTATGAAATGAGGCCTATATTAATCCTTAGGCCACCGTGAACGTCAATTTCGTGGTTCCATGTTTTCTCAGCTTCCTCACCACCATTCAAAAACAATACGCGCCCCCGCCTCCCCGCCATCCGCGCATGCGCCAAGGGAACTCTGGTTCTACTCCATTTTCAAATACATTTTGACTCCTATCGGCACATAAAAACCTATTAGGCGCTATAGTTTCGGAAAATTAAAAATTTTCCACACTGCGGCCGGGCGGAAGTCGTTGTTAGACGACTTAAATTGCGTCTTCCTCCAGGAGACGGTTCCAGCCCTCTCTAGATTGCACTGCTGTTTTCCTAGTGGGTCTTACTACGGTTTCTTCTTGCATTACCGGTCAGTGTCTTCAATATCACTCGTGTCATTTGTCCCTTAGGTTTCCATCTGCACTGGATTGAACACCATTTAATTCCAAGGGAATTAATTTATTAATGGTACGTAAACTTTCTTGACCACGACACAACACTTTGACGTTTCTGACAACACCTTGTGCATCTGGGTATAATGTAACTACCTGCCCAGAGGCCACAGTGTTCGATGTTGTTCAGTATAAATTAACACAATGTCACCTGGTTGAATGTTCTGTCGGTTTACTGCCTCTGGCGCACCATAAAAGTGTTCACGTAGTGTAAGAAGATATTCTTTACGCCACACATCAGACCAATGAATATTAACTTATTTAACATTTTGAACTTGTCACTCAACACAGTCACGTTTTTTATAATCCTCATCACTTCCCTCGGGATTATTTATAGATGGCGCAGCTTCTAACCTTTGTCCACATATTAGGTGAGAGGGAGTCAGTATCTCCGCGTCAGGAGTGTCGTTCATGTATGACAGAGGGCGATTGTTCACTCGATTTTCTGCCTCCACCAACACTGCCCGGAACTCCTCCAAATCAATTCTCTTCCTGTGTAGCACCTTACGAAGACATCTTTTCACTGTACCTATCATTCTTTCGTACAGTCCTCCCTGCCAGGGGGCTCTGGGAGTAATAAATTTCCGACACACCCTCGCTGGGTCAACAAAGACTGTACATCATCACTCTTATTTAATTTCATCAAGTGTTGAGCACCCGCTACAAAATTGGTGGCATTATCTGAGATCATCAATTTTGGGGAACAGGATCGTCTAGCTGCAATTTCCGGAACAGCTGTATGAACTGTTCTGCAGAAAGCCCTGACCCACTTCTAGTGAACAGCCCTAGTAGCTGTACAAGTAAATAGACATACATCACCTTCAAGGGGACACCATCTGAAGTACCTGTCAAAATGATTGGCCCACTTGGGTCCACTCCGGTCACTTCAAATGGTTTTACCAACTGCACGCGTTCCTTGGGCAATGGTGGAGGACCTGGGTACATGTAGGTTCTGGCATCCCCCCGGCGACATATTACACACGACTTAATAACCCCCTTTACACTTTGCCGTCCTTGTGGAATCCAGAAGGTTTCCCGAATACAGTTTAAGGTATCCTGTACCCCACCGTGCATCACGTTATTATGGGCATTAAAGCAATCAAGGTTGTCAGGTGATGAGTTTTGGGCAGCAGATAGGGTGCTTGCATTTTCCCCCAAATTCAGCATTCTGTAACCTGCCTCTGCACCTAATTACATCATCCTCTAAATACACCCCCAGCTTTTCTATTATTGAGCCTTTCAAAAATTTTTTCCCGTCCATCATGAATTTAATCTCATCCCTGTAGGTTTTTCTTGAAACCCTCTGTAGCCAGTATTTCAGGGGATGGGGAAAATTATGTGAGATATTCATCTTACTTATAAATTTAAACACTAACCTGGTCACACTAATCAGCTTAGGTAAGGAAGAATACCTGTTCATATCAATGGCTAAGGAGGGACTACTGACCGGAGCGGTGTCACCGTAATTTCGACAGGAGCAATATGTGCCTTTTGCACCGGCATTTAAATTTTGTCCACCAGCCAACTTGGCCCTTTAAAACCCACGATAAAGCACTCACAAATTTTCCATAAGTCAAGCTCGAGACAAGAAATCAGTGGGTTTCTTTCACCAGGAATGTGTTTAAAGGGGTTAACATATGCTGACCCAAACTGTTATGTTTCTCCTGCATTTGATGGATTTCAGCGACTCTGTTTTGTACATACACAATCTTACTGTTACCATTACGAATCCATTGTAAGGATACCTCGTTATCAGACCAATTAGGTGTCGCTGTATTTATCTCTCGCAATTTATTTCTTATATAATTGGCTAATTTGACACCTACATAAATGGCCGTTAATTCCAACTGAGGTAAGGTGCGTGATTTGTTTGGAGCCACCTTAGCCTTAGACATACAAGGGGAAATGGCACTATTACATTGAAGGTAAGCGACTGCTCCATATGTAATTTCGAAGCATCGAAAAAAAAAAAATGTGGAGTACATTTTCTCCCTCTTGACTGGCCACATTAGGGGGAAAAACTTAAAACTTTGGTAATTTTACATATTCCCCTATTAGTTCTTCCCACCTTTCAACAAATTCCTCAGGTAGGGTTTCATCCCAAGCACATTTAAGCTTCCATGCTTCTTGGATCAACAATTTTCCTCTTTGGTAGGGGGGGACACTAAGCCTAGTGGATCGAAGCATTTTGAAACTTCTGAAAGAAGACTCTCTTGGTTAATTTATTGGGCATGCTGTAGTCATTAGACTTTAACGATAACAAGTCTCCCTCTGTGTCCAAGTCGTCCCAGCACATTACTATATTTGGCACTTCAACTCCAGGGTTGTCTTTATTTATTTGAGCTCTTAAGCTGGACGAATTACTGTTCCATTCCCTCAGGGGCATATTTGCACCTTGCATTATTTCATTAGCCCCTGCATATATGCTCATTAGTTCCTCTTCAGTAGACGTCACCCCCAGGAAATTGTCCACATAAAATTGTTTACCCATTACTCCACTCAGTGGACCACCCGTACGCTTAAGGTGTGCATTTATCGTTGCCTGGAGTGGAACGGACTGGAGGTAGCACCAAACAATACACTCCTGAAGCAAAAAAGTCTTCAGGGGACTAAGTGGGTCATAGGATTCTCGGCCATAAAAAACCTAGTGCAATCCGGTCAGCCTCCTGCAGCCCCAAACTCTCAGGAAAGCTTTACTTATGTCTGCCGTAAAGGATAATTCTTAACCCTGAAGTTTAATAGTATGTCTCCAGTTTTTCCGTCAACGACGGCCCTGTCATCAAACAGTCATTCAAACTAGGTACACTTTTATTACTCCTGGCACTACAATTAAACACAATCCTCAGAGGAGTGGTCTTAGAATCTTTCTTACTCCGTGGTGTGGCAAATAGTGCCCATAAATCTGGGTTGCTGGGGAGGTACCTCCTCTATGAATTTATTATTTAACTGCTCTTTAAATTTATATCATCGTAAGCAGTCAACAGTTCTGGTGTCTTGCTCAGTTCGTGGAGCTTGAGCCTTTAATTGTCCATACGCCCTCCCGGGAATTAGTTGGTAGGTCTGGATGGTTCAGCTTCCACGGAAGTCTCACCCAGTATTGTCCAGATTCAAATTTAAAAATCCTTTGGTATTGTTCTTGAGTAAAGGAATCATCTGGACTTTCTTCATTTACATTGATCCCTATGCTGTCCAATTCCATAATTTTTACAAGGTTCAACTTATCCTCTATTGAAGTATATTTATACTGGGGTTTATACTTCATGGTAAGGGCACACCCTAACTGTATTTTTGGATTCCTCCAGTCATTCATTTTCGGTACAGAGGAAGCCTGCCATACATCACGTGACCTCGGCGGGTCCTTAGAAGGGTGACTCCGCACTTCTTTGTCATACCCCTTTTCAAAGGTGGCATAATGGTCACTACCTATCAAAATATCTATTGGCCCCACCGAATCATTATTTATACCGGAAGGTGCCAAATCTACCTTGCTCGAAAGCCTTTCAGTAGCGTTACCAAGCCCTATTGTAGAGATTTTCTCTGGGAGTCTATCCACAATTACGGCATTAATCGTTTTCTCTCATTGCCCGGACGTTACATAAACAGTGTCGTATGACTGGGCCTTCTTATTCGAGAGAAAGCCAGATAGCTTGAGTATAGCAGGATCTCCCCTTTGTACCTTCATCCCATTAAGGCAGTTTCGTTTGATGAAGGTACGTTGTGATCCCCGATCCAGTTTAAAGCTGTTCAGTTTTGGATTTACGCCGTTTATCATTAATCACCACACCAACACAGGCAAAGCTACCTCAGCTAGGCCATCATTACCGACGTTAGCTGCAATCTTTACGTGGGCTACTGTTGGGGTCTGGGTTTTATCACTATCAGTACTATTGTTACCATCATTACGATTGATCTGCCTTACACATAGCTATGTGGTGTCTTCCTTGTTACACTGGGTAACAAAAAGTGCAGTTAGCAAAGGCCCAAACCCTTACATTATGACTTCCTAGACACCTGATGCATCTAGCAAGCTCTTCCAATCTTTCCATTTTAACATCCCATGGGAAATTTTAAGCATTACAGTTTTTAGAGAAATGAGCACCGTTGCAGAAGATACAAAACTCTCCTTTCCTTGCCTGACCTCTTATCAACTGGGCTACCCTTATTTGTGGTACTTCCCCCTCTTGGGCCCGGAGGTGGAGAACCACTATAACTGGCACCTGTCACTTGATTTCGTGCCTACGTAACCCCCTGTAGTAGGTGGCTTAGGATTATTGATATTAGGTTTAAAGGGTTTTCCCTTTGTGGAAACTTGGCAGGAGCACTGGGGTTGTAGACGTGGTTATCCTAGGGTAATGGGTTGGCTGGTCTGCAGTTGGACAATTAGCTCTTGTAGTCCACTCTTATTTCTTCCAACCTGAAGTAACCCTTGTGATATCTGTTAGATAACCACTCTATGGTTTGTGGTTCAATTTATTCTGAATCAAAGGGACTCAACAACCACTCTGCTCCCTCCAGATCATATTTTTTTACTCAAGGTCTTAAGAGTGCTTTCTGTTTGATCCTAAATTGCTGTAAATGGTGCGGTTGTGATTGGAGTCTTCAAATTAGCCAAATTAGCTACTGGTCAGCCTACTTTGCTCCAAGTTTTCCGTAAGTGACCCCCAACAAGTCAACTGCCTCACTATAGGAGTCATCTACATTTGGGAATGCTTGTATGAGAACATGCGCATCTCCCCTTACCTGTCCCTTTAAATAGCATAATTTGGTAACACTTGCAAGATCACTCCTATCATGTACGGACTGCTTTGAAGATAGACCAAAAAATCCTCCCAGTGTTCTCCGGATTAACACAGGCTACATAATTCTGGGAGTTTGGTAGATGCCTCTGACTTTCCTTACTAGGTTGGGCCAACAACATTGTTTACACCCCTTTTCCTTCTCCAACGCCTTAGTTTTGCAGGACACAATGTTGTCCTCCACTTCATAATGTTGATTTTAGCAGTCGCTCCCTTTCAGCATCATCTGCCCCAGTTCTTAGCAGCTCCTTTTCATAGTCTTTAAACCACAATCTATATGACTCTGTCTATTTCCTAAGGCATCTAGGTGCAGCTTTAATTCATCAGGGTTTACGTTTCTTGTTTCATTTAACTCCATACACTTCTTGTATGATTTGTAAACATGACCCTTCGAGCTTGTAGTGACGCTTTCTTTGCTTTGGCATCCATGGACTTGCCAGTGCACTAACTTTCCCCAGACCCAGCCATGGTTAGGGAATTAATAATCACCCATTATACTACTTAAATAGACGCCTTATAAGAGTAATTCTTGCACTTTACTTTGTTAAATCCTAGCCACCCCTGTGCTAGCAATTTATTGGGCTAATTATCACCACCACACGATCGATTAAACTTGTGTACCCTATCCCACCTCCTTCAATCAGTCACTTAATTATTTTAAATAATTAATTCAATTAATTTTTTCACGATTGCATCCCGGTTCACGAGGACCCGCGGGCAGATGTGGAAAAATTTTCCCAGGGTGCTTAACTGTATGTTTACCGTAGTACCCCCGGGGAGACATGTGAGAAACTTAATCCCCCTGGTCGCGGCAAGTGATTCCTTCGGCCTCACAATCTTATCCATATCTATCCCGAGACCAGTATGGATTGGATGCACCCACAAGTACGGGGTACTAATTAATTGTGGATGTATAGATTTTTATTAGTTTAAATGAATGAAGGGGGGGGGGGGTAGGACACAATGGATACATCCGTCAAGGAAAACATTTGTACATAATCCCAATACTTACCAGATGTTTTTTGGTGGTCACTTGATGTAGCTGGATCACTCGTAACCTATCTAATCATAAACATACCACTATGGCCAGTCTAAGGTTGCTATTAACTAGAAGGGTTACTTAACTGTGGGTGGTTGGATATTCCCCTTTCTTGATTCCATTTTCATTTTCGATGTCCTGCTACACCGACACGATTCTCATTCCCGCAGGACGGGGGTATCCGCTGGTTTGTCCTGCTTTAGACATCGTGACTCAAGGGTTTCCCTTTCCCCGTCTCGTTAACAACGAGGTTTTAGCGTGTTCACTCGAGCAAACGACTTATTTCACTTCACATATTCGCTTTACTTAGCGTTATTATCATTAATTACATTACAATTCACAAGACGATTTAACGTCTCATAACTATTATACAAACTAGAGGTCACTCCATTAAGATCTGAGACCGATGAGGTGATTAATCCAAGGGTAAATTTTTCCCCGGACACAGTCTATTGTGACGCGTCAGTCACCCGCTCCTTCTTTTATCACACTTTTACCACTCTATTACTGTGGGGTTTCCCAAATCCCGTTCCCCACTCTCCACCAGGAACAATTACGGGCACTTCTTATTATGAAATGAGGCCTATATTAATCTTAGGCCACCGTGAACGTCAATTTCGTGGTTCCATGTTTTCTCAGCTTCCTCACCACCATTCAAAAACAATACGCGCCCCCGCCTCCCCCGCACATCCGCGCATGCGCCAAAGGGGAACTCTTGGTTCTACTCCATTTTCAAATACATTTTGACTCCTATCGGCACATAAAACACCTATTAGGCGCTATAGTTTCGGAAAATTAAAAATTTTCCACAAAAGTAAACATACATACATATACATATATATACATATATATACATACATATATATACATATATACATATATATACATATACATACACATATATATACATATACATACACACACACATACAACATGCATATATATATACACATACATAGTTATAAGTCGATAATTCCAAATATAACTGTATTGTACTTGAAACACTCGGAACAAATAATGTTAAAATTGCACCCCAGACATACCTCATATAACATTCATCAAACTCATCATGCTACCGCCCATTCTAGGAAACCAGCCCCTTTCATCCCCCTTACCTGCCTTTCAACTCCCGTAAATCCCGTAAAGTGAAATTCCTATAACCCCCACTTAAATCCCTCCCATTCTCCCCCATACACCTCCCTTTTTTCTACACTTTGTCCTATAAAAAAGTTGCTGTTAATGCATTAATTCTTTCACACACGTTCGCTCCTCTCATAGCCCAAGACATATAAATACAATCCGTAATTATATACCCCTACCGCATTCTCTACCCTTGATTCACCCACCTTTTGTCTAAACTTAAAAACCCCCAACCCTGCAAACCCCCCCCTCCCACTAACCTTATTACCTTACCCAACCCAAACCTTTATTAGTTCAATACATTCGCAAAAATACACTATATGGAAAACAGTCTTTCCCCTCCACCCCAAGCCTTGCATATCCCCTCCTCCGTTTTCTCTTATGGAATAAAACCATTCCAAAACGGTAAGATCCCATGTAAAAATCTATACATTACTTCTCGTACTTTAGGTTTTAAACGTAATTTGTTCAAACGCCCCAGATATTACGCCAATCATACATCGGATAAACACCTTCTACCACTGCTACCCCTGCCTTACCTTCCACCCCATCAAGGTTTCCCAATTTAATATGTGAAGGATCGCTCATGTTTATGATGACCATAAAAATTGCCTCACCGATTATGAACTCCCTACCCACCCACCACCGTTGCATATCCTGACATTCTTATGAAGTCCGCCTTCCCTCGCCCCCCTCCGCTTATAACTACGTTTCAAATACACACTCATAATCCCCTTTTCAACAGCTATAAGACCCAGCCCTCCTCGGCCAACGGGAGTGTGACAAAACCCCTCTACCTAACCATTCGCTTCCAGTACCCAAATGAATCTAAAAACGCGCTTTTGTAACCTTTGATCTCACTACAAAGTATCGGATATATTGCTGTACATGCCAAAGTTTACTATATAATGGGAAACTTTGGGTTGAATTTAAACTCTTTGATGCAAATTTAAAGTGTGCAGCTCGTAAATCACTGATGCGCTTCAGTACACCCATCTTACAATACGCACTAAAATTTTTTGTTGTGCCCAACTTTATTCCCCTTTCATTTAAAAAATCCCACATATCAGTAATTGGTCCACCCTTTTTCCCCCTTTCAACTACCCCACATTCCTCACCTTTAAAAAACCCATTTCCCCCCCAAAATCCTTAAAAACTTCGTTTTCTCCTTA
The DNA here is from genome assembly GCF_026875155.1 of Cherax quadricarinatus. Lineage (NCBI taxonomy): Eukaryota > Metazoa > Arthropoda > Malacostraca > Decapoda > Parastacidae > Cherax > Cherax quadricarinatus. The sequence goes on from NC_069427.1 coordinate 46,139,124, forward strand.
TTAATTGAATGCCCCCAAACCCCTTTTTAAAAACCTTTACAAATTTTAAACCCAGGCAAATCCCTGTTACCCAAATTACTAAAAACGTTGTGTCATCAACATATCCAACAATGCCAGGGCCCCCCCCCCCTTTTGTCAACCCAACCCCTTTGCTGCCCAAAAAGACCCCAATTCCCCTATAAAAGGGTTTCCGTAAACACGCAAAAAATATTTGTGAAAAGGGGGAAAAACCTTTAAATAGACCCCCGCTATCTGAATTTGTTTCCTAAAACCCTTTCCAAATTTTCCGACCCGCAAGGGGTCATCTTGATACATTAATTTTGGGCCCCTGATAAAAATTTCCTCTCCCAAAACCCCCGCCATCCCCATAATCTTCCTTTAAAGCTTCCCCTTTTTTTAAAATATCATATGCCCCCCCCAATCTATAGCCAAAACCCCCCCCCCCTCCCCAAATTTTTTTCTTTCTTCAATAAAAAATTCTAAACAAACCATGCCCCCTTTATACTTAAAACCTTCCCGGGAAACCCCCTTTTTGTCCCCTTATCGATCACTTTACCCAGGACCTTTTTTATTCTGTTAGCAAAAAATTCTTGCAAAAATCTTATAATCACCACACAATAACGAAATAGCACGATAGTCTTTAACTGTTAATGGCTCACCTTTAGGCATTAAAACGACCACAGCCATCCGCTGCTGTGCCCCTAAAACCCCATCTCGCTTAAGGATATTGAATAATCTTACCAAAAATTCTTTTAAAACGCTCCAATTTTGGAGATAAAAGTCACTGGGCAACCCATCAATTCCTGGTGCCTTACCTAATTGCGCCCCGGATAAAGCTTCCCATGTCTCGCACTCCGTTATCGGCCCTTCCAAAACGAATCGATCATGCTCTGTCAACTCACACTGCACAAACCTTCCAATTGACTGTAATGCTATTTCACTTATTCCCATACATTGTGTTTTCAACTTAACCCAAGCATCAATATACCCACTCATACCCTCAGTCGTCGTCAACACCTGGTCCACTGCATACCCTTGCATACCTACCTGAACATTCAACCCCATTAACTCCATTGCCTTGCGACGTGTGTGTTGACTCCGCAACACACACGCCGATGGCCGATCTCCCCACAAAACCTCCTCAATCCCGCCCTTAAGCCTTTCCCCATCAAACCTCTCATTTTGTAAATTCTGGTTATTTTCCTTCAAACTTTCAATTTCAATAACAGGATAATTAGCATTAATTTGTGCATAACAGTCGCACAACTGCCCCTCTAAATATTTTTGAAAACCGTATTGTAACTGATTATATCTCTTCCCTCTCTTCCCTCATTACGTTAACACCCATTACGTAAAATCCATTATGATACCATCCATTAGTTCTAAGTTATATATGAATTTGTTATTGTATAGAATCAGCCCAGAACCGCCTGCCTGTTCAGCCTATAGATAGTAGTGTATGTTGAGACGACATACGTAACATGACCGAGCTGTCAGCATAGTTGCTGATCCCTGTGTTATATAGCATAGCATATTAGTATCGTCCATGTGCTTTAGATACGAGATCCCTTGTAGGCCTGTGACTTTGTGTGACATCACGGGATGCGCATGTGTAGGCTCATACCTCTGCCCCGCTCTCACTCGGCGGCAGACCATCCAGACAAGAACACGGCAAGGCTGGGCTCCATTCCTCATCATCTCAGTCTGACAATATATGTTACCATCCAACAAGTGTGTCTACCTTCAACCCTCGATATCTCCATTTAAGAACCCCTACGATAATTCCCCTAATGCTTGATGGGAGGCTGTTGAACAGTCTTGGGCCCCGAACACTTATGGTGTTTTCTCTTAGTGTACCAATGGTCCCCCTTTTTAAAAATTGGGGGTATTTTGCATCGCCTGCCCAGTCTTACTTTACAGGGTGATTTCTGTGTGCAGATTTGGGACCATTCCTTCCAGGATTTTCCAAGTGTAGATTATGATACATCTCTCTCCCCTGCTTTCCCAACGAGTACAAGTCAAGTGCTTCCAAGCTTTCCCCAGTAGATAAGGTGCTTGACAGAACTTATATGTGCAGGTAAAGGATATCTTTACACTCTCTAGATTCCATTCAAAGCAGGTAAAATTGCAGATGAAAATGTACAGCAGTATTCCAGACTAGAGAGAACAAGAGATTTGAAAAGGATCATCATTGGTTTTGGCATCTCTCATTTTAAAACATTCTCACTATCCATCCTATCATTTTCTTTGCACTTGGTGATTGTGGCAATGTTGTGATCCTTGAAAGTGAGATCCCAGACATTACTACTCCCAGGTCCCTTATATTATTTTTCCACTCTATTGTATGGCCAGAGTTTGTAGTATACTCTGTTCTAGTTATTATCTCCTTCAGTTTTCCATAACGTAGTAGTTGGAATTGTCCTCATTGAACATCACATTGTTTTCCGTTGCCCCTGGAAAACTTTGTTTATACGTATCTTCTTGGAGGTTGACCGCGTCCACAGCAGGTGACAGCTTCATGCAGAGATCCTAGTATCATCCGCAAAGGATGATATGGTGCTGTGGTGTATATCTCTATGCCTGATATGAGGATGAGGATAAGGTGGGGGCAAGTACTGTGCCTTGTGGAACAGAGTTTCTTCACTATGGCAGCCTCTCATTTAATCTGTCAACCGCTACTCTTTGTGTTCGATTTGTTAGGAAGTTGAAGATCCATCTCCCCACTTTCCCAGTTATTCCTTTAGCATGTATTTTGTGCGCTATTATGCTGTGATTGCATTTGTCAAACGCTTTTGCAAAGTCTGTGTATATTACATCTGCATTCTGATTTTCTTCCAGTGCATCCAAGGCCATATCATAGTGATCCAGTGTTGTGAGAGGCAGGAGCGACCTGCCTGAACCCATGTTGCCCTGGATTGTGCAGATTTTGGGAATCCAGGTGGTTTGCAATCCTGCTTCTTAGCACTCTTTCAAAGATTTTTATGATGTGGGACGTCAGAGCTATTGGTCTATAGTTCTTAGCTAATGCTTTGCTGCCACCTTTATGGAGTGGGGCTATATCCATTGTTTTAAGTCACTGTGGAATTTCACCCATGTCCAAGCTCCTACTCCATAGTGTACTTAGGGCACGCGAGAGGGGTGTCTTGCAGTTCTTAATGAATACAGAGTTCCACGAGTCTGGCCGGGGGCAGATGCATGGGCATGTTGTCAATGGCTTTTTCGAAGTCTATCGAGTTAGGGTAATGTCGGAAATCTGGCATACATTTACGGAGTTATGAGGCTCATTCATGAAGAAATCATTTGGGTCATCGATCCTCAGACTGATTAGTGGCTCACTAAACACAGAGTCGTACTGGGATTTCAGTATTTCACTCATTTCCTTGTTGTCATCTATGCAAGTCCAATCCTTTTCGAGTAAGGGCCCGATACTAGATTTTGGGATTTGCCTTGTTTTTGGCATATGAATTTCTTTCAATTTCACTAATAGCTTTAAGCTCCTCCTGCCTCTCCTGGTTCCTGTAAGAGTCATTTAACTTAAGTCCAATAGTTTCCACTTCCCTGGTCAGCGCCTCCTTTCGTGTATCAGATATTCTAGCACTCCTGAGGAGCTCAGTGACTCTTCGTCGTCTTCTGAAGAGGGAGCGTCTTTCTCTCTCCAGCTTACTCCTGCTCTTCCCTTTGTTCTTAGGGGGAAAATGCCCAGAACATGCTTCAGCTGCCAGGAAGTTGATTTCCCTTTTAAGACACTGGTTTGGATCCATGTCATTTAAGATATCTTCCCCAAAATGACACCAAAAGCATGAAATTTTAGTGTAAACTAACAGAATCATGCAGGCGCAATTTAGCGATCTGAGCATAATTTATTCATCAGTGATTCCTATTTCAAGCCATTTCCAAAGCTCAATTCAACCAAATTCTTAGCCATTTCATTATTATGCCTATGATGAGCACAAGAAACTACCCATTGGCAATCTGGCAAATTTTACACAAAATTACAACAATTCCAATTTAAAAACAGAGTCCAAAATAAAAATTGTAGATATTTCAGGCACTAAAGCAGTTCCTCTGTTCATTAATCATGACTGCAGGCCTCCCATTCTGAATTCATCATGTGGACAACGAAATATGGATCCCAGGTTACAAACTATACAGATGTGACAGAGTGAACAGGCAAAAGGGGGGGGGGGTTGGCCTGTACATTGCAGAGTCACTTGTTTGCACAGAACTGCTTAATGCCTCAAATGATGTAGTGGAAGTTTTAGCAGTAAAGGTCGAGAACCAAAACCTAGTCATTGTGGTAGTCTACAAGCCTCCGGATGCAACATCCCAGCAATTCCAGGAACAGCTGTTAAAAATTGACCACTGTCTGGAAAATCTTCCAGCTCCTGCACCCAACATCTTGCTCCTGGGGGATTTCAACTTAAGGCACCTAAAATGGAGGAATATAGCAAATAATATTGTTGCAGAAATAACACCAGGAGGCAGCTCTGATGAAAAATCACACTCACACGAGCTTTTAAATCTCTGCACAAAATTCAATTTAAACCAGCAAATAATCTAGCCTACTAGACTGGAGAATACACTAGACCTCATCTTCACTAACAATGATGATCTGATAAGAAATGTCACCATATCAAAAACAATATACTCAGATCACAACATTATTGAGGTTCAGACATGTATGCGCGGAGCCCCAGACCGACATAATGAGATTAGTCACGAGGGAGCATTCACCAAATTCAACTTCAATAACAAAAACACAAAGTGGGCCAAGTAAGCCAAAATCCTACCGATATAAGCTGGGAAGATTTTACTAAGCAACACAGACCCCAACTTATGCCTAGAACAGATTAACTCGGTGGCACTCGATGTATGCACAAGGCTTATTCCTCTAAGAAAGATTAGATTTTGCCACCGAAGTGGCTAGTTTATTGTGCACCCCATATCCATCCTGTGGACGGTAGCGCGAGAGCATGTGGATACACAAAAGGCCTAGGAACTAGGCCCCCAAAAGGGGTTTAAAAGGAATACATATGGATTTATATCTACGTATCTATAGTTCACTTATCTGTTACAAGCAAATTTAGGAAATTTGCTTAGTATATCTGGTATCTTATTTTCATTAATAAGATATCTTGACATGTCACATAGGTTATTATACTGTCTGTCTCTGTATTCCTCATAAGTGGACAATTAAGCACTAGTGTTCAAGACAGTGACCATATGCCTGATTTACATAATTTTTCATTTAGTTTGATCATCATCTGTGTGTCTCCAAACTGCCAGAAGTACTTGTACCAAGCCCAAGCCTGGCCACTACAACATCAGTCAGTCTGTTCACATTGCAAGTTGCTCCATAAACATACTTATCTACTTTCATGTTATCATAGTGGGTTATAGATCTACTCAGGCTTCTAACTGCATTCCTATAACAATCATCTTCATTATTTACTTCTCTCCTAATATAATTCCTAATGCTAGACACAGTTATACCAAAGTTATATTCTACGTTCTCCTTCTGGATACTTTTCTTGGCTAACATATCAACTTTATCATGAAGGAGTAATCCAATGTGTGATGGGATCCATAGCATTGTACTTTAAATTTTCCTTTGTCCTAATTTTTGAGTTCTATACCTGGTTTCCCCCAATGAGCATGTTTTTGGGAAAGGTCATTATATGAGCCAAGAGCCTTAAATGATGACATAGAATCAGTAATGATGATAGAGTCAAGCTCAGTGTCATAGGTTAGCATTAGCGCCATTAGGATTGCAAACAATTTAGTTTGCAGTGTAGACGCCCAGTTGTTAATTCTTATGCCTAACTCAACAAATTTATTATCGTTCTTAACTAGGGAGGTGGCAACAAGAGCAGATGCAGCCCTGCCAGAAGACTCCTGTTTAGATCCATCAGTGTATATAACTTGTGATAACTTATTACTACCAGCTAGGTGAGAAATTTCTTCTTGAGCAGTTGCTCTAACAAGAGATTTAAGGAAGGGATTACTAGCAGGAGTAGATGTAAAATAGAAAGAGACAGGCGCTCCCTTTATAGGCGACGGAAAAGAATAACAGAGCGGCTAAAAGAGGTCAATATATCTGAAATGCGTAGGGAGACACTGGTCAGAGAAATAGCAAGCATCGAACTTAAGCTAAAAGAATCCTTTAGGAGTCAGGAACCGTGGGAAGAACTAAAAGCCATAAATGAAATCGAAAGAAACCCAAAGCATTTCTTCTCCTATGCCAAATCAAAATCGAGAACAACGTCCAGTATTGGGCCCCTACTTAAACAAGATGGGTCCTACACAGATGACAGCAAGGAAATGAGTGACCTACTCAAGTCCCAATATGACTCAGTTTTTAGCAAGCCGCTAACCAGACTGAGAGTCGAAGATCAAAATGAATTTTTTATGAGAGAGCCACAAAATTTGATTAACACAAGCCTATCCGATGTTATCCTGACGCCAAATGACTTCGAACAGGCAATAAATGACATGCCCATGCACTCTGCCCCAGGGCCAGACTCATGGAACTCTGTGTTCATAAAGAACTGCAAGAAGCCCCTATCACGAGCCTTTTCCATCCTATGGAGAGGAGCATGGACATGGGGGTCGTCCCAACAGTTACTAAAAACAACAGACATAGCTCCACTCCACAAAGGGGGCAGTAAAGCAACAGCAAAGAACTACAGACCAATAGCACTAACATCCCATATCATAAAAATCTTTGAAAGGGTCCTAAGAAGCAAGATCACCACCCATCTAGAAACTCATCAGTTTACACAACCCAGGGCAACATGGGTTTAGAACAGGTCGCTCCTGTCTGTCTCAACTATTGGATCACTACGACAAGGTCCTAAATGCACTAGAAGACAAAAAGAATGCAGATGTAATATATACAGACTTTGCAAAAGCCTTCGACAAGTGTGACCATGGCGTAATAGCGCACAAAATGCGTGCCAAAGGAATAACAGGAAAAGTCGGTCGATGGATCTATAATTTCCTCACTAACAGAACACAGAGAGTAGTCGTCAACAGAGTAAAGTCCGAGGCAGCTACGGTGAAAAGCTCTGTTCCACAAGGCACAGTACTCGCTCCCATCTTGTTCCTCATCCTCATATCCGACATAGACAAGGATGTCAGCCACAGCACCGTGTCTTCCTTTGCAGATGACACCCGAATCTGCATGACAGTGTCTTCCATTGCAGACACTGCAAGGCTCCAGGCGGACAGCAACCAAATCTTTCAGTGGGCTGCAGAAAACAATATGAAGTTCAACGATGAGAAATTTCAATTACTCAGATATTGTAAACATGAGGAAATTAAATCATCAGAGTACAAAACAAATTCTGGCCACAAAATAGAGCGAAACACCAACGTCAAAGACCTGGGAGTGATCATGTCGGAGGAGCTCACCTTCAAGGACCATAACATTGTATCAATCGCATCTGCTAGAAAAATGACAGGATGGATAATGAGAACCTTCAAAACTAGGGAGGGCCAAGCCCATGATGACACTCTTCAGGTCACTTGTTCTATCTAGGCTGGAATATTGCTGCACACTAACAGCACCTTTCAAGGCAGGTGAAATTGCCGACCTAGAAAATGTACAGAGAACTTTCACGGCGCGCATAACGGAGATAAAACACCTCAATTACTGGGAGAGCACTTGAGGTTCCTAAACCTGTAGTCCCTGGAAACGCAGGAGGGAGAGATACATGATTATATACACCTGGAAAATCCTAGAGGGACTAGTACCGAACTTGCACACGAAAATCACTCACTACGAAAGCAAAAGACTTGGCAGACGATGCACCATCCCCCCAATGAAAAGCAGGGGTGTCACTAGCACGTTAAGAGACCATACAATAAGTGTCAGGGGCCTGAGACTGTTCAACTGCCTCCCAGCACACATAAGGGGGATTACCAACAGACCCCTGGCAGTCTTCAAGCTGGCACTGGACAAGCACCTAAAGTCAGTTCCTGATCAGCCGGGCTGTGACTCGTACATTGGTTTGTGTGCAGCCAGCAGCAACAGCCTGGTTGATCAGGCTCTGATCCACCAGGAGGCCTGGTCACAGACCAGGCCGCGGGGGCGTTGACCCCCGGAACAGGTAAACTCCAGGTATGTGTGTGGGGGGGAGGGGGGTTGAGGAGTAGCATTTGAATATGATAGGTAAATTCCAGAACTCACACATCTGACTGTGAAGTATATACTCCGTGGAATAGTTCCTCTGGTGCCATCCATTTCACAGGTAGTCGCCCTTCACTTATCTTTCGGTAATAATCTCGACTGGTGGAATGTCTCGTGCCAGACCCAAAATCAGGCAATTTCCATGATCGATCTTCACTGACTAGAACATTGCGTGCAGCAAGGTCACGGTGGATGCACTGTTGAGAGAATAGCAATATACAATTAGATACATCTGAACTACTATTAACCTGAAACTTAAATACATGTACAGTAAATACATCCATTCTTTGATTTCTACATAAAAAAACCACAATACTGTATATCAAGTAACTGGAACCTCTGGTCATGTTATTTTTCTGTAAAGTTAATCAAGAAAATCTCCCCATTATAGTCTTGTGAATACCAGTTAGAGAGAACTGGCATTATATTTTGAGTAAATGATGTACACAAGTGAAGAATGAGAACCAGTAATTTTACAATATATTATTTGACTGATATGTAATGCTTCTTGATTCTTATTGTATTGAATTTGCTATAATTCCAGTACATGCACTATATAAAAACTATCATTATATGTTCAGGTTCCATGAACCACTCTATAAATAATTTATTGGTAGACTTTTCATTACACCAGTAATGTACTTTAACCCGTATATATATACAGTGGACCCCCGGTTCCGATATTAATCCATTCCTGAGAGCTCATCGTAAACCAAAATTATCAAAAAGTGAATCAATTTTCTCCATAAGAAATAATGGATATCAAATTAATCTGTGCAAGACACCCAAAAGTATGAAAATTTTTTGTTTACCGTTTGAAATATTAAGTTTAATGCACACAAACTGAAAAAGACATGCACAGTTTGTAGTACTCTGCTAACAATAGAATACATGACTCTTACCTTTAATGAAGATCTGGTGATGATTGATGGGATGGGAGGAGGGGAGAGTGTTAAAGTTGTTAATGTTTAAAAGGGGAATCCCCTTCCATTAGGACTTGAGGTAGCAGCAAGTCCTTTTCTGGGGTTACTTCCCTTCTTCTTTTAATGCCATTGGACGAGCTTGAGAGTCACTGGACCTCCCGTTCCTTTACGATTTGTCTAAAATGGGCCACAACATTGTCATTGTAATAGTCACCAGCACGGCTTGCAATAGCTGTGTTAGGGTGATTTTCATCCATAAAGGTTTGCAGTTCAACCCACTTTGCACACATTTCCTTAATTTTCGAAGTAGGCAAAATGGATTCCACAAATGGCATAGGCTTCTCAGGGTTAGCCCCAAACCCTTCAAAATCTTTCTTAATTTCCATACTAATTCTCACCCTTTTTACCACAGGGTTGGCACTAGAAGCTTTCTGGGGCCCATGGTGACTTATTTTGCTGAAACAAGCACCAAAAACACTGTGATAATATGGAATGTACCAAATGTATCCTTAGATGCGAGCACACTGGCTGGCTTGTAAACACTGGGCGACACGTGGACACGTCTCGGACGAATTGCGTATACCAGATTTTTTAACGTGAACCGAGGCAAAATTTTTGCGTTAAAATGTATCAATACCGGATTTATCGGATACCGATGCCATTGCAAACCGGGGGTCCACTGTATACATTCTTACAGCTAGTGCCCCAAACGTATATATACATTTTATTTTTCCTCCCTCCAAATTTCGGAAGATTGGCATGAGATGCCGGTTCAGCATAAAATGGGTCTTAACACTTGGTGTGCACCATATTAAAAATATCTGGGACCACTTAGTACCTTGTGGAAGCGCCAGTTAAAATGAGCGACAGCTAGAGCAGTGTGGCAAACACCAAGGATTCACTGATGTAATGTCATGTTAACACTCCCCTTTTAACCCGTAAATGGTCCAAACATATATATACGTTCACTATCCCAGTGCCCTGAACATTTTGAAAAATAAAAAAAAAATAGATTTTTTTTTATGGAAATAAAGAGCACATTTTTCCAAGTGTTACAGGATAAAAAAAAATTGTGGTCACTACTCACTGAGATATGAAGCCGAGAAGTTGGCACTAGATGCTCAAGTGACAGCAACATCGAGTCCTGCTGCTTGCAGAAGTGTTGCCGATATACCTTTTTTTCTACTTTTCAAATTATTTTATATAATTTTTAAGTTCTGATAATTATAATTTATAGTAGTACTTGTCATTTCATAACCAATGTTTGTTCTGACACTAGTATTGTACTCAAATTGTCACAAACACACTGACAGGTGGACATTTACACCTGCCTTGGCCATTTACTATTGTCTTAGAATATATACAAAGTATTTATAGGTCCCAGCAATGTTCTGGATATGTGTAAGTATATAATAATAAGAAAAATAAAAAATAAAAGAATAATAATAATAATAATAATAATAATAATAATAATAATAATAATAATAATAATAATAATAATAATAATTTTTTTAATTATTATTATCACACTGGCCGATTCCCACCAAGGCAGGGTGGCCCAAAAAAGAAAAACTTTCACCATCATTCACTCCATCACTGTATTGCCAGAAGGGTGCTTTACACTACAGTTTTTAAACTGCAACATTTACACCCCTCCTTCAGAGTGCAGGCACTGTACTTCCCATCTCCAGGACTCAAGTCCGACCTGCCGGTTTCCCTGAACCCCTTCATAAATGTTACTTTGCAAACATGCACTCCAACAGCAGTGTCAATATTAAAACAATGGGAAGAGAATTTCACTCCTAGCAAACACGCCACCTGCATGCCTGCTGGAAGTCCCAAGCCCCAACGCACACAAAACCTCCTTAACCCCCTCCCTCCAACCTTTCCTAGCCGACCCCTACCCTGCCATCCTTCTACTACAGACAGATACACACTTGAAGTCATGTCCTGTTTTGCTCCATTTCTCTCCAAATGTCCGAACCACCTCAACAACCTTCTCAGCCCTCTGACAACAGTTTTGATAATCCTGCACCCCTCCTAACTTCCCAAACTACGAATTCCAGCATTATATTCACACTACACATGCCCTCAGACATGACATCTCCACTGCCTCCAGCCTTCTCCTCGCTACAACATTCATCACCCATGCTTTCACACCCATATAAGAGCGTTGGTAAAATTATACTCACATACATTCCCCCTATTTACCTCAAGGACAAAGTTCTTTGTCTCCACAGACTCTAAGTGTCAACCACTCACCCTTTTCCCCTCATCATTCTAGATTCACTTCATCTTTCATAGACCCATCCGCTGAACAGACGTCCACTCCCAGATATCTGAATACATTTCACCTCCTCCATACTCCCTCTCCCCTCCAATTCTGTATTCAAGTCTTTCATCACCTAATCTTTTTTTGTTTATCCTATAACTTACTCTTTCCTGTATTCACCTTTTTAATTTTCTTCTTTTGCACACCCTAACCAAATTCACCACCATTCTCTGCCAACTCCCTCTCAGAGATCTCCCAGAGCACAGTGCATCAGCCAAAGAGCAAACTGAGACCAACTCCCTACTTTATTGTGGATTCTATTATTCTTTAACTCACGCCTCTTGCAATACCATCGCATTCCACTTCACTTACAACCCCATCTATAAATATATTAAACATCCAAGCGGTGACATCACACATCCTTGCTAAGGCCTACTTTTACTGGGAAATAATTTCCCTCGTGTCCTCATACTCTAACTTTGAGCCTCACTATCCCGTAAAAAATCTCCACTGCTTCATAACCTACCTCCTACACCAAACACCTCAACATCTGCCACATTGCCCCCTATCCAAAACCCTGTCATATGCCTTTTCCAAATCCATAAATGCCACAAAGACCTCTTAGCCTTATCTAAATACTGTTCACTTATATGTTTCCCTGACACCACCTTGTCCCCCCACGCCCCTCCCTTACCAAAAAGCCACCTTGTATCATCTGCTACCTATTCTCCGTCTACTCTTAATTCCTATTCAATAATAACACTACCATACACTTTACCAGGTATACTCAACAACTTATCCCTATAATATTATGCACTCTCCTTTTATCCCTTGTGCCTTTATACAAAGAACTATGCATGCACTCAAAGCTACTCCCTAGGTACCTTACCCCTCTTCCATACATTTATAAATAATTGCCCAACACTACAAAATCTATATCCCCTCCTGCTTTTAAACCATTTCTAACATTATCCCCTACAATCCCATACAACCTGGCTGCCTATCACCCCCTTCCATTTTACCTACAGCCTCACAACTTCCCCACACTCACAACTGGGCCTTCCTCAACTCCTGCAAGATATTATTCCTCCATGCCCTATACACGAAATCAACAGCTTCCCTATCTTCATCACATTTAACATTCCTCAAATATTCCTCCATCTCCCAATACCTCAAACTCTCCATTTATAACTTCTCTCCTATTTTTAACTGACAAATCCCATTTGTTCTCTAGCTTCCTTAACTTGTAATCTCACTCCAAAACCTTTTTAAATTCAACAAAATTTGTTTGATAACATCTCACCCCACTCTTCTCATTTGCACCTCTTTTTACATTGCTTCACCACTTTCTTAACCTCTCTCTTTTTCCCTCCAATACTTTTCCCTCCTTGCATCACTTCTATTTGGTAAAAACCTTCTCATATGCTAACTTTTTCAACCTTAACTAACTCTCTTTACATCATCATTCCACCAATCGCTCCTCTTCCCTCCTGCACCACTTTCCTGTAACCACAAAACTTTCTGCTGAATCACTTCTAACACTACATTTTTAAAACCTACCCCATACCTCTTCGAACCCATTGCTTATGCTCTCATTTGCCCATCTATCCTCCAATAGCTGTTTATATCTACCCTAACTGCCTCTCTTTTAGTTTATAAACCTCACGCTCTCTCTTCCCCTGATGCTTCGTATTCTCCTTGTATCCTATCTACCTTTTACCTCAGTGTAGCTACAACTAGAGTGATCTGATATATATCTGGCCCCTCAATAAACATGTACATCCTGAAGTCTACTCAACAGTCTTTTATCTACCAATACCATAATCCAACAAACCTGTCATTTCGCCCTACATCATATCTTTATACTGTATTTTTTATCCTCTTATTCCTTAAAATATATGTATACCTATAACTAAACCCCCTTTCTATACAAAGTTCAATCAAGGCTCCCATTATCATTTACACCTGGCACCCCAAACTTACCTACCACATACCCTCTCTAAAAGTTTCTCCTACTTTAGCATTCAGGTCCCCTACCACAATTCTCATTCTCACTTGTTCAAAGGCTCCTATACATTCACTTAACATCTCCTAAAAAATCTCTCTCTCCCTCCCTACATTCTCTATTCTCCAGGTGCATACACGCTTATTATGACCCACTTTTCGCATCCAACCTTTACTTTAATCCACATAATTCTTGCATATTACACATTCTTATTCTCTTTTCTCCTCCATTACTGATCATTTAACATTAACCTGCTACCCCTGTCCTTTGCTCTACCTCTCTCAGATACTCCAGAATTTAATCCCATTTATATCTCCCCCCACTGAACTCCCCAACCCCCTCACTTTGTTTCGCTTAGGGCCAGGACATCCAACTTCTTTTCATTCATACATCACAATCTCTGTTTCTTGTTCCCCATCCGCACTAAATCCAACGCACATTTAAGCATCCCAGTTTTATAAAGTTTTTCTCTCCTATTTTTTTTAGTAAATTCTACAGGAATAATGGGTAACTACCCATTGCTCCCGGCATTTTAGTCGCCTCATACGACACGCATGGCTTACGGAGGAAAGATTCTTTTCCACTTCCCCATGGACAATAGAAGAAATAAAGAAGAACAAGAGCTATTTAGAAAAAGGAGAAAAACCTAGATGTATGTATATATATATGCATGTTCGTGTCTGTGAAGTGTGACCAAAGTGTAAGTAGGAGTAGAAAGATATCCCTGTTATCTAGCATGTTTGTGAGACAGAAAAAGAAACCAGCAATCCTACCATCATGCAAAACAGTTACAGGTTTCTGTTTCACAGTCATCTGGCAGGACGGTAGTACTTCCCTGGGTGGTTGCTGTCTACCAACCAACTACCTACATAGAAGTTCTCTTGAAGCATGTAAAACAAGCCTCAGTCCACCCTTGACAGATACATGATAAGATGAGATAACATAAGAAACAGATGATTGCTGATGTTACGAATGAAAAGAAGTTGGATGTCCTGGCCCTAAGCGAAACAACGCTGAAGGGGGTAGGGAAGTTTCGGTGGGGGGAAATAAATAGGATTAAATCTGGAGTATCTGAGAGAGTTAGAGCTAGGAAGGGGTAGCAGTAATGTTGAAGGATCAGTTATGGGAGGAGAAAAGAGAATATGAATGCGTAAATTCAAGGATTACGTAGATTAAAGTAAAGGTTGGATGTGAAAAGTGGGTCGTAATAAGCGTTTATGCACCTGGAGAAGAGAGGAATGTAGAGGAGAGAGAGAGATTTTGGGAGATGTTAAGTGAATGTATAGGAACCTTTGAACCAAGTGAGAGAGTAATTGTGGTAGGGGACCTGAATGCTTAAGTAAGAGAAATTTTTAGAGAGGGTGTGGTAGGTAAGTTTGGGGTGCCAGGTGTAAATGATAATGGGAGCCCTTTGATTGAACTTTGTATAGAAAGGGGTTTAGATATAGGTAATACATATTTTAAGAAAAAGAGGATAAATAAGTATACAAGATATGATGTAGGGCAAAATGACAGTAGTTTGTTGGATTATGTATTTGGGAGATAAAAGATTGTTGAGTAGACTTTAGGATGTACATGTTTATAGAGGGACCACAGATATATCAGATCACTTCTTAGTTGTAACTACACTGAGAGTAAAAGGTAGTTGGGATACAAGGAGAATAGAAGCATCAGGGAAGAGAGAGGTGAAGGTTTATAAACTTAAAAGAGGAGGCAGTTAGGGGAAGATATAAACAGCTATTGGAGGATTTTTGATGGGCTAATGAGAGCATAGGCAATGGGGTCGAAGAGGTATGGGGTAGGTTTAAAAATGTAGTGTTAAAGTGTTCAGCAGAAGTTTGTGGTTACAGGAAAGTGGGTGCGGGAGGGAAGAGGAGCGATTGGTGGAATGATGATGTAAAGATAGTAAGGGAGAAAAAGTTAGCATATGAGAAGTTTTTACAAAGTAGAAGTGATGCAAGGAGGGAAGAGTATATGGAGAAAAAGAGAGGTTAAGAGAGTGGTAAAGCAATGTAAAAAGAGAGCAAATGAGAGAGTGGGTGAGATGTTATCAACAAATTTTGTTGAAAATAAGAAACAGTTTTGGAGTGAGATTAACAAGTCAAGGAAGCCAAGAGAACAAATGGATTTGTCAGTTAAAAATAGGAGAGGAGAGTTATTAAATGGAGAGTTAGAGGTATTGGGAAGATGGAAGGAATATTTTGAGGAATTGTTAAATGTTGATGAAGATAGGGAAGCTGTGATTTCGTGTATAGGGCAACGAGAAATAACATCTTGTAGGAGTGAGGAACAGCCAGTTGTGAGTGTGGGGGAAGTTCGTGAGGCAGTAGGTAAAATGAAAGGGGGTAAGGCAGCCGGGATTGATGGGATAAAGATAGAAATGTTAAAAGCAGGTGGGGATATAGTTTTGGAGTGGTTGGTGCAATTATTTAATAAATGTATGGAAGAGGGTAAAGTACCTAGGGATTGGCAGAGAGCATGCATAGTTCCTTCGTATAAAGGCAAAGGGGACAAAAGAGAGTGCAAAATTTATAGGGGGATAAGTCTGTTGAGTATACCTGGTAAAGTGTATGGTAGAGTTATTATTGAAAGAATTACGAGTAAGACGGAGAACAGGATAGCAGATGAACAAGGAGGCTTTAGGAAAGGTAGGGGGTGTGTGGACCAGGTGTTTACAGTGAAACATATAAGTGAACAGTATTTAGATAAGGGTAAAGAGGTTTTTGTGGCATTTATGGATTTGTAAAAAGCGTATGACAGGGTGGATAGGGGGGCAATGTGGCAGATGTTGCAGGTGTATGGTGTAGGAGGTAGGTTACTGAAAGCAGTGAAGATTTTTTACGAGGATAGTGAGGCTCAAGTTAGAGTATGTAGGAAAGAGGGAAATTATTGCCCAGTAAAAGTAGGCCTTAGACAAGGATGTGTGATGTCACCATGGTTGTTTAATACATTTATAGATGGGGTTGTAAGAGAAGTAAATGCGAGGGTCTTGGCAAGAGGCGTGGAGTTAAAAGATAAAGAATCGCACATAAAGTGGGAGTTGTCACAGTTGCTCTTTGCTGATGACATTGTGCTCTAGGGAGATTCTGAAGAGAAGTTGCAAAGGTTGGTGGATGAATTTGGTAGGGTATGCAAAAGAAGAAAATTAAAAGTGGATACAGGAAAGAGTAAGGTTATGATGATAACAAAAAGATTAGGCGATGAAAGATTGGATATCAGATTGGAGGGAGAGAGTAGGGAGGAGGTGAATGTATTCAGATATTTGGGAGTGGACGTGTCAGCGGATGGGTCTATGAAAGATGAGGTGAATCATAGAATTGATGAGGGGAAAGGGGTGAGCGGTGCACTTAGGAGTCTGTGGAGACAAAGAACTTTGTCCTTGGAAGCAAATAGGGGAATGTATGAGAGTATAGTTTTACCAACACTCTTATATGGGTGTGAAGCAGAGGTGATGAATGTTGCAGCGATGAGAAGGCTGGAGGCAGTGGAGATGTCATGTCTGAGGGCAATGTGTAGTGTGAATATAATGCAGAGAATTCGTAGTTTGGAAGTTAGGAGGAGGTGCGGGATTACCAAAACTGTTGTCCAGAGGGCTGAGGAAGGGTTTTGAGGTGGTTCGGACATGTAGAGAGAATGGAGCGAAACAGAATGACTTCAAGAGTGTATCAGTCTGTAGTGGAAGGAAGGCGGGGTAGGGGTCAGCCTAGGAAAGGTTGGAGGGAGGGGGTAAAGGAGGTTTTGTGTGCGAGGGGCTTGGACTTCCAGCAGGCATGCGTGAGCGTGTTTGATAGGAGTGAATGGAGACAATGGTTTTTAATACCTGTAGTGTAAAGCACCCTTCTGGCAAGACAGTGATGGAGTGAATGATGGTGAAAGTTTTTCTTTTTCGGGCAACCCTGCCTTGGTGGGAATCGGCCAGTGTGTTAATAATAAATACGTATCTATCTTTCTTTCTTTCAACACACTGGCCGTATCCCACCGAGGCGGGGTGACCCAAAAGGAAAAACGAAAGTTTCTCCTTTTACATTTATTAATATATACAGGAAAAGAGGTTACTAGCCCCTTGCTCCTGGCATTTTAGTCGCCTCTTGCAACACGCATGGCTTACGGAGGAAGAATTCTGTTCCACTTCCCCATTTATATTATATATATACATAATATATATATAATATATATATATTATATATATATATATATATATATATATTTATATATATATATATGTATATATATATATATATATATATATATATATATATATAATATATATATATATATATATATATATATAATATATATATATATATAATATATATATTACCTGGACCTGGAGTTTACCTGGAGAGAGTTCCGGGGTCAACGCCCCCCGGGGCCCGGTTA
>NC_069427.1:46157394-46185435 GCF_026875155.1 Cherax quadricarinatus
CCTTTTTTTTAACTCCACGCCTTTTGCCAAGACCCTCGCATTTACTTCTCTTACAACCTCATCTATAAATATATTAAACAACCATGGTGACATCACACATCCTTGTCTAAGGCCTACTTTTACTGGGAAATAATTTCCCTCTTTCCTACATACTCTAACTTGAGCCTCACTATCCTCGTAAAAACTCTTCACTGCTTTCAGTAACCTACCACCTACACCATACACCTGCAACATCTGCACATTGGAACCCTATCCACCCTGTCATATGCTTTTTCCAAATCCATAAATGCCACAAAAACCTCTTTACCCTTATCTAAATACTGTTCACTTATATGTTTCACTGTAAACACCTGGTCCACACACCCCCTACCTTTCCTAAAGCCTCCTTGTTCATCTGCTATCCTGTTCTCCGTCTTACTCGTAATTCTTTCAATAATAACTCTACCATACACTTTACCAGGTATACTCAACAGACTTATCCCCCTATAAATTTTGCACTCTCTTTTGTCCCCTTTGCCTTTATACGAAGGAACTATGCATGCTCTCTGCCAATCCCTAGGTACTTTACCCTCTTCCATACATTTATTAAATAATTGCACCAACCACTCCAAAACTATATCCCCACCTGCTTTTAACATTTCTATCTTTATCCCATCAATCCCGGCTGCCTTACCCCCTTTCATTTTACCTACTGCCTCAGGAACTTCCCCCACACTCACAACTGGCTCTTCCTCACTCCTACAAGATGTTATTTCTCCTTGCCCTATACACGAAATCACAGCTTCCCTATCTTCATCAACATTTAACAATTCCTCAAAATATTCCTTCCATCTTCCCAATACCTCTAACTCTCCATTTAATAACTCTCCTCTCCTATTTTTAACTGACAAATCCATTTCTCTAGGCTTCCTTGACTTGTTAATCTCACTCCAAAACTTTTTCTTATTTTCAACAAAATTTGTTGATAACATCTCACCCACTCTCTCATTTGCTCTCTTTTTACATTGCTTTATCACTCTCTTAACCTCTCTCTTTCTCCATATACTCTTCCCTCCTTGCATCACTTCTACTTTGTAAAAACTTCTCATATGCTAACTTTTTCTCCCTTACTATCTTTACATCATCATTCCACCAATCGCTCCTCTTCCCTCCCGCACCCACTTTCCTGTAACCACAAACTTCTGCTGAACACTCTAACACTACATTTTTAAACCTACCCCATACCTCTTCAACCCCATTGCCTATGCTCTCATTAGCCCATCTATCCTCCAATAGCTGTTTATATCTTACCCTGGTATAAACCTTGGTAATAAATACCGACAAGTTGGTTTAGAAAGACACGTAAGCAAACACTATAACATATTTATTAGAAAACGTTTCGGTCCTGGGACCTTGATCACTTCTAACATACAGAGGTAGAAAGATATTATATATATAGGCGGAGAGTGAGATGTGACGCACGTGACCTGAGGAATGTCATAAGAACATAAGAAAGGAGGAACACTGTAGAAGGCCTACTGGCCCATGCGAGGCAGGTCCTTATAATGTCTTTCTACCTCTGTATGTTAGAAGTGATCAAGGTCCCAGGACCGAAACGTTTTCTAATAAATATGTTATAGTGTTTGCTTACGTGTCTTTCTAAACCATATCTTACCCTAACTGCCTCCTCTTTTAGTTTATAAACCTTCACCTCTCTCTTCCCTGATGCTTCTATTCTCCTTGTATCCCAACTACCTTTTACTCTCAGTAGGGTAGTTACAACAAGAAGTGAACTGATAATCTGTGGTCCCTCTATACATGTACATCCTGAAGTCTACTCACCAGTCTTTTATCTACCAATACATAATCCAACAAACTACTGTCATTTTGCCCTACATCATATCTTGTATACTTATTTATCCTCTTTTTCTTAAAATATGTATTACCTATAACTAAACCCCTTTCTATACAAAGTTCAATCAAAGGGCTCCCATTATCATTTACACCTGGCACCCCAAACTTACCTACCACACCCTCTCTAAAAGTTTCTCCTACTTTAGCATTCAGGTCCCCTACCACAATTACTCTCTCACTTGGTTCAAAGGTTCCTATACATTCACTTAACATCTCCCAAAATCTCTCTCTCTCTCCTCTACATTCCTCTCTTCTACATTCCTCTCTTCTCCAGGTGCATAAACGCTTATTATGGCCCACTTTTCGCATCCAACCTTTACTTTAATCCACGTAATCCTTGAATTTACGCATTCATATTCTCTTTTCTCCTTCCATAACTGATCCTTCAACATTACTGCTACCCCTTCCTTAGCTCTAACTCTCTCAGATACTCCAGATTTAATCCCATTTATTTCCCCCCACCGAAACTGCCCTACCCCCTTCAGCTTTGTTTCGCTTAGGGCCAGGACATCCTACTTCTTTTCATTCATAACATCAGCAATCATCTGTTTCTTATGTTATCTCATCTTATCATGTCACTGTCAAGGGTGGACTGAGGCTTGTTTTACATGCTTCAAGGGAACTTATTATTACATATTATTATTATTATTATTATTATTATTATTATTATTATTATTATTATTATTTTTATTATCACACTGGCCGATTCCCACCAAGGCAGGGTGGCCCGAAAAAGAAAAACTTTCACCATCATTCACTCCATCACTGTCTTGCCAGAAGGGTGCTTTACACTACAGTTTTTAAACTGCAACATTAACACCCCTCCTTCATTATTATTATTATTATTATTATTATTCTTTTATTTTTTATTTTTCTTATTATTATATACTTACACATATCCAGAACATTGCTGGGACCTATAAATACCTTGTATATATTCTAAGACAATAGTAAATGGCCAAGGCAGGTGTAAATGTCCACCTGTCAGTGTGTTTGTGACAATTTGAGTACAATTTGAGTACCTAATACTAGTGTCAGAACAAAGATTGGTTATGAAATGACAAGTACTACTATAAATTATAATTATTTATTATCACACTGGCCGATTACCACCAAGGCAGGGTGGCCCGAAAAAGAAAAACTCACCATCATTCACTCCATCACTGTCTTGCCAGAAGGGTGCTTTACACTACAGTTTTTAAACTGCAACATTAACACCCCTCCTTCAGAGTGCAGGCACTGTACTTCCCACTGTACTTATTAGAACATAAAAATTATATAAAATAATATGAAAAGTAGAAAAAAAGGTATATCGGCAACACTTCTGCAAGCAGCAGGACTCGATGTTGCTGTCACTTGAGCATCTAGTGCCAACTTCTCGGCCTCATATCTCAGTGAGTAGTGACTCCAATTTTTTTTATCCTGTAACACTTTGAAAAATGTGCTCTTTATTTCCATAAAAAAAATATATATTTTTTTTTATTTTTCAAAATGTTCGGGGCACTGGGATAGTGAACGTATATATACGTTTGGACCATTTACGGGTTAAAAGGGGAGTGTTAACATGACATTACATCAGTGAATCCTTGGTGTTTGCCACACTGCTCTAGCTGTCGCTCATTTTAACTGGCGCTCCCACAAGGTACTAAGTGGTCCCAGATATTTTTAATATGGTGCACACCAAGTGTTAAGACCCATTTTATGCTGAACCGGCATCTCAGGCCAATCTTCCGAAATTTGGAGGGAGGAAAAATAAAATGTAGATATACGTTTGGGGCACTAGCGGTAAGAATGTATACAGTGGAACCCCGGTTTGCAATGGCATCGGTATCCGATAAATCCGGTATTGATACATTTTAACGCAAAAATTTTGCCTCGGTTCCCGTTAAAAAACCCGGTATACGCGATTCGTCCGAGACGTGTCCACATAACATTGTATCAATCGCATCTGCTAGAAAAATGACAGGATGGATAATGAGAACCTTCAAAACTAGGGAGGCCAAGCCCATGATGACACTCTTCAGGTCACTTGTTCTATCTAGGCTGGAATATTGCTGCACACTAACAGCACCTTTCAAGGCAGGTGAAATTGCCGACCTAGAAAATGTACAGAGAACTTTCACGGCGCGCATAACGGAGATAAAACACCTCAATTATTGGGAGCGCTTGAGGTTCCTAAACCTGTATTCCCTGGAATGCAGGAGGGAGAGATTACATGATTATATACACCTGGAAATTCCTAGAGGGACAAGTACCGAACTTGCACCACGAAAATCACTCACTTATAACTAAAGCAATAAGACTTGGCAGACGATGCACCATCCCCCCAATGAAAAGCAGTGGGTGTCACTAGTCACGTTAAGAGACATAC
This sequence comes from Cherax quadricarinatus, assembly GCF_026875155.1. Lineage (NCBI taxonomy): Eukaryota > Metazoa > Arthropoda > Malacostraca > Decapoda > Parastacidae > Cherax > Cherax quadricarinatus. The sequence goes on from NC_069427.1 coordinate 46,161,659, forward strand.
ATAAGTGTCAGGGTCAGAGACTGTTCAACTGCCTCCCAGCACACATAAGGGATTACCAAGAGACCCCTGGCAGTCCTTCAAGCTGGCACTGGACAAGCACACCTGGAGTCAGTTCCCCGTATCAGCCGGGCTGTGCACGTACATTGGTTTTGCGTCAGCCAGTCAGCAACAGCCTGGTGATCAGGCCTCCGATCCACCAGGAGGCTCAGGTCACAGACCGGGCCTGCGGGGGCGTTGACCCCCCCGTGAACTCTCTCCAGGTAACTCCAGGTAAATGGACCTAGGGTTTTACAAGCCAGCCAGTGTGCTCGTCATCTTCTAAGGATACATTTGGTACATTTCCATATTAACACAGTGTTTTTGGTGCTTGTTTCTGCAAAATAAATCTCCATCGCCCCAAGAAAGCTTCTAGTGCCAACCCGTGTTAAAAAGGGTGGAATATATGTAAATTAAGAAAATTTTGAAGGGTTTGGGCTAACCCTGAGAAGCCTATGCCATTGTTGAATCCATTGTGCCTAGTTCAAAATAAGGAAATGTGTGCCAAGTGGTTGAACTGCAAACCTTTATGGATGAAAAATCACCCTAACACAGCTATTGCAAGCCATGGCTGTGACTATTACAATGAACAATTTTGTGGCCCATTTTAGACAAAAATCGTAAAGGAACAGGTAGTACAGAGCTCGTAGGACGAGTTTGTGTGTTTGTGCGACAGAGGTCCAGTGACTCAAGCTGGTCCAATGGCATTAAAAGAAGGGAAGTAACCCCAGAAAAGGACTTGCTGCTACCTCAAGTCCTAATGGAAGGGGATTCCCCTTCTAAACATTAACAACTTTAACACTCTCCCCTCCTCCCATCTCATCAATCATCACCAGATCTTCATTAAAGGTAAGAGTCATGTATTCTATTGTTAGCAGAGTACTACAAACTGTGCATGTCTTCTTCAGTTTGTGTGCATTAAACTTAATATTTCAAATGGTAAAAATTTTTTTTTCATACTTTTGGGTGTCTTGCACAGATTAATTTGATTTCCATTATTTCTTATGGAGAAAATTGATTCACTTTTTGATAATTTTGGTTTACGATGAGCTCTCAGGAATGGATTAATATCGGAAACCAGGGGTCCACTGTATATATATACGGGTTAAAGTACATTACTGGTGTAATGAAAAGTCTACCAATAAATTATTTATGACTCAAGAAATCGTAATGACACGATTGCAAATAAACGCGACGGGCTGGAGTTTTGAGACTCTATGACCGCGGGTTCAATCCCGGCCGGGGGTATGGTTTAATTATTTATAGAGTGGTTCATGGAACCTGAACATATAATGATAGTTTTTATATAGTGCATATACTGGAATTATAGCAAATTCAATACAATAAGAATCAAGAAGCATTACATATCAGTCAAATCATATATTCTAAAATTACTGGTTCTCATTCTTCACTTGTGTACATCATTCTTCACTTGTGTACATCATTCTTCACTTGTGTACATCATTCTTCACTTGTGTACATCATTCTTCACTTGTGTACATCATTCTTCACTTGTGTACATCATTCTTCACTTGTGTACATCATTCTTCACTTGTGTACATCATTCTTCACTTGTGTACATCATTTACTCAAAATATAATGGCAGTTCTCTCTAACTGGTATTCACAAGACTATAATGCGGAGATTTTCTTGATTAACTTTACAAAAAAATAACATGACCAGAGGTTCCAGTTACTTGATATACAGTACAGTGGACCCCCGGTTAACGATATTTTTTCACTCCAGAAGTATGTTCAGGTGCCAGTACTGACCGAATTTATTCCCATAAGGAATATTGTGAAGTAGATTAGTCTATTTCAGACCCCCAAACATACATGTACAAACGCACTTACATGAATACACTTACATAATTGGTCGCATTCGGAGGTGATCGTTATGCGGGGGTCCACTGTATTGTGGTTTTTTTATGTAGAAATCAAAGAATGGATGTATTTACTGTACATGTATTTAAGTTTCAGGTTAATAGTAGTTCAGATGTATCTTAATTGTATATTGCTATTCTCTCAACAGTGCATCCACCGTGACCTTGCTGCACGCAATGTTCTAGTCAGTGAAGATCGAATCATGAAAATTGCAGATTTTGGTCTGGCACGAGACCTTCACAGTCAAGATTATTACCGAAAGACAAGTGAAGGGCGACTACCTGTGAAATGGATGGCACCAGAGGCACTATTCCACGGAGTATATACTTCACAGTCAGATGTGTGAGTTTTGGAATTTACCTATCATTCAAATACACTACTCCCCCCCCCCCCCCCCCCTCCCCCCCACACACATACATGATGATTCAGAATGGAGCCTGCGGTCATGATTAATGAACAGAGGAACTGTTTAAGTGCCTGAAATATCTACATTTTTTTATTTTGGACGTCTTGTTTTTTAAATTGAATTGTTGTAATTTTGTGTTAAAATTGGCCAGTTGCCCATGGGTAGTTTCTTTGTGCTCATCAAGGCATAGATAATGAAATGGCTAAGAATTGTTGAATTGGACATTTGGAAATGGCTTGAAATAGTAATCACTGATGAATAAATTATGCTCAGATCGCTAAATTGCGCCTACAAGATTCTGTTTAGTTTTACACTAAATTTCATGCCTTTTGGAGTCATGTTGGGAAGATATCTTAAATGACATGGGATCCAAACCAGTGTCTTGAAAGGATCAACTTCCTGGCAGCTCAAGCGTTCTAGGCATATTCCCCCAAGAGAAGAAGAAGAGCAGGAGTAAGCTGGAGAGAAAAGACGCTCCCCTCTTCAGAAGACCGACGAATAGTCACTGAGCACCTCAGAAGTGCTAGAATAAACTGATACACAAAAGGAGGCGCTGACCAGGGAAGTGGAAACTATTGGACTTAAGTTAAATGACTCTTAACAGGAACAGGAGAGACAGGAGAGCTTAAAGAACTATAGTGAAAATGACAGAAATTCAAAATATTTCTTTTCATATGCCCAAAACTAGGCAAAAACCACATCTAGATCGGGCCCTTACTCAACAGGAAGGACTAGCCACAGATGACAACAAGAAATGAGTGAAATACTGAACATCCAGTACGACTCTGTGTTTATGAGCACTAATCAGTCTGAGGAGATCGATGACCCAAATGTGATTTCTTCATGAATGAGCCTCATAACTCCGTAAATGTATGCCAAGATTTTCCGACATTACCCTTGAACTCTATAGACTCTTCGAAAAAGCCATTGACAACTTGCCCGTGACCACTCTGCCCCCCGAGCCCAGACTCGTGGAAACTCTGTATTCATTAAGAACTGCAAGACACCCCTCTCGCGTGCCCTCAGTACACTATGAGTGAGGAGCTTGTGACATGGGTGAAATTCCAGTCACCTTAAAACAATGGATATAGCCCCACTCCATAAAGGTGGCAGCAAAGCATTAGCTAAAACTATAGACCAATAGCTCTGACGTCCCACATGCAATAAAAATCTTTGAAAGAGTGCTAGAAGCAGATTGCAAATCACCGGATTCCCAAAAATCGCACAATCCAGGGCAACATGGGTTTTCAGGGCCGGTCGCTCCCGCCTCTCACAACTACTGATCACTATGATATGGCCATGGAGGCACTGGAAGAAAATCAGAATGCAGATGTAGATATACACAGACTTTGCAAAAGCGTTTGACAAATGCAATCACGCGTATAGCGCACAAAATTACCTGCTAAAGGAATAACTGGAAAAGAGGGGAGATGGATCTTCAACTTCTTAACAAATCGAACACAAAGAGTAGCTGGTTGACAGAGTTAAATGAAGGTTGCCATAGTTGAATAGCTCTGTTCACAAGGCACAGTACTTGCCCCCCACCTTAATTCCTCATCCTCATAACAGGCATAGAGATATTCAACCACACATCAGCACCATATCATCCTTTGCGGATGATACTAGGATCTGCATGAAGCCGTCACCTGCTGTGGACACGGTCAACCTCCAAGAAGATATAAACAAAGTTTTCCAGTGTCAACGTAAACAATGTGATGTTCAATGAGTGACAAATTCCAACTACTACTCCGTTATGAAAACTGGAGGGAGATAATAACTAGACAAGTATAACTACAAACTCTGCCATACAATATGAGTTGGAAAAAATAATATAAGGAACGCTGGGAGTAGTAATGTCCTGAGGATCTCACTTACAAGGATCCAGCAAAAATTGCCACTATCACAATGCAAAGAAAATGATAGATGGTAATGAGAATGTTCAAAACGAGAGATGCCAAGGCCATGATGATCCTTTCAAATCACTTGTTCTCTCTAGGCTGGAATACTGCTGTACATAAAATTCATCTGCAATTTTTCACCTGCTTTGAATGGATATCTAGAGAATGTAAAGATAACTTTACTGCACAATAAGTTCTGTCAAGCACCTTAACTACTGGGAATGCTTGGAAGCATTTGACTAGTACTCGATGGACGCAGGGGAAGAGATGTATCAAAATCTACACTTGGAAAATCACCCCCTGGAAGGAATGGTCCCAAATCTGCACCCAAAATCACTCCCTAAGAAAGTAAGACTGGGCAGCGATGCAAAATACCCCCAATTTAAAAGGGGCACCATTGGTACACTAAGAGAAAACACCATAAGTGTTCGGGGCCCAAGACTGTTCAACAGTCTCCCATCAAGCATTAGGGGAATTACCAATAAACCCCTGGCTGCCTTCAAGAGAGAGCTGGACAGATACCTAAAGTCAGTGCCAGATCAGCCGGGCTGTGGCTCGTACGTTGGACTGTGTGCGGCCAGCAGTAACAGCCTGGTTGATCAGGCCCTGATCCACCGGGAGGCCTGGTCATGGACCGGGCTGCAGGGGCGTTGATCCCCGGAATAACCTCCAGGTATCCAGGTAACCTCCAGGTATCCAGGTAACCTCCAGGTATCCAGGTAACCTTCAGAAAAAGATTAACATTTCTGGAGAACAAATGTTTTTTGTTTTTTCCCTTGGAAAATCTGGACACTGTGAATGCTGGAAATTTTTGGGTTTTGGACAGTGAAGGGGCTAAATGATTGAAAAACAGCAATAGGAAGATTAAGATGTCACAATTTCAGTTATATGTACAATAAATGGAACAGTAGAAGTGATAAGAATTATTATGGCACATACATTGGACTACTATACATGTTTCTCTCTAAATCTCTATAGTGTCTGCTGTCTTACTGCATGTCTCTCTAGTCGCTTCTGTCTTGCTGTTATCAAACTCATTCTTTAGCTTCATTTGGCATGTGAATTCTCTTGCTGGTCAGACACAATGAGGGTTCACACACAAATTGGGAGTTGTCACAGCTGCTCTTTGCTGATGACACTGTGCTCTTGGGAGATTCTGAAGAGAAGTTGCAGAGATTGGTGGATGAATTTGGTAGGGTGTGCAAAAGAAGAAAATTAAAGGTGAACACAGGAAAGAGTAAGGTTATGAGGATAACAAAAAGATTAGGTGATGAAAGATTGAATATCAGATTGGAGGGAGAGAGTATGGAGGAGGTGAACGTATTCAGATATATGGGAGTGGACGTGTCAGTGGATGGGTCTATGAAAGATGAGGTGAATCATAGAATTGATGAGGAAAAAAGTGATGGTGCACATAGGAGTCTGTGGAGACAAAGAACTTTTCCTTGGAGGCAAAGAGGGTAATGTATGAAGAGTATAGTTTTACCAACCGCTCTTATATGGGTGTGAAGCGTAGGTGATGACTTTGCAGCGAGGAGAAGGCTGGGAGGCAAGTGGAGATGTCTTGTCTGAGGGCTAATGTGTGGTGTGAATATAATGCAGAAATTCATAGTTTGGAAGTTAGGAGGATGTGCGGGATTACCAAAACTGATTGTCCATGAGGGCTTGAGGAAGGTTGTTGAGGTGGTTTGGACATGTAGATAGAATGGAGCGAAACAGAAAATTACTTCAAGAGATGTATCAGTCTGTATGGAAGGAGCGGCTGGGTAAAGGGGTCGCTAGGAAAGGTTGGAGGGAGGGGTAAAGGAGGTTTTGGTGTGCGAGGCTTGGGACCTTCCAGCATGCATGCGTGAGCGTTTTGAGAGTGAAAGGAGACAAATGGTTTTTAATACTTGACGTGCTGTTGGAGTGTGAGCAAAGTAACATTTATGAAGGGATTCAGGGAAACCGGCAGGCCGGACTTGAGTCCTGGAGATGGGAAGTACAGTGCCTGCACTCTGAAGGAGGGGTGTTAATGTTGCAGTTTAAAAACTGTAGTGTAAAGCACCCTTCTGGCAAGACAGTGATGGAGTGAATGATGGTGAAAGTTTTTCTATTTCGGGCCACCCTGCCTTGGTGGGAATCGGCCAGTGTGATAATAAAATATAAAAAATATGTCATCCAGAATGGAGCTCCTCACAGTAGCTTAAGCATACTGTACCCATATTCTCTTCCAGGGGTCCTAGCCAGGAACCTCCTGAACTCTCCTCAGTACACTTGCATCTTCCTATTGTTCTTTCATATTCTAATCTGATGCAATCCCTCATTCATTGCTATAGCAACAAAAACATTTTAAGTTACCTCCTAACACCATTTGTGTTGGCAACAGTTATGTTCATGATGTATAAATAATATTTTTCCAATACTGATAATAATTTTTGATGCTGCAGGTGGTCATTTGGTATCCTCTAATGGGAAATTATGACAACTAGAGGTATACCTTATCCAGCAGTACCAGTTGAAAAACTTTCCAATTGTTGCGAGAAGGATATAGAATGGAAAAACCTCAACTGTCCACTTGACATGTAAGTATTTATCTGTTTATTAGTTTTACAAGGAGGAGTAATTTCTGGATGTAAATGATGCATTTGCCATGCCTCTTTGGTATATCTAAAAGAAAATTAACTAACATAATTGCAGTGTATGAGATGCATTAGTTTCCTGGTAAATTTCACAAGACTTCAACTGATTTACTTGAAATGTGGAAAGAATTTTGCATTTGTGTTGTGTGTCCTCCTTATTTAACTTCATTTAGTTTGCATATCAAAATGTCTTATTTTGGCTTCAAATTTTAAAGGTTACTATTATACACTTATTTGTACCTTGACATAAGCAAATGTGAAATAAGCTTTAAAATACCTTAGTAGACAGTTCCTCAAGTTCACACCCTTTTCCCTATTTAAAAAAAAAAATGTTATATATGTAAAGAATATGGAAATGCAGTTCTCTGGCAGATGATGGCCCCATCAAATGTATTCCCATGCTTCTCTGATATCATACATTTAAACTCCTGTAAGGACTTGTGGAGAATTATGGCTTCCAAATAGCAGTGACTATTGTGTTAGAATAAAGCAATGAAATTGGAAAACCAGGTGAGACATGTTTTGGAGTACAGACTGGAAAAAAGTAGTCAGTCATAATAAAAAACTGCACTTTCATATCTGTTACCATCTTGACAAACATAAATTTTAAATTAGAAAAAGATGTGCATATACAGTGGACCCTCGAATTTCATTATCCCTTTTCCATATGTAAAACTATAGTTATTTTTATAAAATGTATTTTTTGTTAATATTTCCATAAGATAATGTAAATCAGATAATCCAGACACTCAAAAATATTAACAAAAAATACATTTTATAGAGGACAACTATAGTTTTACATACCGAAAAGGTGTCCACAAACATTACCGTGATTTCAAACAGGTATAACAATGTAACATTTAATTGGAATAATCTTTGAACAGTTAGTATCTTCAGATGCAGGATTTCAACAGTTTTCATGTGTATAGGTAGCATTAAAGGCACTCGATGTGCACGCCCTCTGTTGCTGGTCGGCAAACATCGATGTGGTAGATCCAGTTCAGTCACAACACTGCAGCATATCTGGCTAATCGTGCAAACTGCTCGGGATTCGAATTTTCAGCTCCCTCCAGGGTTGCAGGTAGTGTGTACGTAAACTTTGCTCTTCACGTACCTCCATAAGAAAGAAGTCGAAACATGTCCGAACCTCGCAGGCCAACTTGCAGAGGTCAACGACCTAACTGTTTTGTGACTTCTTCATTGGTTGGACCATGAAGATCAAGAGTTTAACATACTCCACTACCTGCAACCCTGGAGTAGCTGAAAATTTTGATACACTAAGCAGTTTGCATGATACACCAGATACACTGCAAGTGTGTCTGGACCGAACTGGACTACCGCATTGTGTTTGCCGAGCAACCAGAGGGGCGCACACTGATGCTTTTAATGCTTCCCTAAACCACATGAAACTGAATTGAAATCTTGCACCAGAAGGCTACTAACTTCCCAAAGAATATTACAAAAACTTACATGTTATACTGTTTGAAATTAGGGAACTTTTTTGTGGAACACGTAGTATTAACAGTAACACAAGAAGTCTCTTGATTAACAGAAGGGTCGCATATTTAAATAGGAAAAATTTGTGAATACTTGTAGCAAATTAGTATTTTCCCATAGATTTACAGTGGTACCTTGTATACATCTTAAACCGTTCGAGGACCTTGGATTGATATCAAACAGGACGTATAACCAAATTGAATTTTCCCCGTAAGAAATAACATGAAAAACAATTAATCCGTTTCCATGAAAAAAATCCCTATTGTTATTGGTATATTATAACACTGATTGGGTTGTATGAAAAATATTTTAAACATGCGTTTCTACCTAAAATAAGTAATTTAAAAAACACTGCTTATTGTTGATCGTTGGGACGTCGTGGTGTGTTGTGCAGTGGGATGTGGTGGAGGGGCATACATAAGAAGAGAGGCGCGAAGAGAAATTAATTGAAATAAATGCAAATTGATAACCTCGCTTATCTTTGGGTAGTGCAAAGGACATTTGAGTGCCAACTAAGATAAGCTGAGAGCTGAATGCGGATGGGAATGTTACGTTGGAAGGGAGAGTACACCGCTACGTGCTTGGCCTCTTTTTCCCCTATTTGGACCTGGTTGAAACTCACGCAGGTTTGACTTTTGGCTTAAAATCTGCCCAAAGATCTTTGCTTCTGCCTTCTCCTCAGATGGTTTCGGAATGTGTACATTGTCTGGTCATTCCAGACAATGCTATTACGGCTTGTTTATGGGCTTCTGTTGGGGTGGGTACTTCTCTGCAAAAGTTTTTGACGTCCATCCATTTGGGCAAGATTTTCCTTGATTAAATTAAGTCGGGATTCCTCTAATCCCTCTTCTGAGCCTGAAGAGAGTGCATTCATCGTAGTCTTGTGCTCCTCCTCATCAGGTTCCTGCAGCTCTCAAGTTGTCAGCTCTTTTTCCCTGTGTCCCTCACTATGGACACAGTCGCTTAAACCCCTTTCAGGGTCCACAGGCCCTCTCAGGGTCCCCCAAATTTCAATAAAAAAAAAAAAGAAAAAAAAGTTTCTTACGGAAAGATAGTTTTTTTTAAAACATTATAGGCTAAACAAAAAATTTTAACCGACCAAACATAACCAAGATATTGAGTCGTGAAGTTGACAGAAAATGCCCAGCGTTATATGGTAACAATTCGCCGACATGCCATCACCCAGTATATTTTTTTTCGCAAGTATCTTTGATGGCCTGTGAGACCAATAAAGCACTATTTATAAGTTTTTTCTCTTTATTTTACTACACAATAACTTCCACAAACACCTGTTGTCCTTATATTGTTTATAATTGTTATGTTTTTCACAACACAAAACGATATAAAATGTTGTTTATTAACTAATTTTACTATATTTTATATAGCACACATACAGTCCACAGTGAATGTTTCCTTAGATAGTTTCTGCAGCCTGTGGAAGTCTTTGATAACATGTGTCATGCAACATGTGTTGTACACTCCTCACACATAAAACGAGTGCTCTGTAGTTGTTGTTGCTCGTTTTTTTTGTATGTGCACAGACGTAACACCTCTCCTGATCCTTTTTATCTTGAAAAAGTATTAGCAGGAGGCGTTTTATTAGGAAGTGATCACCATGCGTCATACGAGAAGATATGTGTTGATAATTTAGTGGCAGGTCTAATGCAGGTTATTTAATGCTTGGTACTTGGAATACTTTGTCTGATGACCAGAAAAACAGAATTCGCCATATGATGGTGTGTTTCTGGCCCTCATCTTTACATTTTATAAGCATTGAGCAGGGAAAATTCCCAGAAAGGGAAAAAAAGATTTTTTTATGACCACTTGTAACTCTTGCGAACCCAATCTGCATGCCACTTTTGTCCACGACGCAAATTTGGGAGAAATCAATAAACAGCTCATTTTAAAAGGGGTTCATTGCCCCCTCTCTATGCTGCCTGCCAGTGTTTGTCTGCCCCCAAAAAATCCCATGATTCATTGGCAGAAAAACGCCTGAACCTCCCTTACAGTGCCAGGTCAAACCTGGGCATATGTTTACGTTTGACGCCGTGCCCAACATCTGTCATTTTCACTTGAAAAAAAACACTGATGAGGGGCTTGTGTACCAGTTATCAGTATGAATATATCCCCTTACCAAGGTAGGGTTCATCATTGTTCTAACCACACACCAAGATGCCCATAACTTTTTGGTATTTTTCAATGTAAACTTCCAGTGTACCAATAATATCCAATCCAGCCACTGAAACAATCACAAAGCGCAAACAATTTTATCCCAAGCGTTCCTTTTGTTGGAGTACTGTTTGAAAAAGAGTCTTCCCTTTGAACAAAATAAAAGACTCGTCAATTACAAGCTTCCTGAAGGGATAAAAATACTATTGAATTTTTTAAACACCCCTTTCAAGGGGGTGAATTGCCGACCTAAAAATTACAGAAAACTTTCACGGCGCGCAAAACGGATAAAACCCCTAAAATTACTGGGAGCGCTTGGGGTTTTCTAAAACCTGTTTTTCCCCTGGAACGCAGGGGGAGAGATACATGATTATATACACCGGGAAAAATCCTAGGGGGGACTATACCGAACTTGCACACGAAAATCACTCACTACGAAAGCAAAAGATTTGGAGACGATGCACCTCCCCCCCTGAAAAGCAGGGTGTCATAGCACGTTAAAGACCAACAATAAGTGTCGGGGGCCCGGGGACTGTTCAACTGCCTCCCACACACATAGGGGATTACCAACAGACCCCGGGCATCTTAAAAGCGGGCACGGACAAGCACCTAAAGCAGTTCCGATAGCCGGGGCGTGGCTCGATTGGTTTGCGTGCACAGCGCAACACCTGGTTATCAGGCGCTGATCCACCAGGGGGCCCTGGTCACAGGGGGGGGCCGCGGGGGGCTTGACCCCCAAAAACTCCCCCGGGAAAACCCAATAACAAACACTTTCCCTAATTCAATAACCTGTCGTTTCTGTCGGGGCCTTTTTTTGCCTGAGAAGTGAAGCATATGAAATATAGCAAAAAATCGTTTCCCCATTATATCACGAAAGCGGGGGTTGCAACAGGCGCTGTTGACCAGTAGATTTTCACACTGTGTTTTAAACACATGGGCTAAGCATTATTGGGCAAAGAAAAGATACATCTCGGCACAGTTGCTCCTTCCACCTTTGTCCCTGAGTTTGGGGGAAAGTATTTGTTACCCATGGTGTACTCGTAGTATCTTTTTGTTTCCCCGAAAATAATTTCCTCAGGGGTTCTTTCAAAGAATAACTCAAAACATTCCGTTCATTTGGCTTTGTTCCCCAGGTCAACATGGCCGTATTCCACTTTGGTTTTCACAAACTGGTGGGGAATTTGGGAAACAAATTGACAGCTTCCTGCCAATCCCGGGTGCGGTCCTGGTGGGTACTAGACAATGACGGGTGGTTGAGGTTTGGAGATTGTGGTTTGGGGGCTGGTGTGGTGGGGGGGTGGGGGAGGTGCCTTTGTTGTAGATCAGCTGAGGCAGCAGCGGGGTGGCGCAGGGCCCACTGCGGTGCCTCACCGTGGGCACCACCACCATCACATTTTCCATCCCAAGCAACCCGTCACGTCATTTTCACTGTTCTGTTCCTGTTGTACGCCTGGGATGTATTTCCCCGAATGTACTTTTCCCCCTTTGGAATAGCTAGGGCACACTACCGGAAGCATGTATTGCGTATAATACACTTCCTGGAGAATATTGAATTCACTATCACTAGGGGAATGGTTTCAAGAGCTTGTAGTTCATATTCACTATCACTATCATCTCCAATGCTCAATCGGGGGTCGGGGGAATGGGAAAATAGGAGTTTCCTCTTTGATTCGGGGTACAACGAACGGAAAAAAGGGGCCCAGCACCAGGGGTGGAAGGCTGAGGGTTTTTTGGGGTTTTCCCCCTACCGATATTTGGTCTTTAGTTTCGGTCAAAACCCACCAGAACCTTGAAACTCATCTTCACGCACTTCCACTTATTAGAACTGTCCCCCGGGGGAAAAAAAGGGCCCCAATTCACCGAGGAGTGAGGAGCTTCTTACCACGAGACATGGCGAACAACGCCTACTAAAATGGCATTCCCACAATGCGCCACTGGGTCCCAGATTTTTTTTCTACCACGCACACCGACCACACACAAACCCTTCTCTCAAACAGGCCTCCCACCCTTTTTTTTTCCCCCCCCCCGCGAGATTTGAAGGCGCTAGAATTTATGCGTACTAGTACGTCAAGGACCCTGGCGCGTAAGCCATACTAGTACAGCCAAAACCCTGAAAGGGTTAAAGCCCTCAAAGCCCCCTTTCAGCACTTTGGCCAAAATTACTTAAGCTGATTTCATCTTTCTGTATGAAATTTCCTAGGCTTTTGGTCAATGGAGTTATCAAGGGGTGGTATAAAGTGATCTTTCCAAAACTCTTTCAGGATTAACTCTGTGTCAGAGGCACCAAGCACGTCTGACTCATTTTTTGACCCTACAAGTTCTACAAAAGATCATATTCCAAACAAAGGTTTGTAAAATAAGCAAAAATTTTCGATCCAAACAGGACTTTTCCCCAATTTGGACTTTTTTCCAAAAGGGACGATCCGAGGTACCCACTGTAAAAAAAAAAAAAAAAAAAAATTAGGAAATTTTGGGTTTTAAAAAAAAAGGATTAAAGCAAAAAATAAGAAACAGTTAAAATTACATTTGGGATAGGTAGAGCACTTACAAAAACATAGTGAGAAACCCTCATAGAAAGGGTTTGGGCCAAAAAAAATTTGTGGCATGAAGTTGACTTAGTAGATTTTTCCTCACAGGGGGAGCAGCGCTTTCTTAAAAAATACAGTTAAAACAGATCAGAATTTGTTAGATCAGGCAAAATAACGAAGTAAATCACTTGAACTTTTAAAAGCCTTAAAGGGGCCCAAAATGATCCAGTTAAAATCTGTAGTGCTCCAAAATAGATCTTTTTTTTTTTTTTAAAATTTTTTCAAATAAAAAAAAAAAAATGTAGATAAAATTTTTTTTTTTACACATTTTAAAAATGTAAAAGAAAAGATGTACATTTTTTTATATACAGGGACCCCCCCGGTTTAAAAAACGTTTTTTTTCACTCCAAAGTATGTTCAGGTCCCATACTGCCGAATTTTTTCCCAAAAGGGAAAATTTTGTGAAGTAGATTAGCCTTTTTTCAGCCCCCCAAACATACCGTACAAAGCCTTACTAAACCACTTACATTTTGGGTCGCATTGGGAGGTAATCTTTATGGGGGGGCCCACTGTATTTAAAAAAGTTAAAAAAACGTATAAACTTTGGAGCATTTAAGGTTAATGAGGGGTTCTCACTTTTTTGAAATAAATGCAAGAGACAAAACTGACAAGCTGATGGGGACTTTTGTACTTGGATGACCACATATATACTATCATTTTATGTTTTTTTTTCCCTAAGTAATTTTAAAGTAAAAAAATTGTTATAAACACGGGGAAAAGCAGGCCGTCAGATAATATATACTACGTAAAAATTTAATGTTTACTTTACTGCATATACAGGTGTGATGTTTCTGAGCACAACATTTTATTTTTTTAATCTATATCTGTTTTTTGTCTTCCCATAATTTTTTAAATAATTTTCGGGTTTTGAGAATTATTTAAATTAAAATTATAATAAAACAAAAAATAAGTTTGAAGAGGATTAAATTTGGGTCGAACGGTTATTTCTTTGATATGTTAACATTATTCATGAGCATCACTTGATGAAAGTTCCTACTTTTTTTTTCTACTTGATCATGGGAAAAAAATTTTGGGCGTGTCAGCCTACACAACGACCAAACTTTCAAAAAGTTTGTGAGGACCTGAGCTTTTCCACATTGCCCTCCGTTGAAGTTTTTACCCACTATGTTTTATGGAAATGTTTTTTGAATGGGAGTTAAAAAGTATTATAAAGGGGGCTGAGGGGGGGTTTGTTGAAGTGGTTTGGTATTTAGAAGGATGGAGAAAAATAAAAGGACTTTTGAGGTGAAAAATCTGTAGTGGGGGGAAAGGGAGGGGTGGGGTCGTGCTAGGAAAGGAGGAGGGGGTAAAAGAGTTTTTTGTGTAAAGGGGGTTTTGGACATGACAAGCATGTGTGAGATGTTATATAGGAGTGAGGGAGATAAATATTTTTTGGGGGAGTGACTGTGGATGTAAGGGGGAAAATTTTTTGTGAAGGATTCAGGGAAACGGTTACTGGCCCCCGAGTCCTGGAGGGGGAAAGTAAAGCCTGCACTTTAACCCTTTACTGTTTCAGTCGTATATAAGTCTTACGGTCCCCCATTTTTGACTTGCATACTCAAAAATTTTGGTTTAAAATAAAGCGGGAGGAGCGGTAGGCCCACATGTGAGAGAAGGGTCTGTGTGGTCAGTGTGAACCATATAAAAAAAAACCTCACATGCGTGCAAAATAGAAAAAAAATCCAACCGTTTTTTTTTTAATTAAAAGCCGACTTGTGGTCTTTTTTCGTATAGTTTTTTTTGATGTTTTCTCGTTTTCTTGGTCTGGGTTGATAAAATGGAAAACATTTATAGAAATAGAGTGATTTTGATTGGGTTTTTCTAGAAAATAACCCTTTAAAAGGGGCCAAAGTAGGGGAAGTGTTTGATTTTTTCTGATGTTCAAAAGTAAACAAATGATGTCATTTTTCCCAAAAAATGTCCCAAATACCTTCAAAAATGCAGTCATGAAGGGTTGACACTATTTATAAAAAATTACAAAAATTTCAGAGTCTTTCATAAAAAGTAAAACTTCTTTTTTTGTTTGAATAAAATTCAAAAAAGAAACTAAGTAAATCAAAGGGGGCCCGACCCTATTTTGAAATTGTCATATTTTTTAATTTTTATGAAATTGCCCAAAAGCAAAATTCGACCACGTTATGGATAGTTGAAATCGGAAAAAGGGGAGGGTCTCATACTCAATGATAGAAAAAATTGAGTTCTAAAAAAAAGCTATGAGTTTGGTCGCTGGAACGATGGAAATACCGAAAATAGGGTCAAACTGGGCGAAATCGCCGTTTGTAAATTTGCTGAGGGCGAAAAATTCGCGGAGCTAAATTTCCCCCCAGTTTTTCCCCTCAAATTTTGTTCTTTTTTTTGGGTCATTACCGGGGAAAAAATTTTTATCTTTCAAAAAATTTTTTTTTTTTTTAGAAACTTTGCACACCAGGAGACACTGAGGATTTGGGTTGTGACAGCAAGGGGGTTAAAGGGGAGGTTTTGGATATTTGCTGTTTTGGGGTGCATCTGAACTGTTGTTCTGCATGCCTCTGCAAAGACGTGATTATGGTGAATGATGTGGAAGTGTTTTTTTTTTTGGGGGGGGGGCACCCGCCTCGGGGGAGATGGCTATTTAGGGAAAAAAAAAATATTTTAAAAATTTACAAGAAAAATACACAGTGAGTGTAAAACAAAAAACTTGTAATTGTTTTTAACAAATGGGAGGATTGTGGGGTCTTTTTTTCTCTCATAACATGCAAGAGACTCAAAAATCGTAATGACACGATTGCAAATAAACCATACCCCCCGGGCCCGGGGGTTTAACCCGCGGTCAATCTCAAAACTCCAGCCCGTCGCGTTTTCCACTAGACCACTAGCCACAATAAGACATCCAACAGGTATATTTCTACCCTAGGAAAGTTGCAAAACCCGTACCACAAATGCAAGTTTTTACAGACGAATCTCCAGCTAGCGTGGCCGTGACGAACTCTAGCTCAAGTCCCTCTATGACGACATGCAAGATTTCAGGTACATCTTGCTACTTCTACTTACACTTAGGTCACACTACACATACATGTACAAGCATATATATACCTACATACCCCTTTGGGTTTTTTTTTTATTTTCTTTCTAGTTCTTATTTATTTCCTCTTATTTCCATGGGGAAATGGAACAGAATTCTTCCTTCCGTAAGCCATGTGTGTCGTAAGAGCCGACTAAAGTGCCGGGAGCAAGGGGCTATAACCCCCCCTTTTCCCGTATATATTACAAATTTTTAAAAAGGGGAAAATTTTTTTTTTCCTTTTTCCCGCCCGCCTCGGTTTTGGGGTACAGCTGGTGCATTGAAAGAAAGAAAAAACACAGATGTATATTTCCCTATTGAACCTTATACGTTCACTCCATCCCCCCCATACCCCTACTAAAATTTAAAAACTTTTTCCACATTTTTTAAAAAAAAAATTTTTTAAAAAATGCCCAAAAAAAATACGTTTGTATTTTAAAACCCCTAAAGCAACTTTCCCAAGGCCTTTTCCATTTTTGAATCCATGGGCATGCACAAATTGAAATTTTTCCCCAATTTTTGGCTAATAAACCCTAACCCAAAAATTGAAGCCCAAACTAATAAAAAATAAAAATGGGGGGGGGGGAGGGGGGCCCGGAAAAAATAATTTATTAGCCATTTCTTGCCTATTTCAACTTTCAAAACTTGTGTAATTTATAGCATGTCGTTGGGAAAACCCAAAAAACAGCCCTGAAAAACCCCCTTTGAAAAAAGCCCTTAATTTTCTTTTTAACCCAAAGCAGGGTCAGAGGTTAGCCATTCATATCCACAGGGGCAGGAAACTTATTTGGGGGCCTGGGTTTCAAAAGGGCTGTGGGGACGTTGACCCCCCCAATCCCCCCCATGTATACTGCACTCGCCCCCCCTATGACCCCTTCTATAACATCTAGGCCAAAATTTGCCATTTCAGCAAATGTGAAGGTTTCTATAAACAATGCTTATTTTACATCATGGACTCTGCTATTTTGTACTGGCCATTGAAAATAAAGTACATCAGTTAGATCAAGGGGTAACCTTGGAGAAAAAAAATTTTACCATGTAACAAGAAGGAATTTAAACGAGGCAGTGGACCCTCGAATTTAGTATGCCTTTTTTTTTATGCAAAAAAGTTTTTCATACAGAAAAGACACTACTAAATTCGAGGGGCCATTGTACATGTTAAGGGACCCGTACTGATGTATGGGGGTAAAACATTAGCTTGAAAATTATGAGGAGGCAGTGAAGTCGTGTTTTAAAGGGAATGTGGTTTGGGGAAAAGATTCATAAATTTAGAACATGAAGAAAAGGGGTATGGAAAACAAAAGTATAATTCAAGAGGGATAGTAGGATTCTTTAGTATGGGTAAAAATGGGATGAAGGGGAAAAAATTTAAAAATGGGGTAGAGGGTAGGGTTCATCCCAAGAAGGAATGAAGAAAGAGGTAAAGAGGATTTTTTTGTGCAGAGACTTAAAAAATCTCAACAGCTTGTGTGAGCACTTTAGACTGGAGCAAGTGGTTTTTTATGAAGGGATTTGGGGGGTTTTTTTAGTGATATCAATCCGGAGATGGGAAGCATTCTAAAAGAGGGATAAGATGTTGCAGTTTAGAGGGGCCCTCTACACTGTGATGAGCACATTGCTAAACAGTGCTTTAATAAGAAGAATGTGTTTTCTCTATTTTTGGTTCACCCTACCTTGGGCAAAGGCTGGTATGTTAAAAAAAAAAAAAAGTTTCTTATATTACATTACAGTATTTTGAGAATTATTGCTGTTTGTGAGAAAGTAAAAGGGGACACCGATCTTCCAGTGTTGGCTATGTTTTTGTTTCATGGGGTGTTAATGTTGCAGTTTAAAAACTGTATGTAAAGCCCCTTCGGCCAAGACAGGGTGGAGTGAATGATGGTGAAAGTTTTTCTTTTTCGGGCCACCCTGCCTTGGTGGGAATCGGCCAGTGTGATAATAAAAAAAAAAAAATTATTTATCTACTTATTTTATGCCAGTCCCACATTACTCTAATAATTATTATTTTTTTTTTTTCCTGTTTTTCTGTTTTACACTTGTAGTCATTTTGAATGTCTGAAGGATTGCTAGATTATTTTATTCAAGGATTCTAATGATTAGTTTCCATGTGTGTACATTTCTTTAGCAGGTGTAAAATCACATTTTTAGCTTTAATTTCAAGATGTAGAAATAGCAAGTTATCAAAAGTTTTTCACTTAATTTTATCTACAAATTCTGGGACATTTGTTCAACAAATACAGTGGACCCTCGGCTAAAGAAAGCATTGCATAACGTTAAAAAACCACCTAACGAAGCATTCGAGCGTAAAAAAATTTTGGGCCCGGGGTAACGGAAAAAAATTCAAAACTGTTTTTATCCCGAACCTTCCTCCAGCCTGAGCACCCGGCTGCCCCTGTGTCATTTTTTACAACCAGGGGGGCCAGTTTTTATCATACATTCGTACATTTGTATTTTACATTGTTTGTAGGCTTGTAACTGCTAAAAAAAACCACCATGGGGCCCCAAAAAACTTCTAGTGCCAACCCTTGGAAAAAAAGGGTGAAAGGAGAAATATATCAAAAAAACTATCGACCACGGTCACTGCTGCTGCCCACCCTCAGCTGTACTACCGAAGATGGGAGAGACTGTTTTTGGTGTGGCTTAAAAGAAACAATCCCCCAAAAGGGTTAGCCAACCAGGATAACCCCAAAAAAGTCGGGGAGTCATCGAGGGGCTGTCCCAAAATTATTTCCATTGGCGTCTTAAACTTGCCCCCCCGGAGCACCCCCCACCAGTTGACTAACCCCAGGGGAACAGGACAAAATGCCTGGAACAGTGCTCATATTGGGGAATTTAAGGCCAGCAAAGGATGGTTTAAGAGATTTTAAGAATCGTAGTGGCATACACAGTGTGATAAGGCATGGTTTAAAGCTGAAAATTAACCCCAAAAGTGTTCAGTTGTGAGAAACAGGCCTGTTTGGAAGAAAATGCCAAACAGGACCCCATTACTAGGGGGTAAAAGGCACTCCCAGGGCACAACCCTATGAAAGACAGCTAAGTTTCTTGTTTTGTTGTAATGCTATGGGGGTTTTAAAGTAAACCTTTACTAATGTACACTTGAAAATCCCCGTGTTTCAAGAAAAACTGTCTCATCATCATCAGTCTCTTCAATACGTCTCATCACTCAAGTTTTAAACCCAACCATCAGTATCTTAAATTTCGTCTCATCATCATCAGTACTCTTTAATTTCTGTCTCACATCATCAGTACTCTTCAATTTTTGTCTATCACTCACAGTACTCTTCAATAAAGGTTAGTGTCATTTTAAAAATTATATAGTTGTGCATGTCCATTTTTTCTTTGAGGGAATGTATATTTCATGAAAAAAAACAAATTATTATTTTTTAAAACTTTTTTCGTCGGAAAGGATTAATTGAGTTTCCTTATTTCTTATGGGGAAATTAACTCGGCTAATGATAATTTTATCTAACGATGAGCTTTTCAGGAACGGATTAATATCGTTAGCCCCAGGGTCCACTTATTTACATAAAAACAAAAAAGGCTATTGGGATACATTAAGAGGGAGGGGGAATTTTTTTCAATGTCTAAAATGCATCCTTTTTTTATTTCAGGGACTAAACTTGTCAAAGCTCATTTGGATACTCCACCCAGCATTGCGATCACCTCTTAATCAGAGCTCTTACTTTAAACCCAAGCTATTACGGGGAGAAAAGATGTACTCACCACTGCTGCTCCCTAGAACCCTCAACATGCCTTATACCAGTGCCACAACAAGAAGACGTACTGTCTTATTGAAAGATTTGAACTTTGCCTAGGAGGCTGTAGCTTTAGTTGAAAAAAAAAAAGTTGCCATATAGCTTAAAATGCTCTGAAAAAGTCTTTTGACAATTTGGTTTTTGACTTGTCTATGGCATAAATTCACTATTGAAAAGCAAACATGATAAGTAACATTTGAACAGAAGTGTTCAGAAAAAAGACAATTTATTATGTGCATTTATTTATTGTTTTACTCTTGTTGAGAAGTGCATTTATTTTCTCTATTAAAGAGACTGCCTGCAGTTCAGTAAAGAAGCTGAACAAAAAGTCATAAACAGTGATGAGGTGCTATTAATCCTAGTTAGGACTGGATGGTGTATTGTGAAATGCACAAGACTATGTATGTAATGTGACCACCAGTCACTGCTCAGTTATGTACTTGTACATCACCACTAACAAGTAATAATGCAGACCTTATGAATTGGATGAGGAAATTCCTAAGCATTTTATTTTTTATCAGTGTTTGTGTTATCAATAAATTATCAATAATTATATTGATGCATAAGGTTGTGTACTTAAGTTGTCTGTCAGTACACATTATACAACCTCCTATTATTGTGGCTACAGTACTGCATTTTGAAAAAAAAATATATCCAAATTACTGAGCATTAAGTTGCAGAGATGATCATGTTTGGAAGTGACAAAAAGAATAAGAAATGTGAACAAGAATTATTCTTTATATAAGCACATGAAGGGTGGTAACAGGTTTCTCAGGGTTATCAGGTTTACATGATATATAATTAGAAGATAATATTCACCCACTTTTTGGGAATGGAGGAAGATGAATAGGAAGGCATGATCAGTTTTAAGATGGCTTGTACAGTGGACCCCCGCATAGCGAACTTAATCCGTGCAAGAGGGCTGTTCGTTATGCGAAATGTTCGCTATGCGAATTAATTTTCCCCATAAGAAATAATGGAAATAAAATTAATCCGTGCAAGACACCCAAAAGTATGAAAAAAAAATTTTTTTACCACAAAAAAATGTTAATTTTAGTACACACAAACTGAAAAAGGCATGCACAATTACATGACACTTACTTTTATTGAAGATCTGGTGATGATTGATGGGATGGGAGGAGGGGAGAGAGTGTGTTAGTGTTTAGAAGGGGAATCCCCTTCCATTAGGACTTGAGGTAGCAAGTCCTTTTTCTGGGGTTATTTCCCCTTCTTCTTTTAATGCCCTAGGACCAGCTTGAGAGTCACTGGACTTCTGTCGCACAAGATATCTGTCCATAGTGGCCTGTACCTCTCGTTCCTTTATGACTTTCCAAAAGGTGTTTCACAACAGTGTCATTGTAATAGTCACCAGCACGGCTTGCAATAGCTGTGTGAGGGTGATTTTCATCAAAAAAGGTTTGCACTTCAAGCCATTTTGCACACATTTCCTTAATTTTTAAGTAGGCAATTCCTTCAATTTCTCTCTCCCTCCTCTGAACCAGTTTCCCCAGGTCTGGCCTCTTGCTCTTGAAGTTGATCTATCAGCTCATCAGTGGTTAGTTCTTCATTGTCCTCCTCCACCAACTCTTCCACATCCTCCCCACTAAACTCCAACCCAAGGGACTTCCCCAATGCCACAATGGATTCCTCAACTGGTATACTACTTCCTCTCAGGGTTAGCCTCCCAAAACCCCTTTAAAATCCCTTTTGTCTACACATTCTGGCCACAGTTTTTTTCCAAGCAGAGTTCAAGGTTCTCTTTGTCACTCCCTCCCAAGCCTTACCCATAAGGTTTACACAACTGAGGATATTAAAGTGATCCTTCCAAAACTCTTTTAGAGTCAATCCAGTGTCTGTGGTCACTTCAAAGCACTTTTGAAACAAGCTTTTGTGTACAGTTTCTTGAAGTTGGAAATGACCTGCTGGTCCATGGGCCCGCAGGAGAGGAGTGGGATTAGGAGGCAAAACTTCACCGTAATGAAGCTCATGTCCCCATAAAGTCGCTCTGCCACGTCTGTAGGATGACCAGGGGCATTGTCTAAACACCAGGAGGCACTTAAGGTCTAATTTCTTTTGAGTTAGGTAATCTTTCACATTGGGGCAAATGCATGGTGTTTAACCATTATAGAAAAATTCCCTAGTGACCCATGCCTTACTGTTTGCCCTCCACAGCACACACAAATTATCCTTGAGGACATTCTTTTGCCTGAACGCTCTGGGAGTTTCAGAGTGATACACTAATAAAGGCTTAACCTTTACAATCACCAGTAGCATTGGCACACATCAACAAAGTAAGCCTGTCTTTCATAGGCTTTTGTCCTGGGAGTGCCTTTTCCTCCTGATAATGTAGGTCCTGCTTGGCATTTTCTTTCCAAAAAAGGCCTGTTTCATCACAATTAAACACTTGTTCAGGTTCCAGTCCTTCAGTTTCTATGTACTCCTTGAATTCATTTCACATATTTTTTCAGCCGCTTTGTGGTCCGAACTGGCAGCCTCACCCTGCCGTATCACACTATGGATGCCACTACGCTTCTTAAATCTCTCAAACCAACCTTTGCTGGCCTTAAATTCACTCACATCATCACTAGTTGCAGGATTTTTTTAATTAAATCGTCATGCAACTTCCTAGAGCCTTTTCACATATGATCGCCTTGAGAGACGCTATCTCCTGCTAGCTGTTTTTCATTTATCCACACCAATAAGAGTCTCTCCAACATCTTCCATCACTTGCGATCTTTGTTTCGAAAACACAGTTTAAACCTTTGGCAACAACAGCTTCCTTGATTGCCGTTTTCTTGCCCACAATAGAACCCATGGTTGATTTTGGTTTTTTGTACAACCTGACCAGGTCGGGTTTATACGTACTCCACTTTCATACTTATCAATGATTTCTTTCTTAAGTTCAATGGGTATTCTTACCCTTTGAGGTGTAGGGTTGGCACTAGAAGCTTTCTTGGGGCCCATGGTCACTTATTTTCCACAAACAGCACCGAAAACACTGTAATAATACGAAATATTCCGAGTGTATGCTTGGATGTTACCGCGGAGGCTGGCTGGTAAACAATGGGACGGGCGGCACATGTGAGGCTGGGTGAGGGCCCACATTGGACGCGTCTCGGACGAAGTTCGCTGAGCGGGTTTTTGTCTACTATGTGGGCCAAAATTTTAGCGAACAAAGCGTTCGCTATGCGGAATGTTCGCTATGCAAGCCGTTCGCTATGCGGGGGTCCACTGTATATAGAGGAATACCAGACTTGCATTTAAATTTGTACAAGATCTGGGTTTGTAGTACCAGTAATATTTTCAGGGATAAGACAGCATTGAAAATGTCTATAGATGTACTACTAAAGATTTTTTTATTATAGTGAAAGTTAAGCAGTACTGCAGTGTAGTATATTTGATGTTGAAGGTGACCTTATGAAGGAGGTGTTTCATACACTGAGTTAATGAGCAAAAACAGCATGTATATTATACTGAATTGCCTTTATGTAGATAAGCTGCAGAAGTGAACATGTGTGTACTAATAATAATGGCAAGTAAAATTAATAATTGGTATTGGATTACGGATAGGTGATGTAATACCATTGCAACAAATGCTATAGCAAATGTACAAAAATTATTCTGCTATTATGTACTTAATTTGAAAGAATTTTAAGTTTTTTCTTTTATACAATCCAAGTCAGCAGTGTATTGAAATTATTTGTAAAGTCTACAATGGTGCTAATAGTATCTAGTAATACTGACCCCTCAAGGAAGGTTCCTTGATGTTGGTGAGGGGCTCTTGATTTAGGGAATTGGATCTGTGCTCCAGTTCCCCGAATTAAGCCTGGATGCCTTCCACATCCCCCCCCCCCAGGCGCTGTATAATCCTCCGGGTTTTTGCG
>NC_069427.1:46185935-46219295 GCF_026875155.1 Cherax quadricarinatus
TTACATTTTTCCCCAACAGACACGCCATGCTATTTTTAATACTCTAGGTTTTTCCTTTTTTCTAAATGCTCTTGTTTCTTTTTTATTTCTTCTATTGTCCATGGGGAAGGGGAAAAAGAATTTTCCTCCGTAAGCCATGCGTGTCGTATGAGGCGACTAAAATGCGGGAGCAATGGGCTAGAAAACCCCTTCTCCTGTATACAATTACTAAAAAGAGAAGAAGAAAAACTTTATAAAACTGGGTTGCTTAAATGTGCGTGGATGTAGTGCGGATGACAAAAAACAGATGATTGCTGATGTTATGGAATGAAAAAAATTTGGGGATGTCCTGGCCCAAAGCGAAACAAAGCTGAAGGGGGTAGGAGAGTTTCAGGGGGGGGAAATTTAAATGGGATTAAATCTGGAGTATCTGAGAGGGGTTAGAGCAAAGGAAGGGGTAGCAGTAATGTTAAATGATCAGTTATGGAAGGAGAAAAGAGAATATAAAATGTGTAAATTCAAGAATTATGTGGATTAAAGTAAAGGTTTGGAAATGCGAGAAGTGGGTCATAATAAGCGTGTATGCACCTGGAGAAGAGGGGAAATTTGAGAGGAGAGAGAGAGATTTTGGGAGATGTTAATTTGAATGTATAGGAGCCTTTGAACCAAGTGAGAGAGTAATTGTGGTAGGGGACTTGAATGCTAAAGTAGGAGAAACTTTTAGAGAGGGTGTGGAAAGGTAAGTTTGGGGGGTGCCAGGTGTAAATGAAAATGGGAGCCCTTTGATTGAACTTTGTATAGAAAGGGGTTTAGTTATAGGTAATACATTTTTTAAAGAAAAAGGGGGATAAAAAAGTATACACGATATGATGTAGGGCGAAATGACGTAGTTTGTTGGATTATGTATTGGTAGATAAAAGACTGTTGAGTAGACTTCAGGATGTACATGTTTATAGGGGGGCCCACAGATATATCAGATCACTTTCTAGTTGTAGCTTTACTGAGAGTAAAAGGTAGATGGGATACAAGGAGAATAGAAGCATCAGGGAAGAGAGAGGTGAAGGTTTATAAACTAAAAGAGGAGGCAGTTAGGGTAAGATATAAACAGCTATTGGAGGTAGATGGGCTAATGAGAGCATAGGCAATGGGGTCGAAGAGGTATGGGGGAGGTTTAAAAATGTAGTGTTAGAGTGTTCAGCAGAAGTTTGTGGTTACAGGAAAGTGGGTGCAGGAGGGAAGAGGAGCGATTGGTGGAATGATGATGTAAAGAGAGTAGTAAGGGGGAAAAAGTTGCATATGAGAAGTTTTTTTCAAAGTAGAAGTGATGCAAGGAGGGAAGAGTATATGGAGAAAAGAGAGAAGTTAAGAGAGTGGTGAAGCAATGTAAAAAGAGAGCAAATGAGAGAGGGGGTGAGATGTTATCAACAAATTTTGTTGAAAATAAGAAAAAGTTTTGGAGTGAGATTAACAAGTTAAGAAAGCCTAGAGAACAAATGGATTTGTCAGTTAAAAATAGGAGAGGAGAGTTATTAAATGGAGAGTTAGAGGTATTGGGAAGATGGAAGGAATATTTTGAGGAATTGTTAAATGTTGATGAAGATAGGGAAGCTGTGATTTCGTGTATAGGGCAAGGAGGAATAACATCTTGTAGGAGTGAGGAAGAGCCAGTTGTGAGTGTGGGGGAAGTTCGTGAGGCAGTAGGTAAAATGAAAGGGGTAAGGCAGCGGGTTTGATGGGATAAAGATAGAAATGTTAAAAAGCAGGTTGGGATATAGTTTTGGAGTGGTTGGTGCAATTATTTAATAAATGTATGGAAGAGGGTAAGGTACCTAGGGGTTGGCAGAGAGGGATGCATAGTTCCTTTGTATAAAGGCAAAGGGGATAAAAGATGAGTGCAAAAATTATAGGGGGATTTAAATCTGTTGAGTGTACCTGGTAAAGTGTATGGTAGAGTTATAATTGAAAGAATTAAGAGTAAGACGGAGAATAGGATAGCAGAGAACAAGGAGGCTTTAGGAAAGGTAGGGGGTGTGTGGACCAGGTGTTTACAGTGAAAAATATAAGTGAACAGTATTTTGATAAGGCTAAAGAGGTCTTTGTGGCATTTATGGATTTGGGAAAAGGCGTATGACAGGGTGGATAGGGGGGCCAAAAGTGGCAGATGTTGCCCAAATGTATGGTGTAGGAGGTAGGTTACTGAAAGCAGTGAAGGTTTTTTTCGAGGATAGTGAGCTCAGTTAGAGTATGTAGGAAAGAGGGAAATTTTTTCCCAGTAAAAGTAGGCCTTAGACAAGGATGTGTGATGTCACCGTGGTTGTTTAATATATTTATAGAAAGGGGTTGTAAGAGAAGTAAATGCGAGGGTTTTGGCAAGAGGCGTGGAGTTAAAAGATAAAGAAATCACACACAAAGTGGGAGTTGTCACAGCTGCTCTTTGCTGATGGCACTGTGCTCTTGGGAGATTCTGAAGAGAAGTTGCAGAGTTTTGGGGGATGAATTTGGTAGGGTGGTGCAAAGAAGAAAATTAAAAGTGAATACAGGAAAGAGTAAGGTTATGAGGATAACAAAAGATTAGGTGATGAAAGATTGAATATCAGATTGGAGGGAGAGAGTATGAGGAGGTGTAACGTATTCTGATTTTGGGAGTGGACGTGGTCAGCGGATGGGTCTATGAAAGTTGGGTGAATCATAGAAGTGATGAGGGAAAAAAGACTGTAGTGGTGCACTTAGGGAGTCTGTGGAAACAAAGAACTTTGTCCTTGGTGAAGGCAAAGAGGGGAATGTATGAGAGTATAGTAGTTTTTACCAAGCTCTTATATGGGTTGTGAAGCGTGGGTGATGAATGTTGCAGCGAGGAGAGGCTGGAGGCCAGTGGAGATGTCATGTCTGCAGGGCAATGTGTGGTGTGAATATATATGCAGAGAATTCGTTAGTTTGGAAGTTTGGAGGAGGTGCGGGATGATTACCAAAACTGTTTGTCCAGAGGGCTTGAGGAAGGTGTTGAGGTTGGTTCGGGACATGTAGAGAGAATGGAGCGAACAGCACATGACTTCAAGAGTTGTATCAGTCTGTAGTGGAAGGAAGGCGGGGTAGGGGTTCGGCCTAGGAAGGGATGGAGGTTGGAGGGAGGGGGTTTTTTAAAGGAGGTTATTGGTGCGAGGGGCTTGGACTTCCAGCAGCATGGTGGAGCGTGTTTGATAGGAGTGAATGGAGAAAATGGTTTTAAATACTTGACGTGCTGTTGGAGTGTGAGCACAGTAACATTTATGAAGGGATCAGGGAGGAACCGGGCGGACGCCGGCACTTGAGTCCTGGAGTGGGAAGTTACAGTGGCCTGCACTCTGAAGGAGGGGGTGGTTAATGTTTGCAGTTATAAACTGTAGTGTAAAGCACTTCTGGCAAGACAGCTGATGGGAGTGAATGTGGTAAAGTTTTTCCTTTTTCGGGCCACCCTGCCTTGGTGGGAATAGGCCCGGGTGTGATAATAAAATAATAAAAGAAAATGTTTGAGTTTGAGTATAGTACAGGTAAGAAAAATATGAACTGCTGAGTCATGAATTGAAAAGCTGGATGTCCTACCATTAAGAAAAGCTAAAAGGGGTTTTGAAAATTTCAACGAGTTACTTGGTTTAAAGAAGATGTAGTCAGAACTGGTGCCCAAGTAAGTAGTGATATTAAATGAGACTATGGAAAATTGGAGGTAACAAAGGGGTTTGGTTTAAATGCAAGCAAGAATTTATTAGAATAAAGATGGGTTTACAGTAAATCTTATGCACCTTATGTAATAGATGTGGAGATTTTGGGAGAGACTTTCAAAACTTTGAACCAAAAGAGGAAAAATAATTTTTTAGGGACCTAAAAACGTAGTAGGAAAAAGTTTGGAGTGCCAAGGGTAAATATCAGATCTTCAAATTGAATTAAATACAGAAAGGGGGTTTAGAAAAAAAAAAAAAAGATAAGTAGATGACATACATTGCAGTGACAGCAGTTTGCTAGACTTCTCAACAAGTGAGTTATTTAGTGGGAGTAAAAGGTAGATAGCATAATAGACAATGGAGTCAGTGGGTAAGACAGAGGTATGGGTTAGATTAAGACTAGTGCATGCAGCAGAAATTTGTAATCACGAAGGTGAACCTGAGTGGGCGAGGAAAAGTTAGCATACAAGGCTTTTATAATGTAGAAAAGGCGAGAGAGAGAAAAAAGGTTAAAGAGGAACCAGACTGCAAAATGTGAAACAGAATGGAGAAGACTCAAAGCAAATTTGGGAGAGAGTAACAAGTTTTAAACCTTAAACGGTCCAAATAGATCGACGTTCATATCCGTAGTGCTCCAAAAGTAGATCTATGTTTTTTTTTACGTATTTTCAATAACAAAAAAAAAATGTACATTTTTTTACATACTTTCAAATGTTTACAAAACGTATATATACGTTTGAACCGTTTAAGGTTAAGAAAGCCTGAGGAGCAACTCAACTTGGCTATTAAAAAATACAAGAGAATAGATAACATACAAAAACATATTTTCAGAGTTAGAGAGTATGAAGTTAGTTGTAGATATCAGGCCCCTCAACAAAGGTTCTCAAGACACCAGGTATGGCTCATGATCCAAGGAATGGGACTTGCTCTTCCTTGGATTGAAACAATGCCTTCCATTCCCCCAAGAGCTGTATGACTCCTACAGGTTAACAACAGATGTAAACAAGGACAAAAATCACAGAGACAAAGAAAAAAATATACAAGTGCTGAACAGTTTGTAGGAGAAATATATTACTGGATGCATAAACAGGAATGTATCAGAGTACAGTGGTGGTGACACTTGTATGGATGTGAAGTTTTAATGTTGCAGTGAGGAGACTGTGAAAGTGTTTGGGCAGAAATTTATGCAAATTGAATGTTAGAGCATAAGGAACAAAGAATTAGAAGACAGTGTGGCTATCTTAATGGTGACCCTTGTCAGTTTAGTGCTTTATAATAATATCCTAAAGGTGTAATTCAAATAACAGGTTTTGTTGAGATATTGAGCAAATAATAACCTCTCCATTGTGAAAAAAATTTGCTATAACTGCCACTAATAGGGTACAAGTGCCACAAGATGTACAGTACACTTTAGTCTGATGTACATCAACTATTATGGAAATGCCAACCACAAACTGTAACTTGAAACATTGGTAATGAAATTAACAAACAGGAGAAGCTAAGTTTTTAAACAATGTTTACATATTTTGTCAATACTTACAAATGTCTAGCCTGAAACAATTAAACTTCTACCATGAAGTACCCAAGTTCCCAAACATTACAAAAAATTATAAGAGGCTAATTTACAAATATACTGATAGAGAAATTTAGTTAAGCATTCTTGAGGCATCAATATAAAACCCATATTAAAAATGCTGAAAATCTTGAATCACAAACTTCTTGGGACTCCAAATTCAACTAACACTATATGGCACATTGGTACAAAGGAAATTTTAAGTGGCCTATAAAATCACCCAAAAATGAAGACCCCTACAACACTGATGAAAACTAGTTCTAAGAGCAACTGAGAATCTTTTGAGATACAATATCTAAAAATATTAAATTCAAACAAAAAGAAAAAAAAAAATTCCAAAAGTAGCCACCAGTGGGTTATACCTTCCAATATATTCACAAATAACATATTAAAGAAAAACCTACATAGGTGCTTTTTAGAAGACATCCATCTGGAAATAAGGCAGAAATAAAACATTTTAAGGACATAACCTCTACAGAATTACGATATAATGTAACACGATACAAACTGCCAGCTACTTTTAAAACCTGGAATACTAGAAAACTAACGCAAGCTGGTCAGATGCCTTTCAGTATTACTAGATACTATTAGCACCATTGTAGACTTTACAAATAATTTCAATACACTTGGATTGTATAAAAGAAAAAACTTAAAATTCTTTCAAATTAAGTACATAATAGCAGAATAATTTTTGTACATTTGCTATAGCATTTGTTGCAATGGTATTACATCACCTATCCGTAATCCAATACCAATTATTAATTTTACTTGCCATTATTATTAGTACACACATCTTCACTTCTACAGCTTATCTACATAAAGGCAATTCAGTATAATATACATGCTGTTTTTGCTCATTAACTCAGTGTATGAAACACCTCCTTCATAAGGTCACCTTCAACATTAAATATACTACACTGCAGTACTGCTTAACTTTCACTATAATAAAAAAATCTTTAGTAGTACATCTATAGACATTTTCATGCTGTCTTACCCCTGAAAATTTATGGACTACAAACCGAGATCTTTACAAATTTAAATGCAAAGTTGGGTATTCCTTATTACAAGCCACTTAAAAGATCATCCTTTCCTATTCATCTTCCTCCATTCCAAAAAATGGGTGAATATATCTTTAAATTATATAATAAATGTAAATTGAAAAACCTGAGAAACTGTTGCACCCTTCACATTTTGTGGCTTATATAAAGAATAATTCTTATTCACATTGCTTATTCTTTTTGTCATTTCCAAACATGACCATCTCTGCAACTTAATGCTCAGTAAAGTGGTAAAGTGTATGGTAGAGTTATTATTGAAAGAATTAAGAGTAAGACGGAGAATAGGAAAACAGATGAACAAGGAGGCTTTAGGAAAGGTAGGGGGTGTGTGGACCAGGTGTTTACAGTGAAACATATAAGTGAACAGTATTCAGATAAGGCTAAAGAGGTCTTTGTGGCATTTATGGATTGGAAAAGGCTTTAGACAGGGTGGATAGGGGGCATGTGGAATTTGCAAGTTAGGGTAGGAGGTAGGTTGCTTGAAAGCAGTGAAAAAGTTTTTACGAGATATTTGGGGCTAAAGTTAGAGTGTGTAAAGAGGGAATTTTTCCCCAGTAAAAAGTAGGGCCTTGGACAAGGGATGTGTGTGTCACTGGGTGTTTAATATATTTATAGAGGGGTTGTGGAAGTAAATGCGGGGCTGGCAAGAGGCGTGGAGTTAAAAGATAAAGAATCACACACAAAGGGGGATTTGTCACAGCTGCTCTTTGCTGATGACACTGTGCTCTTGGGAGATTCTGAAGAGAATTTTGCAGAGATTGGGGGATAAATTTTGGAAGGGTGTGAAAAAGAAAAAAATTTAAAAGGTGAATACAGGAAAGAGTAAGGTTATGAGGATAACAAAAAGATTGGGTGATGAAAGATTGAATATCAGATTGGAGGGAGAGAGTATGGGGGAGGTAAATTGTATTCGGGATATGGGAGTGGACGTGTCAGCGGATGGGTCTATGAAAGATGAGGTGAATCATAGAATTGATGAGGGGAAAAGAGTGATGGTGCACTTAGGAGTCTGTGGAGACAAAGAACTTTGTCCTTGGAGGCAAAGAGGGGAATGTATGAGAGTAAAGTTTTACCAACGCTCTTATATGGGTGTGAAGCATGGGTGATGAATGTTGCAGCGAGGAGACGGCTGGAGGCAGTGGAGATGTCATGTCTGAGGGCATGTGTGGTGTGATATAATGCAGAGAATTCGTAGTTTGGAAGTTAGGAGGATGTGCGGGATTACCAAACTGTTGTCCAGAGGGCTGAGGAAGGATGTTGAGGGGGTTGGGGACATGTAGAGAGAAGGGGAGCGAAACAGAATGACTTCAAGATTTGTATCAGTCTATAGTGGAAGGAAGGCGGGGTAGGGGTCGGCCTAGGAAAGGTTTGGGAAAGAGAGGGGGTAAAGGAGGTTTTTTTGTGCGAGGGGCTTGGATTTCCCAGCAGGCAGCGTGAGCGTGTTTGATAGGAGTGAATGGAGACAAATGGTTTTTAATACTTGACGTGCTGTTGGAGTGTGAGCAAAGTAACATTTATGAAGGGGTTCAGGGAAACCGGCAGGCCGGACTTGAGTCCTGGAGATGGGAAGTACAGTGCCTGCACTCTGAAGGAGGGGTGTTAATGTTGCAGTTTAAAAACTGTAGTGTAAAGCACCCTTCTGGCAAGACAGTGATGGAGTGAATGATGGTGAAAGTTTTTCTTTTTCGGGCCACCCTGCCTTGGTGGGAATCGGCCAGTGTGATAATAATAAAAAAATAAAAATAATTTGGATATATTTTTTGTTCAAAATGCAGTACTGTACCCACAATAATAGGAGGTTGTATAATGTGTACTGACAGACAACTTAAGTAAAGAACCTTATGCAGCAACATAATTATTCATAATTTATTGATAACACAAACACTGATAAAAAATAAAATGGTTAGGAATTTCCTCATCCAATTCATAAGGTCTGCATTATTACTTGTTAGCGGTGATGTACAAGTACATAACAGAGCAGTGACTGGTGGTCACATACATAGTCTTGTGCATTTCACAATACACCATCCAGTCCTAACTAGGATTAATAGCACCTCATCACTGTTTATGACTTTTTGTTCAGCTTCTTTACTGAACTGCAGGCACTCTCTTTAATAGAAAAAATAAATGCACTTCTCAACAAGAGTAAAACAATAAATAAATGCACATATTAAATTGTCTTTTTTCTGAACACTTCTGTTCAAATGTTACTTATCATGTTTGCTTTTCAATAGTGAATTTATGCCATAGACAAGTCAAAAACCAAATTGTCAAAAGACTTTTTCAGAGCATTTTAAGCTATATGGCAACTTTTTTTTTTTTCAACTAAAGCTACAGCCTCCTAGGCAAAGTTCAAATCTTTCAATAAGACAGTACGTCTTGTTGTTGTGGCACTGGTATAAGGCACTGTATGAGGTGTCATACTGGGAGCAGCAGTGGTGAGTACTGCTGCCGTAATAGCTTAGTGTGAAGTAAGAGCATCTGATGTAAGAGGTGACTCGCAACTGCTAGGTGGAGTATCAAAATGAGGCATTGACAAGTTTACGTACTCCTGAAATCAAAAAGATGCATTTTAGACATTGAAAATAAATTCTCCTACCTCTTAATGTATGCCAATAGCCTTTTTTTTTATGTAAATACAGTGGACCCTCGGCTAACGATATTAATCCGTTCCTGAGAGCTCACCGTTAGATGAAATTATCATTAGCCGAGTTAATTTTCCCCATAAGAAATAATGGAAACCCAATTAATCCTTTCCAGACAGCAAAAAGTATCAAAAACAATAATTTTTTTTTTCATAAAATATACATTACCCTACAAAGAAAACAATGAGACATGCACAACTATATAAATGTTAAAATGCCACTTACCTTTATTGAAGAGTACTGATGAGTGATGAGACAGTTTCTCTTGAACACACTGGGATTTTCAGAGTGATACATGAGTAAAGGCTTCACTTTGCAATCCCCACTAGCATTACAACAATCCCCACTAGCATTACAACAATCCCCACTAGCATTACAACAATCCCCACTAGCATTACAACAATCCCCACTAGCATTACAACAATCCCCACTGCATACAACAATCCCCCACTAGCATTACAACAATCCCCCACTAGCATTACAACAATCCCCACTAGCATTACAACAATCCCACTAGCATTACAACATTCCCACCCAGCATTACAACAATCCCCACTAGCATTACAACAATCCCCACTAGCATTACAACAATCCCCACTAGCATTACAACAAACCCCACTACATTAAAAACAATCCCCACTACATTACACAATCCCCACTAAACATTACAACAATCCCCACTAGCATTACAAAAAATCCCCACTCATTACAACAATCCCCACTAGCATTACAACAATCCCCACTAGCATTACAACAATCCCCACTAGCATTACAACAATCCCACTAGCATTACAACAATCCCACTAGCATTTACAACAATCCCACTAGCATTACAACAATCCCCACTAGCATTACAACAACCCCACTAGCATTACAACAATCCCACTACATTACAACAATCCCCACTAGCATTACAACAATCCCCACTAGCATTACAACAATCCCCACTAGCATTACAACAATCCCCACTAGCATTACAAAAAATCCCCACTGCATTACAACAATCCCCACTTTGCATACAACAATCCCCACTAGCATTACAACAATCCCCACTAGCATTACAACAATCCCCACTAGCATTACAACAATCCCCACTAGCATTACAACAATCCCACTTTGCATTACAACAATCCTCACTAGCATTTACAACAATCCCCACTAGCATTACAACAATCCCCACTAGCATTTAAACAATCCCCACTAGCATTACAACAATCCCCACTAGCATTTCAACAATCCCCACTAGCATTACAACAATCCCACTAGCATTACAAACAATCCCCACTAGCATTACAACAATCCCCACTAGCATTACAACAATCCCCCCTAGCATTAACAAAAAATCCCCACTAGCATTACAACAATCCCACTAGCATTACAACAATCCCCACTAGCATTACAACAATCCCCACTAGCATTACAACAATCCCCCCTAGCATTTACAACAATTCCCCCCTAGCTTACAACAATCCCCACTAGCATACAACAATCCCCACTAGCATTACAACAAACCCACTAGCATTACAACAATCCCACTAGCATTAAAAACAATCCCCACTAGCATTACAACAATCCCCACTAGCATTACAACATCCCCACTACATTACAACAATCCCCACTAGCCTTACAACAATCCCCACTAGCCTTACAACATTTCCCACTAGCATTACAAACCCAAAACAAAAACCTAGCCTTCTTCATAGGGATTTGGTCCTGGGAGTGCCTTACTCTAGAGTAAAGAGGATCCTGTTTGGCATTTTTAGAACAATCGCCTGGCAATGAAACACTGGGGTTGAATTTTCAGCTTCCACCATGCCTTAAAAAACACTGGTTAATCCACTACGATCAAAATCCAAAACCATTTCCCTCGGCCAAAATTCACAATTTAACATACCAAAATCCGACCAAATTCTATCCTATTAAACCCTCCACTGATTAAACAAACCAACACCAAGATGGGTCCAACCTTTGACAAATTAGGACGAATGAAATAATTAGACATTTAATGATGCCCGACTTTACTGGTTCCTGGTGGCTTAAACCCCTTTTATTGTTCCCCTTAACAACACCACAACATCTCCCACCCCCCTTCGTAATCCCCGCTGACTTGCACAACACCCACCTGATTTCAAAATATAGTTCCAACCCCTTTTCAACTCACAGTTTTCAAAAATAAAGCTTTCAAATTTTCCCCCTGGGCTTATTTCAAAAACAGCATTACAACAATTATAGATTACAAAATCAATTTGATTAAACTCCCCCCTGGGTTAAACAATCACAGGGGAACCAATCCCCAGCTTAAAAAACATGTTTCAAAATCACTAGTTCAAATTTTACTTACAACAAAATTTTAAAACTCGAATGCTTCGTTAGGTGGATTTAACGTTATGCGATGCGTTCGTTAGCCGAGGGTCCACTGTATTTGTTGAACAAATGTCCCAGAATTTGTAGATAAAATTAAGTGAAAAACTTTTGATAACTTGCTATTTCTACATCTTGAAATTAAAGCTAAAAATGTGATTTTACACCTGCTAAAGAAATGTACACACATGGAAACTAATCATTAGAATCCTTGAATAAAATAATCTAGTAATCCTTCAGACATTCAAAATGACTACAAGTGTAAAACAGAAAAACAGGAAAAAAAAAAATAATTATTAGAGTAACGTGGGACTGGCATAAAATAAGTAGATAAATAAATAAGTGCATTAAACAAAAACATAGCCAACACTGGAAGATCGGTGTCCCCTTTTACTTTCTCACAAACAGCAATAATTCTCAAAATACTGTAATGTAATATAAGAAACTTTTTTTTTTTTAACATACCAGCCTTTGCCCAAGGTAGGGTGAACCAAAAATAGAGAAAACACATTCATTCTTATTCAAGCACTGTTTAGCAAGTGTGCTGACATCACAGTGTAGATGGGCCTCTGAACTGCAACATCTTCACTCCCTCTTTTAGAATGCTTCCCATCTCCAGGACTTGATATCAGCTAATGAATTCCCTCAATCCCTTCATAAAAAAACCACTTGCCTCCAGTCTAAAGTGCTCACACAAGCCTGTTGAGATGTTTAAGTCTCTAGCACATAAAATCCCCTTTACCTCTTCTCTTCATTCCTTCTTGGGATGAATCCTACCCTCTACCCCATATTTATATATTCTCCTAGTCATCCCATTTTAGTCCATACTCAAGAATCCCTACTCATCCCTCTTGAATTATACTTTTGTTATCCCATACCCACTTTTCTTCATGTTCTAAATTCTATGAATCATATTCACACCACACATTGCCCTTAAACACGACTTCACTGCCTCCTCATAAGGGTTTCAAGCTAATGTTTTACACCCATACATCAGTACTGCTACCATTATACATGTACAATGGACCCTCGAATTTAGTAGTCTTTTCTGTATGTAAAACTATTTTGCATACAGAAAAGGCACTACTAAATTCGAGAGTCCACTGCACTCTGATATTTTCCCTTCCTTGCTTACATGGATAAAATTCTTTTCCCACAGGTTTAGCACTTGATCAAAACTGTAGTGTACTTTATCTTCTAGAGACCAGTACATAATAGCAGGGGTCCAATCATGTACTAATAATATTGTTTATAGCAACCTTCACCACTTGATCTAACTGTAGTGTACTTTATCTTCTAGAGACCAGAAACATAATAGCAGAGTCCATCATGTACAATAAGTATTGTTTATAGCCCCTTCACCACTTGATCTAACTGTAGTGTACTTTATCTTCTATGGACCAGTACATAATAGCAGAGTCCATGATGTACAAAATAAGCATTGTTTAATAGCACCTCACATTTGCTGAAAATGACAAATTTTGGCCTAGATGTTATAGAATGGGTCTATAGGGTGGGGCGAGTGCAGTATACCTGGCGAGGATTCGGGGGTCAAACGTACCCGCAGCCCAGTTTGTAACCAGGCTCTCAATAAGATTCCTGCCCCATGTAGTGCAAATGAATGGCTAACCTCTGACCCGCATTTGGGTAAAACAAAAAATTTAAAGGGGCATTTCTAAGGTGGTTTTCAGGGCTGTTTCTTGGTGCCAACAACATGCAGTAAATTACACAAGATTTGTAAGTGTGAAATAGGCAAGAAGTGGCTAATATAGATTATTTTTTCCTGGCCCCCTCCCCACCCCATCTTTATTTTTTATTAGATTGGCTTCAATTGTTGGTTATGGTTTATTAGCCAAAAATTGGGAAAAATGTCAATTTTGTGCATGACCATGGATTCAAAAATGGAAAGGCCTTGGGAAAGTTGCTTTAGTGGTTGAAATACCTACAGTATTTCTTTTGGACTATTTTTTAAAGAATTTTGTTTTTAAAAATGTGGACAAAGATTTTCAATTTAGTGGTGATGGGAGGGGATGGAGGTGTAACAGTATAAGAGTTCAATAGTAGTGGTGATGGGAGGGGATGGAGGTGTAACAGTATAAGAGTTCAATAGTAGTGGTGATGGGAGGGGATGGAGGTGTAACAGTATAAGAGTTCCATAGGGAAATATACATCTGTGTATTTTCTTTCTTTCAACGCACCAGCCGTATCCCACTGAGGTGGGGCGGCGCAAAAGGAAAAACAAAAGTTTCTCCTTTTAAATTTAGTAATATATACAGGAGAAGGGGTTACTAGCCCCTTGCTCCCGGCACTTTAGTCGTCTCTTACGACATGCATGGCTTACGGAGGAAGAATTCTGTTCCATTTCCCCATGGAAATAAGAGGAAATAAATAAGAACTAGAAAGAAAATAAAAAAAAAAACCCCAAAGGGGTATGTATGTATATATATGCTTGTACATGTATGTGTAGTGTGACCTAAGTGTAAGAAAGAAGTAGCAAAATGTACCTGAAATCTTGCATGTTTATGAGAGACCAAAAGACACCAGCAATCCTACCAATCATGTAAAACAATTAAAAGGGCTTTTGTTTTACACTCACGTGTATTTATTCTTGTGAATTCTGTAAATATTTTTTTGTATCCTCAACACCGCTAGCCATCTCCCACCGAGGCAGGGTGACCCCCAAAAATAAAACCACTTCCACCATCATTCACACATAATCACTGTCTTTGAAAGAGGCATGCAGATACAACAGTTCAGATGTCACTCCAAAACAGCAAATATCCAAAAACCTCTCCTTTAAACCCCTTGACTGTCACAACCCCAAATCCTCAGGTGTCTCCTGGTGCCCGCAAAGTTTCTAAAAAAAAAAAAAAAAATTCTTATGAAATGAAAACAGAATCTTTTCCCGATTGTAATGACGCCAAAAGAACAAAATTTGATGGAAAACGGGCGAATTACGCCCCTCGCGAAGTTAGCGACCTCAGCAATATTTGCAAATCGGCGATTTCCCCCCAGTTTGAGCCCTTTTTTTCGGCTTTTTTTCCATCGTTCCATCAAACCAAACTCATAGCTTTTTCTTAGAAACTCCATTTTTCTATCGATTGAGTATGAGACACTGCCCTTTTTACCGATTTCAACTATCAATAACCGTGGTCAGAAATTTGCAATTTCATGAAAATTAAAAAATATGACAATTTCAAAATAGGGTCGAGGCCCCTATGATATTACTCTAAGTTTCTATTTTGAATTTTTATTCAAACAAAAAATAGAAGATTTACGTTATGCAGACTACTGCAATATTGTAATAATTGTAAAATATGTCAACCCATTCATGACTGCATATTAGAATGGCTACTTGGACATTTATTGGAAAATGACATCATTTGTTTACTTTTGAACATCAGCAAAAATCACTTCCCCTACTTTGAGCTCCATTTCAAGGTTATTTTCATAGCAAAACCAATCAAAATCACCCTATTTCTATAATATGTTTTCCATTTTATCAACCGAGACCAAGAAAACGAGAAAAACACTCATAAATACTATACAAAAATAGACCACAAAGTCGGCATTTAATTAAAAAAAAGGGTTTGGGATTTTTTTTCCCCTCATTTTGAAACTGCATGCTGCAGGTTTTTTTTTATAGGGTCACACTGACCACACAGACCCATTTCTCCACATGTGGGCCTACCAGCTCCTCCTGCTTGATTTGAAGCCACTAGAATTTATAGTATACGTAAGTCAAAAACGGTGGCTCGTAAAAACGTATTATACGACTAAAAACAGTCAAAGGGTTAAAGTGCAGGCATTGTACTTCCACCTCCAGGACTCGAGGCCAGCTAACCAGTTTCCCTGAATCCCTTCACAAAATTTTAAACCCTGCTTACACCCAACAGCTCACGTCCCAAAAACTATTTATCTCCACTCACTCCTATATAACATGCTCACACATGCTTGCTGCATGTCCAAACCCCTTGCACACAAAAGCTTTTTTAAAACCCCCTCCATCCTTCCTAGCATGACCCCTACCCCTCCTTCCCTCCACTACAGATTTAATACACCCTCAAAGTCACCCTCATTTTGCCCCATCCTCTCAAAATAACCAAACCACTTCCAACAACCCCTCCTCAGCCCTCTAATAATACTTTAATAACTCCACACTTCAAATACTTTCCAAAAAACATAGCTGGCTAAAAACTTGCAACAGTTGGGGACAATGTGAGAATGCAGTCGGGGTCCTCGACAAGCTTTTTGAAAGTTGGTCGTTGTTAGGCTGACATCGCCAACATTCTTGCATGATCAAGTAGCTAGA
Organism: Cherax quadricarinatus; assembly: GCF_026875155.1. Taxonomy (NCBI): domain Eukaryota; kingdom Metazoa; phylum Arthropoda; class Malacostraca; order Decapoda; family Parastacidae; genus Cherax; species Cherax quadricarinatus. Next base: position 46,201,559 of record NC_069427.1, read on the forward strand.
AAAAAGTTAGATAACTTATATCAAGTGACTAGCCATGAATAAGTTAACATATCAGAAGAAATAACACGTTCGACCAAATTCAATCCTCTTCAAACTTATTATTAGTGTATTATAAATATTAATTTAAATAATTCTACAAAACCTGAAAATTATATTTAAAAAATTATGGGAAGACAATAAACATCATATAGATTAAAAAGTAATATTGTTGTGCATCACCAAACATACACACACTGTATATGACAGCTAATGTAATAACATTAATTTCACAGTATGTATATATTATACCGACAGGCCCTGCTTTTCCAGTGCTTCTATAACAATTATTTACTTTAAAGTTACTCTAGGGAAAAAAATCATAAAATGGTAGTATACAGCAGGGCCCCGCTTTACGGCGTTTTGCTTTACGGCGTTCCGCTAATATGGACATTTCAAATTATGACCAAAACTCGCTATACGGCTCCCCCCACCTGTCTTTCTAATACGGTCACAGCGGCCCACCGAGTTTGTTTACATTCTCCCTGAGCACATCTCCTTATTATGTCTGGAAACTTTCCAAAATTTCAAGTGTTTTAAAGTTATTGTATATTTTATATGTATTGTACTTGATAATTAAACTTGTGTACACCTGTACCTAAATAAACTTACACACTGTGCTGGCATGTAGGTACACATTAAAATCACTAAGATCTCTCTACTCTTGTGCAATAATAATAATAATAATAATAATAATGATAATAATAATAATTTTCTTGGGCCCCATTAATGTCGCATATTACATAATAAATAGACATTTCCCTTAATCTATCTATGAAAATTTTTTTTCAAAATTATATAAGAAACACATTATGTAACACACAAACATGATACATGCACCCAAAAATAAAAAATTTAACAAATATATATGAGATGTTTACCAAAGGGTTTGTAAAGTGTCGGAAGAATTAACGTTTTCTCTAGCCCGTCACCTGTTACTAGGATAACTGTAGAAAAATATTCCTTTCGTATGCCTTCACTTATAGCTAAATTCTGTACTAACTTTACACAGTGTAAGAGTATTTGTTTTCGTGATTTAATTATTATAATAATAAAAATTTTATAAGTATAATTTCACAAACTCTTACAAATGTACATGAATGAACTAAAACTGGACACGTATTAATACCGTCAAATTCGCCTGACCGAGTGATCGTCCACAACCTGTTCAGTTGTTTGTTTTACGCTGTCTGAGCTCGGTGTATCATTAAATGTTGTATATTACTTAATATACACATTTTCATTAATCCATTCCGTGATATTTTTTTCAAAAATATTAATAAACACGATACATAACATAAATACATAACATATGTGTAGAGAACCTAGGATAACCCAAAAAAGTCAGAGGGACTTACTTCCATTGCCTTCACTCAGAGCATCATTTCTTCTCAAAATGATGTTACATGAGAATGGGAGTGTTTCTTCTTTATTTATTCTACCGTATCAATGTAGAGACAACCTGTACACAATGTAACTTGTACACAAACCAGACGTGTACACTGTTTACAAAACTTACCTTCCGCCTGGTTTGTTTACATAACTCTGCGCCTGTCCTCTCTCATGCACTCATTTTTTCCCTCTCTGGTATGGTAGCCTGGCTGACTACCATACATACCACACTTGATTTTTTACAATAAATCCCTACTCATCTCACCCTATATTTTAAGGTAAGTAATGATGAACTGTATATAAACATTTTATTCGCTCTGGGATGCTTAAATATCATAGAATTTGTATGTGTGGGTGGGGTGGCCTGGTATGGTAGCCGGGCTGACCTACCATACATACCACACTTGATTTCTTACAATAAATACTACTTGTCTCACCCTAGATTAAGACTATAAATATTTTAAGGTAAGTAATGAGTGCACTATGTGTGTATTGTACTTTTTTATTGTTTTTTGATGCCTGGTTCTATTGCTAACATAATATATGTTAGTGTAAACTTGTTATCTAGTGTTTGTATGCATTTGTAAGTGAAAAAAAGGGTGTTCCACTTTACGGCGGTTTCCACTTTACGGCGGTAGCCTGGAACCTAACCTGCCGTATAAGTGGGGCCCTCCTGTATATGTGGTGATCAGTCAAGTACAGCAGTCACATCAGCTTGTCAGTTTTGTCTCTTGCATTTATTTCAAAACAAGTGAGAACCCTTCATTATCCCTTAAATGCTCCAAACCTATATATATGTTTTTTCAACATTTGAAACTATGTAAAAAAATGTACATCATCTTTTTTTTTTTTACATTTGAAAATGTGTAAAAAAAACTTTTATCTACATTTTTTTTTGTTATATTTGAAAATATGTAAAAAAAAAAAATAGATCTACTTTTGGAGTGCTACAGATTTGAACATCGATCTATTTAGACCGTTTAAGGCTTAATAGTTACAAGTGATTTACTTCTTTATTTTGCCTAGATACTATACAATATTACTGATCTGATTTGAACTGTATTTTGTAAGAAATGCTGCTGCTCCCTCTGATGAGGAAAAATACTACTAAGTCACACTTCAGTGCCACAAATTTTTTGGCACCAAACCTTGCTATGCAGGTTTCTCATCTATGTTTTTGTAAGTGCTCATACCTATCAACATGTAATTTTATACTGCTTGCTTATTTTTTGCTTTTAATCTTTGTTTTTAAAACCCAAAATTTCCTAGAATTTTTTTTTTTTTTTTTGTACAGTGGTACGTCGGTATACGTCCGTTTTGGAATAAGTCCAACTTGGTAAATGTCCTGTTTGGATGCGAAAATTTTTGCTTGATATACAACCTTTGTTTGGAATATGACTCATGTGCTAGAACTTGTATGGGTCAAAATGAGTCACGACACTGCTCTGAAGTGCCTCTTACACAGAGTTAATCCTGAAAGAGTTTTGGAAAGATCACTTTACTACCACCCATTGCATAACTCTCATTGACAAAGCCTGCCAGGAAGTTTCATACAGAACGATGAACTCTGCTTGAAGTAATTTGTGGCCAGAAGTGGCTGAAAGGGGGCTTTGAGGGCTTTAACCCTTTCAGGGTTTTGGCTGTACTAGTATGGCTTACGCGCCAGGGTCCTTGACGTACTAGTACGCATAAATTCTAGCGCCTTCAAATCTCGCGAGAAAAGGCTGGTAGGCCTAGGTTTGAGAGAATGGGTGTGTGTGTGGTCGGTGTGCGCGGTAGAAAAAAAATCTGGGACCCAGTGGCGCATTGTGGGAATGCCATTTTAGTAGGTGTTGTTCGCCATGTCTCGTGGTAAGAAGCTCCTCACTCCTCGGTGAATTGGGACACTTTTGTTCCCCGGTGACAGTTCTAATACAGATGGAAGTGCCAGTGAAGATGAGTTTCAAGGTTCTGGTGAGGTTTTGACCGAAACTAATGACCATAATATTGGTAGTGAGGAAAACCCAAACAAGCCTCAGCCTTCCACCTCTGCTGCTGGGCTGTCTTGTTCACGTTCAGTTGTACCAGAATCAAAGAGGAAACTCCTATTTTCCCAAATCCCAGACTCAGATGTGAGCATTGGAGATGATAGTGATAGTGAATATGAACTACAAGCTCTTGAAACCAGTTCCAGTAGTGATAGTGAATTGCAATATTCTCCAGTGAAGTGTCAGTATATACGACAATACATGCGTTCCGGTAGTGTGCCATATGCTATTCCAAGGGGAAGGAGTACATCTCGGAGTACATCCCATGGCTGTACAACAGGAACAGACAGTGAAAATGACGATGACAGTGTTGCAATTGGGATGGAAAATGTGCATGGTGGTGGTGCCGACGGTGAGGCACCAGCAGTGGGCCATGCTGCCACCCACGCCGCTGCCTCAGCTGATCTACAACAAAGGCCACCATCCCCCACCCACCCACCACACCAGCCTCCACAACCACAATCTCCACAACCACAACCACCTGTCATTGTCTAGTACCCACCAGCAGACCGCACCTGGGATTGGCAGGAAGCTGTCAATTTTGTTTCAATTCCTCACCAGTTTGATGAAAGCCAAAGTGGAATACGGCCATGTTGTACACTGAGGAACAATGCCACTGAACTGGAATGTTTTGAGTTATTCTTTGACGAACCCCTGATGGAAATTATTGTCAGGGGAAGCAACAGATACTATGAGTACACCATGGCTAACATAATACTTTCACCAAGCTCACGGCTACAAAGGTGGAAGGAGACAACTGTGGCTGAGATGTATCTTTTCTTTGCCACAATAATGCTTATGCCACATGTGTATAAGCACAGTGTGAAATCATACTGGTCAACAGACCGCCTGATTGCAACCCCAGCTTTCAGTGATATAATGGGAATGAATCGATTTGTGCTACTATTACATATGCTTCACTTCTCAGGCAAAACCAGGCCTGACAGAAACGACAGTTATAAAGAATTAGGAAAAGTGTTGTGTATCTGAAAAAATTCAATATGTATTTTTATCCCTTCAGAAGCTTGTAATTGACGATCTTTGATTCTGTTCAAAGGAAGACTCTTTTTCAAAACAGTACATACCAACAAAAGGAAACGCTTTGGTATAAAGTTGTTTGTGCTTTGTGATTGTTACAGTGGACTGGTAAATTTGGATATTATTGTGTACACTGGGAAATTATACATTGAAAAATACCAAAAGTTATTGGGCCATCTCTGGTGATGTGGTTAGAACAATGATAAACCATACCTTGGTAAAGGCATAAAATTATATACTGAAAACTGATAAAACAAGCCCCTCACTCAGTGATTTTTTGCAAGTGAACATGACAGATGGTGTGGCACAGTGCGTGCAAATCGTAAACATATGCCCAGTTTGACGCTGGCACTCGTACAGGGGGAGTTCAGGCGTTGCTGCCAATGACATCATGGCATTTCGGTGGGATGACAAACACTGGGAGGCAGCATAGAGAGAGCAATGAACCCATTCTAAAACCTGCAGCTGTGATTGATTACATCCTCAATATGCGCTCATAGACAAATGTGACATGCAGATTGGGTTCACAAGAGTTTTCAAGTGGTACATAAAACTCTTTTTTTTTTTCCTTCTAGACATTTCCATGCTCAATGCTTATAATATGTATAAGATGAGGACCAGAAACCAAAACCATCATATGGCGAATTCTGTTTGTCTTCATCAACAAATATTATTCAAGTAAACCCAAGGCATAACACCTGCAAAGACTGCCCACTAAATTATCAACAACTAAACCTGCTCGTCTAAAACATGGTGATCACTTCCTAATAAAACTGCCTGCTACCCGCTTTTTCAAGAAAAAGGTTCAGAAGAGGTGTTACGTCTGTGCACATACAAAAAAACGCGCACAACAAAAGCAGAGACACTCGTTTTATGTGTGAGGGGTGTAAAACAAACCACTGTGCATGACACCATGTTTCAAAGAGTTCCACAGGCTGCAGAACTTCTAAAACATTTCCCTGTGACTGTATGTGGTTTTATAAAAATAGAAAAATAGTAATAAACAACATTTTATATCGTTTGTGTGTGAAAACCCAAATTTTAAACAATATAAGGACAACATATTTGTGGAGTTTATTGTGTAGTAAATAAGAGAAAAACTTATAAAATAGTGCTAATAAATTGGGCTCACAGGCCATAAAATTACTTGGAAAAAAAATAATACTGGGTGACGGCAGTCTGTGATGTTACCATATACCGGGGATTTTCTGTCAACTTCCCCCCTCAAAATCTTGGTATGTATTGGGGGTAAAAAATTTTTGTTTAGCCTATAATGTTTTAAAAAAAAACTATCTTTTCGCAAGAATTTTTTTTTTTTTTTTTTAAATTTGGGGGACCCTGAGAGGGCCTGTGGACCCTGAAAGGGGTTTAAAACTGAGTCCATAGTGAGGGGCACAGGGAAAGAGAATCTTTTCCTGATCATAATGACACCAAAGTAGAAATTTGATGGAAAACTTATGGAATTATGTCTCATTCGCGAAGTTAGCAGTCTCAGCGATGTTTTACGCATCGCGATTTTTGCCCACTTTGGGCCCATTTTTTCCGCCAATTCCACTGTACAAGTCGACAAAAAAACATAAAAAATTTCGCAGAATTCCATTTTTTCTATCGAATGAGGCAAGAAAACCACCCATTTAACCAATTTCAACTATCCAGTACAGTGGTCAGAATTTAGAATTTTGCCAATTTCACACAAATTCAAAAGATGCCAATTTCCGAATAGTTTCCAGAAAAAAAAAGAAAGATATTCCTGGCACTAAATGACATTTCCCCTGTTCATTAGTCACGTCTCAAGGCCCTCTTCATTCTTTGCTTTTCCACTTTGAATTTTTATTCTCACAAAAAATAGAAGATTTACTGTTATGCAGACTGGAGTTTACCTGGAGAGAGTACCGGGGGTCAACGCCCCCACGGCCCGGTCTGTGACCAGGACCCCCTGGTGGATCAAGCCTGATCAACCAGGCTGTTACTGCTGGCTGCATGCAAACCAACGTACGAGCCACAGCCCAGCTGGTCAGGAACCGACTTTAGGTGCTTGTCCAGTGCCAGCTTGAAGACTGCCAGGGGTCTGTTGGTAATCCCCCTTATGTATGCTGGGAGGCAGTTGAAAAAGCTCGGGCCCCTGGGCATTTTATTGTATGGCTCCCTTTAAAGTGCTAGTGACACCCCCCTTTTCATTGGGGGGGTGTTGCATCATCTGCCAAGTCTTTTGCTTTCGTAGTGAGTGATTTTCGTTGCAAGTTCGGTACTAGTCCCTCTAGGATTTCCCGGTGTATATAATCATGCATCTCTCCCGCCTGCATTCCAGGGAATACAGATTTAGGAACCTCAAGCGCTCCCAGTAATTGAGGTGTTTTTTTTTTTTATTATCACACTGGCCCCATTCCCACCAAGGCAGGGTGGCCCCCAAAAAGAAAAACTTTCACCATCATTTCTACTCCATCAAATGTCTTGCCGAAGGGTGCTTTACACTACATTTTTAAACTGCAACATTAACACCCCTCCTTCAGAGTGCAGGCACTGTACTTCCCATCTCCAGGACTCAAGTCCGGCCCCGCCGGTTTCCCTGAATCCCCCTTCATAAATGTTACTTTGCTCACACTCCAACACACGTCAAGTATTAAAAACCATTTTTCCCATTCACTCCTATCAAAAAACCTCATGGGATGCCTGCTGGAAGTCCAAGCCCCTCGCACACAAAACCTCCTTTACCCCCTCCCTCCAACCTTTCCTAGGCCGACCCCTACCCGCCTTCCTTCCACTACAGACTGATACACTCTTGAAGTCATTCTGTTTCGCTCCATTCTTTCTACATGTCCGAACCACCTCAACAACCCTTCCTCAGCCCTCTGGACAACAGTTTTGGTAATCCCGCACCTCCTCCTAACTTCCAAACTACGAATTCTCTGCATTATATTCACACCACACATTGCCCTCAGACATGACATCTCCACTGCCTCCAGCCTTCTCCTCGCTGCAACATTCATCACCCACGCTTCACACCCATATAAGAGCGTTGGTAAAACTATACTCTCATACATTCCCCTCTTTGCCTCCAAGGACAAAGTTCTTTGTCTCCACAGACTCCTAAGTGCACCACTCACTCTTTTTCCCTCATCAATTCTATGATTCACCTCATCTTTCATAGACCCATCCGCTGACACGTCCACTCCCAAATATCTGAATACGTTCACCTCCTCCATACTCTCTCCCTCCAATCTGATATTCAATCTTTCATCACCTAATCTTTTTGTTATCCTCATAACCTTACTCTTTCCTGTATTCACCTTTAATTTTCTTCTTTTGCACACCCTACAAAATTCATCCACCAATCTCTGCAACTTCTCTTCAGAATCTCCCAAGAGCACAGTGTCATCAGCAAAGAGCAGCTGTGACAACTCCCACTTTGTGTGTGATTCTTTATCTTTTAACTCCACGCCTCTTGCCAAGACCCTCGCATTTACTTCTCTTACAACCCCATCTATAAATATATTAAACAACCACGGTGACATCACACATCCTTGTCTCCGTTATGCGCGCTGTGAAGGTTCTCTGTACATTTTCTAGGTCAGCAATTTCACCTGCCTTGAAAGGTGCTGTTAGTGTGCAGCAATATTCCAGCCTAGATAGAACAAGTGACCTGAAGAGTGTCATCATGGGCTTGGCCTCCCTAGTTTTGAAGGTTCTCATTATCCACCCTGTCATTTTTCTAGCAGATGCGATTGATACAATGTTATGGTCCTTGAAGTGAGATCCTCCGACATGATCACTCCCAGGTCTTTGACGTTGGTGTTTCGCTCTACTTTGTGGCCCAAATTTGTTTTGTACTCTGATGAAGATTTAATTTCCTCGTGTTTACCATATCTGAGTAATTGAAATTTCTCATTGTTGAACTTCATATTGTTTTCTGCAGCCCACTGAAAGATTTGGTTGATGTCCGCCTGGAGCCTTGCAGTGTCTGCAATGGAAGACACTGTCATGCAGATTCGGGTGTCATCTGCAAAGGAAGACACGGTGCTGTGGCTGACATCCTTGTCTATGTCAGATATGAGGATGAGAAACAAGATGGGAGCGAGTACTGTGCCTTGTGGAACAGAGCTTTTCACCGTAGCTGCCTCGGACTTTACTCTGTTGACGACTACTCTCTGTGTTCTGTTAGTGAGGAAATTATAGATCCATCGACCGACTTTTCCTGTTATTCCTTTAGCATGCATTTTGTGCGCTATTATGCCATGGTCACACTTGTCGAAGGCTTTTGCAAAGTCTGTATATATTACATCTGCATTCTTTTGGTCTTAGAGTGCATCTAGGACCTTGTCGTAGTGATCCAATAGTTGAGACAGACAGGAGCGACCTGTTCTAAACCCATGTTGCTCTGGGTTGTGTAACTGATGGGTTTCTAGATGGGTGGTGATCTTGCTTCTTAGGACCCTTTCAAATATTTTTATGATATGGGATGTTAGTGCTATCAGTCTGTAGTTCTTTGCTGTTGCTTTACTGCCCCCTTTGTGGAGTGGGGCTATGTCTGTTTTTAGTAACTGTGGGACGACCCCTGTGTCCATGCTCCCTCTCCATAGGATGGTAAAGGCTCGTGATAGGGGCTTCTTGTAGTTCTTGATGAACACGGAGTTCCATGAGTCTGGCCCTGGGGCAGAGTGCATGGGCATGTCATTTATCGCCTGTTCGAAGTCATTTAGCGTCAGGATAACATCGGATAGGCTTGTGTTAACCAAATTCTGGGGCTCTCTCATAAAAAATTCATTTTGATCTTAGACTCTCAGTCTGGTTAGCAGCTTGCTAAAAACTGAGTCATATTGGGACTTGTAGGTAGCTCACTCATTTCCTTGCTGTCATCTGTGTAGGACCCATCATGTTTAAGTAGGGGCCCAATACTGGACGTTGTTCTCGACTTTGATTTGGCATAGGAGAAGAAATACTTTGGGTTTCTTTCGATTTCATTTATAGCTTTTAGTTCTTCCCTCGATTCCTGACTCCTATAAGATTCCTTTAGCTTAAGTTCGATGCTTGCTATTTCTCTGACCAGTGTCTCCCTACGCATTTCAGATATATTGACCTCTTTTAGCCGCTCTGTTATTCTTTTCCATCGCCTGTAAAGGGAGCGCCTGTCTCTTTCTATTTTACATCTACTCCTCCTTTTTCTTAGAGGAATAAGCCTTGTGCATACATCGAGTGCCACCAAGTTAATCTGTTCTAGGCATAAGTTGGGGTCTGTGTTGCTAAGTATATCTTCCCAGCTTATATCGGTTAGGACTTGGTTTACTTGGTCCCACTTTGTTTTTTTTATTGAAGTTGAATTTGGTGAATGCTCCCTTGTGACTAATCTCATTGTGTCGGTCTGGGGCTCCGTGCATACATGTCTGAACCTCAATTATGTTGTGATCTGAGTATATTGTTTTTGATATGGTGACATTTCTTATCAGATCATCATTGTTAGTGAAGATGAGGTCTAGTGTATTCTCCTGTCTAGTAGGCTCTATTATTTGCTGGTTTAAATTGAATTTTGTGCAGAGATTTAAAAGCTCGTGTGAGTGTGAGTTTTCATCAGAGCTGCCTCCTGGTATTATTACTGCAACAATATTATTTGCTATATTCCTCCATTTTAGGTGCCTTAAGTTGAAATCCCCCAGGAGCAAGATGTTGGTGCAGGAGCTGGAAGATTTTCCAGACAGTGGTCAATTTTTAACAGCTGTTCCTGGAATTGCTGGGATGTTGCATCCGGAGGCTTGTAGACTACCACAATGACTAGGTTTTGGTTCTCGACCTTTACTGCTAAAACTTCCACTACATCATTTGAGGCATTAAGCAGTTCTGTGCAAACAAGTGACTCTGCAATGTACAGGCCAACCCCCCTGCTTTTGCCTGTTCACTCTGTCACATCTATATAGGTTGTAACCTGGGATCCATATTTCGTTGTCTAAGTGATCCTTTATGTGGGTCTCAGTGAAAGCCGCGAGCATTGCCTTTGCCTCTGCAAGCAGTCCACAGATGAAAGGTATTTTATTGTTTGTTGTTGGCTTTAGACCCTGTATATTTGCAAAGAAGAATGTCATCATACTGGTGGTATTGTTGGTACTGGGGGGAGGGGGTTCCGGCATTAGTATCTGTATCTGTTGCTTTGGAGTGGAGGCCATCGACTGTGGTTCCACTCCAGGAATGACTGGATTTGGTGTACGATTTCTGCCATTTCCTGCCAGTTTTTTTCCTTCCTGGCACTAAAAAACCTCTCCCTCTTGAGTGGCTGTGGCTACCCAGGTTTTCCCATGGCCTGGATGTTTTGTATCTTTTTGTCCCCTTTAGATGGTATGCCTGGCAATTTAAGTTATAGCACAGTCTTTCCTGTACTGAAGAGGTACACATTTCAGGGTGAAAAAGCTTACAGGAAGTGAGTTTCCCATTTTCCTGTTGTCATATGGCAGGGCATTTTCTAGGGTGGTCATAGTTGCACGTCCCGTCTGTTTTTCCAGATTTCCCATGCCCTGCAGATACCAAGTGCATAGTATGTGCACAGGCTTGGTTTCTGTTTGCCTTGGTTTCTGTGACTGTATTCCCTGTTGGGTGCATGTTTCCCTGTCTTATTCCTATCCTCCCTAGCACCAACAATGGAGCTCCCACCAGTTGTTTTTGGTAATAAAATCCTCACTAACTGCTAGTGGAGCCCTCTTTTTTGCTATTTCCTGGGGTATTTCTAGTTTGCAAAAATTGGTTTTATCTTATCTTTGACTACACTTTTTTTCCCAACTACGGCTCCTGTCCCCTATGAGGTCATTTATATGTATTCCTTCCTGCGAAAATTTCCCAACTACCGGGACAAAATCTCTAGCTTCACCATACTGTCTCCGGGACAGCACCTCCAGCTTCACCATTACGTCTCCCAGGACAGCACCTCCAGCTTCACCATTACGTCTCCCAGGACAGCACCTCCAGTTTCACCATTACTGCCCTCCCAGGACAGCACCTCCAGCTTCACCATTACTGTCTCCCAGGACAGCACCTCCAGCTTCACCTTTTACTGTCTCCCAGGACAGAAACCTCCAGCTTCACCATTACTGTCCCCAGGATAGCACTATCAGCCCCACATTTACTGACTACCAGGCATCACCTCCAGCCTTACAGTTTCTGACTACATGGGCCAGTATCAAGGGCAGTACCATTCAGCCCAGACTTTTTATGTTCCCATCTGTTGTAGAAAGCTTCCAGGTTTTCTATGAAAGCAGCTTTGATGTTATCCTCTTTTAATACCTTTGTGATTTTAGTCCACAGATTTATCTCATTTGGGCATACCCAAAAACACTTCCCTGTTTTAATACTGCTTGTAGCTAGTTCTTGGATATCTGCACAAGGGGCGTGACACCAATTTCCACAAAAATTACAATTTATCCATGTGGAAGCCCGTTTGATTGACTGCAGACTACACAGAGCTTCATAATGATTTGAATGGTTGATTTACTGTAATTCTACTAGCAACCTCTTGAATACTCTATTAACCCTTTGAGGGTCGACAGGCCCTCTCCAAAACTCGTTCTCAGGGTCGGCCAAATTTAAAAAAAAAAAAAAATATTTTCTCTTATGAAAAGATAGAGAATCTTTTCCCGATCATAAAGACACCAAAAGTTTGAAATTTGATAGAAAACTTACGGAATTATGCTCTCGCAAAGTTAGCGGTCTCGGCGATGTTTACGCATCGGCGATTTTGCCCACCTTGAGCCCCATTTTCGGCCAATTTCACTGTACTAGTCGACAAAAAACATGAATATTTCGCTAGAACTCCATTTTTTCTATCGAGTGGGTGCAAGAAACCACCCATTTATGAAATTCAACTATCCAGTACAGTGGGCAGAATTTAGCAATTTTGCCAATTTCACACAAATTTCAAAAAATGCCAATTCCGAATAGGGTCCAGAATAAACAAGAAAGACATTCCGGCACTAAAATGACATTTTCCCCTATCATTAGTCACGTTCAAGGCCCCTCTTATATTCTTTTTGCTTTCCACTTTGAATTTTTATTTTTACAAAAAATATAAGATTTTCTGTTATGCAGACTACTGCATTAGTGTAAAAAATGGTATAAATATTATTGGTGCACTTGTGAAAGAATATTAGACTCACCAGTTTACGTGTATTGCACGCTTGGCACGATTTGTTTACTTTTGAAGTTTGGTAAAAATCGAACATTTCTGCTACTTTGAGCTCAATTTAAAGGCACCTTTCTTTGTAAAACCAGTCAAAATCATCTCAATTTCTGTAATATGTCTTCCATTCTATAAATGAGACCAAGAAAAACTATAATACAACAATAAATACCATACGAAAATACGCTGCAAAGTCGCTGATTTATTAAAAAAAAATGGTCAAAGTTTTTTTTTTCTCATTATGCACTGTGTGCTGCAGGATTTTTTTTAGACTGTGCACACTGACCACATAGACCCATTCTTTCATATGAAGGCCTACCAGCTTTCTCCCACTAGATCTGAGGCCGCTAGAATTTATGAGTACTAGTACGTCAAAAACCCCTACGCGTAAGACGTACTAGTACGACCAAAACCCTCAAAGGGTTAATAACCTCCTTAAATGAAGCTCTAGCTATTTGTATTTCTATTTCTAACTGTACTTGTATATTGGACAGCTTACTGGTGTACGTTCCTGATTTATATTGTTTGTGTTTGATAAGACTACTGCATTAGTGTAAAAAATGGTATAAATAATATTGGCACACTTGCGAAAGAATATTAGACTCACCAGTTGATGTGTATTGGACGCTTGGCATGATTTGTTTACTTTTGAACTTTGGTAAAAATCGAACATTTCTGCTACTTCGAGCTCAATTTCAAGATACTTTTCATTGTAAAACCAGTCAAAATCATCTCAATTTCTGTAATATGTCTTCCATTCTATAAAATGAGACCAAGAAAACTAGAATACAACAATAAATACCATACGAAAATACAGTGCAAAGTCGCTGTTTTATTCCAAAAAAACGGTCCAAGTTTTTTTTCTCATTATGCACTGTGTGCTGCAGGATTTTTTTTATACTGTGCACACTGACCACATAGACCCATTCTTTCATATGTAGGCCTACCAGCTTTCTCCCACTAGATTTGAGGGCGCTAGAATTTAGGCGTACTAGTACATCAAAACCCGGGGTTGTAAGCCGTACTATTTAGGGCCCGAAACCCTCAAAGGTTAAATTCATTTACAAATTTTTCAGCTGCATGTTTGTCAGAACTGGCAGCCTCGCCATGCCTTACCACACTGTGTATGCCAGTACAGTGGACCCCTAGATAACGTAATTAATCCATTCCAGGAGTGTGTGTTTCACCCGAATCTGATTATTCGAATTAATTTTCCCTATCAGAAATGAAGGAAATCCAATTAATCCGTTCCAGACACCCAAAAGTATTAAAGAAAAAATTTTTTTTACATGAAATATACATTTCCCTACACAGAAAATAATGACACATGCTGAGTAAAACATTACTAAAATAAGACTTACCCATATTGAAGACATTGATGATTGATGAGATGGGAGGAGGGGAGAGGATGGAGGTGTACTATTGTATGGAAGAGAAAACCTCTTCCATAAAGACTTTAGGTACAAAGTCCTTTTCTGGGGTTACTTTCCTTCTTTGTTTTTTAATGCCACTAGGAGCAGCTCGAGTCACTTGACCCTTGACGCACAAATTATGTCCAGACAGCTCTGTTGTCCTAAAATGGGACAAAACACTCACATTGTAGATATTGCCAACACGGCTTGCAACAGCTGTGTCAGGGTGATGTTCATCCTTTGTCTACACTGTACAAATATCCTTAATCATTGAAGAAGGCAACTTCCTCCATCTTTCTGCCTCCACCTCTGAAGCAAATACCTGAGCTGTGGTCTGTTGCTGTTGCACTTGAAGATCTTGCAGTTCTGTAGTGGTTAGCTCTTCATTGTGGTCCTCCGCCAACTCTTCCACATCCTCCAAACTCACATCCAACCCCATGGAATTCCCCAATGCCACAATAGATTCCACAACTGGCATAGGCTCCTCAGGATAAGCCCCAAACCCTTCAAAATCCCTCTCCTGTACACATTCTGGCCACAATTTTCTCCAAGCAGAGTTCAAACTCCTGCAAGTCACTCCCTCCCAAGCCTTACCTATAAGGTTTATGCAACTGAGGATACTGAAGTGATCTTTCCAAAACTCTCTTAGGGTCACTTCAAAGCACTTTTGAAACACTGCTTTAGTGTACAGTTTTTTGAAATTTGAAATGACCTGCTGGTCCATGGGCTGGAGGAGAGGAGTGGTATTAGGGGGCAAGAACTTCACTTTGATGAAACGAAACTCTGGCACCATTCGCTCTTCCAAGTCTGGAGGATGAGCAGGAGCACTGTCCATTACCAGGAGGCACCTGAATTCCAATTTATTTCCCAGGAGGTATTTTTTCACACTGGGGCCAAACACGTCATGGAACCAATCAAGGAACATGTCCCTCATGACCCATGCCTTACTGTTTGCCCTCCGCATCACACACAATTTACTCTTGACGACACTGTTTTTCTTGAACACTCTGGGATTTTTCAGTGATACACCAGTAAAGGCTTCACTTTCAAATCCCCACTAGCATTACTACAAAACATGAGAGTTAGCCTCTCTTTCATAGGCTTGTGTCCTGGGAGTGCCTTTTCCTCCTAAGTAGGTCCTGTTTACCTGGAGTTTACCTGGAGAGAGTTTCGGGGGTCAACGCCCCCGCGGCCCGGTCTGTGACCAGGCCTCCTGGTGGATCAGCGCCTGATCAACCAGGCTGTTGCTGCTGGCTGCACGCAAACCAACGTACGAGCCACAGCCCGGCTGATCAGGAACTGACTTTAGGTGCTTGTCCAGTGCCAGCTTGAAGACTGCCAGGGGTCTGTTGGTAATCCCCCTTATGTGTGCTGGGAGGCAGTTGAACAGTCTCGGGCCCCTGACACTTATTGTATGGTCTCTTAACGTGCTAGTGACACCCCTGCTTTTCATTGGGGGGGATGGTGCATCGTCTGCCAAGTCTTTTGCTTTCGTAGTGAGTGATTTTCGTGTGCAAGTTCGTACTAGTCCCTCTAGGATTTTCCAGGTGTATATAATCATGTATCTCTCCCTCCTGCGTTCCAGGGAATACAGGTTTAGAAACCTCAAGCGCTCCCAGTAATTGAGGTGTTTTATCTCCGTTATGCGCGCCGTGAAAGTTCTCTGTACATTTTCTAGGTCGGCAATTTCACCTGCCTTGAAAGGTGCTGTTAGAGTGCAGCAATATTCCACCTAGATAGAACAAGTGACCTGAAGAGTGTCATCATGGGCTTGGCCTCCCTAGTTTTGAAGGTTCTCATTATCCATCCTGTCATTTTTCTAGCAGATGCGATTGATACAATGTTATGGTCCTTGAAGGTGAGATCCTCCGACATAATCACTCCCAGGTCTTTGACGTTGGTGTTTCGCTCTATTTTGTGGCCAGAATTTGTTTTGTACTCTGATGAAGATTTAATTTCCTCATGTTTACCATATCTGAGTAATTGAAATTTCTCATCGTTGAACTTCATATTGTGTTCTGCAGCCCACTGAAAGATTTGGTTGATGTCCGCCTGGAGCCTTGCAGTGTCTGCAATGGAAGACACTGTCATGCAGATTCGGGTGTCATCTGCAAAGGAAGACACGGTGCTGTGGCTGACATCCTTGTCTATGTCGATATGAGGATGAGGAACAAGATGGGAGCTAGTACTGTGCCTTGTGGAACAGAGCTTTTCACCGTAGCTGCCTCGGACTTTACTCTGTTGACGACTACTCTCTGTGTTCTGTTAGTGAGGAAATTATAGATCCATCGACCGACTTTTCCTGTTATTCCTTTAGCGCGCATTTTGTGCGCTATTACGCCATGGTCACACTTGTCGAAGGCTTTTGCAAAGTCTGTATATATTACATCTGCATTCTTTTTGTCTTCTAGTGCATTTAGGACCTTGTCGTAGTGATCCAGTAGTTGAGACAGACAGGAGCGACCTGTTCTAAACCCATGTTGCCCTGGGTTGTGTAACTGATGGGTTTCTAGATGGGTGGTGATCTTGCTTCTTAGGACCCTTTCAAAGATTTTTATGATATGGGATGTTAGTGCTATTGGTCTGTAGTTCTTTGTTGTTGCTTTACTGCCCCCTTTGTGGAGTGGGGCTATGTCTGTTGTTTTTAGTAACTGAGGGACGACCCCCGTGTCCATGCTCCCTCTCCATAGGATGGAAAAGGCTCGTGATAGGGGCTTCTTGCAGTTCTTGATGAACACAGAGTTCCATGAGTCTGGCCCTGGGGCAGAGTGCATGGGCATGTCATTTATCGCCTGTTCGAAGTCATTTGGCGTCAGGATAACATCGGATAGGCTTGTGTTAATCAAATTTTGTGGCTCTCTCATAAAAAATTCATTTTGATCTTCGACTCTCAGTCTGGTTAGCGGCTTGCTAAAAACTGAGTCATATTAGGACTTGAGTAGCTCACTCATTTCCTTGCTGTCATCTGTGTAGGACCCATCTTGTTTAAGTAGGGGCCCAATACTGGGCGTTGTTCTCGATTTTGATTTGGCATAGGAGAAGAAATACTTTGGGTTTTTTTCGATTTCATTTATAGCTTTTAGTTCTTCCCGCGATTCCTGACTCCTAAAGGATTCTTTTAGCTTAAGTTCGATGCTTGCTATTTCTCTGACCAGTGTCTCCCTGCGCATTTCAGATATATTGACCTCTTTTAGCCGCTCTGTTATTCTTTTCCGTCGCCTGTAAAGGGAACGCATGTCTCTTTCTATTTTACATCTACTCCTCCTTTTTCTTAGAGGAATAAGCCTTGTGCATACATCGAGTGCCACCGAGTTAATCTGTTCTAGGCATAAGTTTGGGTCTGTGTTGCTTAGTATATCTTCCCAGCTTATATCGGTTAGGACTTGGTTTACTTGGTCCCACTTTATGTTTTTGTTATTGAAGTTGAATTTGGTGAAAGCTCCCTCGTGACTAGTCTCATTTTGTTGGTCTGGGGCTCCTCGCATACATGTCTGAACCTCAATTATGTTGTGATCTGAGTATATTGTTTTTGATATGGTGACATTTCTATCAGATCATCATTGTTAGTGAATATGAGGTCTAGTGTATTTTCCCTCTATAGGGTCTATTATTTGCTGTTTAAATTGAATTTTGTGCAAGATTTTTTTAAAGCTGTTGAGTGTGAGTTTTCATCAGAGCTT
>NC_069427.1:46219795-46235803 GCF_026875155.1 Cherax quadricarinatus
GGGTGTTAATCTACACTTGGAAATCCTGGAAGGATGGTCCGAATCTGCAACGAAATCACTCCTACGAAAGAAAGGCGGGGCAGGCGATGCAAAATACCCCCAATTTAAAAGGGGCACCATTGGTACACTAAGAGAAAACACCATAAGTGTCCAGGGCCCAAGACTGTTCAACAGCCTCCCATCAAGCATTAGGGGAATTACCAATAAACCCCTGGCTGCCTTCAAGAGAGAGCTGACAGATACCTAAAGTCAATGCTGGATAAGCCGGGCTGTGGCTCGTACGTTGGACTGCGTGCGGCCAGCAGTAACAGCCTGGTTAATCAGGCCCTGATCCACCGGGAGGCCTGGTCATGGACCGGGCCGCAGGGGCGTTGATCCCCGGAATAACCTCCAGGTAACCTCCAGGTACCCAGGTAACCTTCAGAAAAAGATTAGCATTTCTGAAGAACAAATGTTTTTTGTTTTTTCCCTTGGAAAATCTGGACACTGAATGCTGGAAATTTTGGGGTTTTGGACAGTGAAGGGGCTAAATGGTTGAAAAACAGCAATAGGAAGATTAAGATGTCACAATTTCATTTATATGTACAATAAATGGAACAGTAAAGTGATAAGAATTATTATGGCACATACATTGGACTACTATACATGCTTCTCTCTAAATCTCTATAGTGTCTGCTGTCTTACTGCATGTCTCTCTAGTCACTTCTGTCTTGCTGTTATCAAACTCATTCTTTAGCTTCATTTGGCATGTGAATTCTCTTGCTGGTCAGACACAATGAGGGTTCACAATAACATAGCTTACTATGTCATCCAGAATGGAGCTCCTCACAGTAGCTTAAGCATACTGTACCCATATTCTCTTCCAGGGGTCCTGGCCAGGAACCTCCTGAACTCTCCTCAGTACACTTGCATGTTCCTATTGTTTTTTCATATTCTAATCTGATGCAATCCCTCATTCATTGCTATAGCAACAAAAACATTGTAAGTTACCTCCTAACACCATTTGTGTTGGCAACAGTTGTGTTCATGATGTATAAATAATATTTTTCCAATACTGATAATAATTTTTTGATGCTGCAGGTGGTCATTTGGTATCCTGTTATGGGAAATTATGACACTAGGAGGTACACCTTATCCAGCAGTACCAGTTGAAAAACTTTTCCAATTGTTGCGAGAAGGACATAGAATGGAAAAACCTTCAAACTGTCCACTTGACATGTAAGTATTTATCTGTTTATAGTGTACAAGGAGAGTAATTTTCTGGATGTAAATGATGCATTTGCATGCCTCTTTGTATATCTAATAGAAAATTAACTAACATAATTGCATTGTATGAGATACATTATGTTTTCTGGTAAATTTCTCAAGACTTCAACTGATTTACTTGAAATGTGAAAGAATTTGCATTTGTGTTGTGTGTCCTCCTTATTTAACTTCATTTAGTTTGCTTATCACATGTCTTATTTGGCTCAAATTTTAAGGTTACTTTATACACTTACTGTACTCTTGACATAAGCAAATGTGAATAAGGTTAAAATACCTTAGTAGACAGTTCCTCAAGGTTCACAGCCCTTTTCCTATTTAAAAAAAAAATGTTATATGGTAAAGAATATGGAAATGCAGTTCTCTGGCAGATGATGGTCCCATCAAATGTATTCCCATGCTTCTCTGATACCATACATTTAAACTTGTTTAAACAGTGGCATTGGAAAAACCATATGAGACATATTGGAGTAACAGACTGAATAAATTAGTCAGTCATATATAAAAAACTGCACTTTCATATCTGTTACCATCTTGACAAACAAATTTTAAATTAGAAAAAGATGTTGTAGACATCATGTGCATATACCATGGACCCTCGAATTTCATCATCCTTTTTCTGTATGTAAAACTATAGTTATTTTTATAAAATGTATTTTTGTTAATATTTCCCATAAGATAATGTAAATCCAATTAATCCATTCCAGACACTCAAAAATATTAACAAAAAATACATTTTATAGAGGACAACTATAGTTTTACATACAGAAAAGGGTGTCCACAAAAACATTCCCTGATTTCAAACAGGTATAACATGTAACTTCATTGTAATAATCTTTCACAGTTAGTATCTTCAGATGCAGGATTTCATTCAGTTTCATGTGGTATAGGGTAGCATTAAAGGCACTCGATGTGCACCCCTCTGGTTGCTCGGTAAACGTCGATGTGGTAGTCCAGTTCAGTCCAGACACTGCAGCATATCTGGTGTTATCATGCAAACTGCTTCAGTGATCGAAATTTTCAGCTCCTCCAGGGTTGCAGGATGTGGTGGTATGTAAACTGTGCTCTTCACGTACCTCCAAAGAAAGAAGTCACAAACAAGTCCAGTGACCTCGCAGGCCACTTGCAGAGGTCAACGGACCTAACTGTTTGTGACTTCTTTCTTTGGGGGTACATGAAGAGCACAGTTTACATACCACCACTACCTGCAACCCTGGAGTAGCTGAAAATTTTGATCACTGAAGCAGTTCGCATGATAACACCAGATATACTGCAGAGTGTCTGGACCGAACTGGACTATCGCATTGATGTTTGCCGAGCAACCAGAGGGGCACACACTGAGTGCTTTTAATGCTTCCCTATACCACATGAAACTGAATGAAATCTTGCACCTGAAGCTACTAACTGTGAAAGATTATTACAATAAACTTGCATGTTATACCTGTTTGAAATTAGGGAGCTTTTTTGTGGACACCTGTATATTAACAGTAACACAAGAAGTCTCTGATTAACCCCTTGACTGTCGCAACCCCCAATCCTGAGGTGTCTCCTGGTGTCGCAAAATTTAAAAAAAAAAAAAATATTTTTTCTTATGAAACGATAGAGAATCTTTTCCCGATTGTAATGACACCAAAAAAAACGAAATTTGTTGGAGAACTGACGGAATTATGCTCTCGCGAAGTTAGCGACCTCGGCGATATTTACAAATCGGCGATTTCGCCCATTCTGAGCCCTTTTTTCGGCTAATTCCATTGTTCCAGTCGACCAAACTCGTAGCTATTTCTTTAGAACTCCATTTTTTCTATCGATTGAGTACAAGAAACTGCCCATTTACCGATTTCAACTACCCATTAATGTGGTCAGAAATTTGCAATTTGGCCAATTTCACGAAAATTAAAAAATATGACAATTTCAAAGTAAGGTCTAGAATGAACAATGCAGACATTCCTGGCTCTAAAATAACATTTTCTTTGTTCATCAGTCATGTCTTCAGGCCCCTCTGATATTACTCTTGCTTTCTATTTTGAATTTTTTTTCAAACAAAAAATAGAAGACTTACTATTATGCAGACTACTGCAATACTGTAATAATTGTATAAATAATGTCAACCCTTTCATGACTGCATATTAGAATGGCTAGTTGGACATTTATTGGACAATGACATCATTTGTTTACTTTTGAACATTGGCAAAAATCAAACATTTCCCCTATTTTGAGCTCCATTTCCAGGTTCTTTTTATAGTAAAATCAATCAAAATCACCTCTATTTCTATAATATGTTTTCCATTCTATCAAATGAGACCAAGAAAATGAGAATACAACCATAAATACTACACGAAAATAGACCACAAAGTCGGCATTTTAATTAAAAAAACTGTCGGAGTTTTTTTTTCTCGTGCACTGCGTGCTCCAGGATTTTTTTTATATGGTGCACACTGACCACACAGACCCATTCTCTCACATGTGGGCCTACCAGCTTTCTCCTGCTTGATTTGAAGCCTCTAGAATTTGAGTATATATACGTCAAACACGGTACTTCGTAAGACATACATATACGGCCGCGACAGTCAAAGGGTTAACAGAAGGGTTGCATTTTGAAAATTAAAAATTTGTGAATTCTTGTAACAAATTATATTTTCCCATAGATTTACAGTGGTACCTCGGTATACATCCTTAATCCGTTCCAGGACCTTGGATTTATATCAAACAGGACATATACCAAATGAATTTTCCCATAAGAAATACAGGAAAAACAATTAATCCGTTTCCATGAAAAAAAATCCTATTGTTATTGGTATATTATACATTGATGGGGTTGTATAAAATAATTTAAACACTGCTTAATACTAAAATACATACATTAATACAAAAGAATTAGATGAAATAAATGCAAATTTAACCTCGCTTTACTTTGCTGCAAAGAGTCTAGTGCCTACTAAGATAGTGCTGAGAAGGGATGAGGGGGAAATGTTATTGTTTGGAAGGAGAGTCTCCTCTTCTTTTCTGTCTCTTTTTCCCTATTTGGACCCGGTTGAAGCTCACCAGGTTTGACTTTTGCTTAAAATCTGCCCAAAGATCTTTGCTTCTGCCTTCTCCTCAGGATGTTTCGGAAATGTGACATTGTCTGGTCATTCCAGACAATGCTATTACGGCTTGTTTGGGCTTTGTTGGGGTGGTACTTCTCTGCAAAGTTTTTGACGTCCATCCATTTGGCAAAGATTTCCTTGATTAATGAAGTAGGGGATTCCTCTGTCTCCTCTGAAGAGAGTGCATTCATCTGAGTCTTGTGCTCCTCCTCCTCAGGTTCCTGCAGCTGCTCAGTGGTCAGCTCTTTCCCTGTGTCCCTCTACTATGGACACAGTCTTAAACCTTTCAGGGTCCACAGGCCCTCTCAGGGACTTGTTCTCAGCGTCCCCCAAATTTCAAAAAAAAAAAAAAAAAAAAAAATTTCTTATGAAAAGATAGTTTTTTTTTTCTAAACATTATAGGCTAAACAAAATTTTTTTACCATCAATACATACCAAGATATGGAGGCATGAAGTTGACAGAAAATGCCCGGTATATGGTAACATCACCGACTGCCGTCACCCAGTATTATTTTTTATTTTTTTCCCAAGTAACTTTTATGGCCTGTGAAACCAGTATTAGCACTATTTTATAAGTTTTTTCTCTTTATTTACTACACAATAACTCCACAAACACTGTTGTCCTTATATTGTTTATAATTGCTTTTTTCACACACAAACGATATAAAATGTTGTTTATTACTATTTTTCTATATTTTATATACACACATACAGTCACAGGGAATGTTTCTAGAAGTTCTGCAGCCTGTGGAAGTCTTTGAAACATGGTGTCATGCACAGTGGTGTTTTACACTCCTCACACATAAAACAAGTGTCTCTGCATTGTTGTGCGCGTTTTTTTGTATGTGCACAGACGTAACACCTCTTCTGAACCTTTTTCTTGAAAAAGCAGTAGCAGGCAGTTTTACTAGGAAGTGATCACCATGCTTCAAACGAGAAGGTAGTTGTTGATAATTTAGTGGGCAGTCTATTGCAGGTGTTATTCCTTGGTACTTGAATACTATTTGTCTGATGACAGACAAACAGAATTTGCCATATGATGGTTTGTTTCTGGTCCTCATCTTGTACATATTATAAGCATTGAGCATGGAAATGTCTAGAAGATGGAAAGAAGAGTTTTATGTACCACTTATAACTCTTGCGAACACAATCAGCAATCCCAAGCTGCATGTCACATTTGTCCACTGAGCACATATTGAGGGTGTAATCAATCACAGCTGCAGGTTTTAGAATGGGTTCATTGCTCTCTCTATGCTGCCTGCCAGTGTTTGTCATTTCGTTAGGGTGAACTGATGACAACAGTGTGACATCTCGTTTGTCATGCCACCGAAATGCCATGATGTCATTGGCATCAAGCGCCTGAACCTCACCTGTACGAGTGCCAGCGTCAAACCTGGGCATATGTTTACAATTTGCACGCACTGTGCCACACACACCTGTCATGTTCACTCGCAAAAAATCACTGAGTGAGGGGCTTGTGTACCAATTATCAGTATATAATATATGCCCCTTACCAAGGTATGGTTCTATCATTGTTCTAACCACATCACCAGAGATGCCCAATAACTTCTTGGTATTTTTCAATGTATAACTTCCATTGTACACAATAATATCCAATACCAGACCACTGTAACAATCACAAAGCACAAACAACTTTATACCAAAGCGTTTCCTTTTGCTTGGTATGTACTGCTTGAAAAAGTCTTCCTTTGAACAGAATCAAAGACTCGTCAATTACAAGCTTCCTGAAGGGATAAAAATACATATTGAATTTCTCTTTCAGATAGACAAACACATTCCTAATCTCATATAACCTGTCGTTTCTGTCAGGCCTGGTTTTGCCTGAGAAGTGAAGCATACATAATAGCACAAATTGATTCACTCCCATTATATCACTGAAACCTGGAGTTGCAATCAGGCGGTCTGTTGACCAGTATGATTTCACACTGTGCTTATACACATGTGGCATAAGCATTATTGTGGCAAAGAAAAGATACATCTTGGCCACACTTGTCTCCTTCCACCTTTGTAGCCGTGAGCTTGGTGAAAGTATTATGTTTGCCATGGTGTACTTGTAGTATCTATTGCTTTCCCTGACAATAATTTCCATCAGGGGTTCGTCAAAGAATAACTCGAAACATTCCAGTTCAGTGGCATTGTTCCCCAGTGTACAACATGGCTGTATTCCACTTTGGCTTTCATCAAACTGGTGGGGAATTGGAACAAAATTGACAGCTTCCTGCCAATCCCAGGTGTGGTCTACTGGTGGGTGCTAGACAGTGACAGGTGGTTGTGGAGGCTGGTGTGGTGGGTGGGTGGGGGATGGTGGCCTTTGTTGTAGATCAGCTGAGGCAGCGGCGTGGATGGCAGCATGGCCCACTGCTGGTGCCTCACTGCCGGCACCACCATGCACATTTTTCATCCCAATTGCAACGCTATCATCGTCATTTTCACTGTTTGTTCCTGTTGTACAGCCATGGGATGTACTCAGAGATGTACTCCTTCCCCTTGGAATAGCATATGGCACACTACCAGAGCACATATATCGTCGTATATACTGACACTTCACTGGAGAATATTGCAATTCAATATCACTACTGGAACTGGTTTCAAGAGCTTGTAGTTCATATTCACTATCACTGTCATCTCCAATGCTCACATCTGAGTCTGGGATTTGGGAAAATAGGAGTTTCCTCTTTGATTCTGGTACAACTGAACGTGAACAAGACGGCCCAGCAGCAGAGGTGGAAGGCTGAGGGTCGTTTGGGTTTTCCTCACTGTTACCGATATTATGGTCATTAGTTTTGGTCAAAACCTCACCAGAACCTTGAAACTCATCTTCACTGGCACTTCCATCTGTATTAGAACTGTCACTGGGGAACAAAAGTGTCCCAATTCGCCGAGGAGCTTCTTACCACGAGGCATGGCGAACAACGTCTACTAAAATGGCATTCCCACAATGCGCCACTGGGTCCCAGATGTTTTTTCTACCGTGCACACCGACCACACACACACCCATTCTCACACCTAGGCCTTCCAGCCTTTTCTCGCAAGATTTGAAGGCGCTAGAATTTGTGTACTAGTACGTCAAGGACTCTGGCACGTAAGCCATACTAGTATGGCCGAAACCCTGAAATTTTTAAAGCCCTCAAAGCCCCCTTTCAGCCACTTCTGGCCACAAATTCCTCTAAGCAGAGTTCATCGTTCTGTATGAAACTTCCTGCCAGGCTTTGTCAATGAGAGTTATGCAATGGGTGGTAGTAAAGTGATCTTTCCAAAACTCTTTCAGGATTAACTCTGTGTCAGAGGCCACTTCAGAGCAGTGTCGTGACTTATTTTGACCCATACAAGTTCTAGCACATGAGTCATATTCCAAACAAAGGTTGTATATCAAGCAAAAATTTTCGCGTCCAAACAGGACATATACCAAGTTGGATTTATTCCAATATGGACGTATACCGAGGTACCACTGTACAAAAATTCTAGGAAATTTTGGGTTCTAAAAACAAAGATTAAAAGCAAAAAATAAGCAAGCAGTATAAAATTACATGTTGATAGGTATGAGCACTTACAAAAACATAGATGAGAAACCTGCATAGCAAGGTTTGGTGTCAAAAAATTTGTGGCACTGAAATGTGACTTAGTAGGATTTTTCCTCATCAGAGGGAGCAGCAGCATTTCTTACAAAATACAGTTCAAATCAGATCAGTAATATTGTCTAGTATCTAGGCAAAATAAAGAAGTAAATCACTTGTAATTATTAATGAGGGGTTCCCACTTGTTTTGAAATAAATGCAAGAGACAAAACTGACATAACCTGATGTGACTGCTGTACTTGACTGATGACCACATATATACTACCATTTTATGATTTTTTCCCTAGAGTAACTTTAAAGTAAATAATTGTTATACAAGCACTAGAAAAGCAGGGCCTGTCAGTATAATATATACATACTGTGAAATTAATGTTATTACATTAGCTCTCATACACAGTGTGTGTATGTTTGGTGATGCACAACAATATTAGTTTTTAATCTATATGATGTTTATTGTCTTCCCATAATTTTTTAAATATAATTTTCAGGTTTTGTAGAATTATTTAAATTAATATTTATAATACACTAATAATAAGTTTGAAGAGGATTGAATTTGGTCGAACATGTTATTTCTTCTGGTATGTTAACATTATTCATGAGCTAGTCACTTGATGTAAGTTCTCTACTTTTTTCTAGCTACTTGATCATGAGAGAATGTTGGCGATGTCAGCCTACACAACGACCAACTTTCAAAAAGCTTGTCGAGGACCTCGACTGCATTCTCACATTGTCCTCAACTGTTGTAAGTTTTTAGCCAGCTATGTTTTATGGAATGGATTAATGTATTTGAAGTGTGGAGTTATTAAAAGTATTATTCAGAGGGCTGAGGAGGGGTTGTTGAAGTGGTTTGGTTATTCAGAGAGGATGGAGCAAAATGAGATGACTTTGAGGGTGTATAAATCTGTAGTGGAGGGAAAGAGGGGTAGGGGTCGTACTAGGAAAGGATGGAGGGGGTAAAGAGCTTTTGTGTGCAAGGGGTTTGGACAAGCAGCAAGCATGTGTGAGCATGTTATATAGGAGTGAGTGGAGATAAATAGTTTTTGGGACGTGAGCTGTTGGAGTGTAAGCAGGGTAATATTTTGTGAAGGGATTCAGGGAAACTGGTTAGCTGGCCTCGAGTCCTGGAGGTGGAAGTACAATGCCTGCACTTTAACCCTTTGACTGTTTCAGTCGTATATATACGTCTTACGAGCCACTGTTTTTGACTTGTGTATACTCATAAATTCTAGTGGCTTCAAATCAAGCAGGAGGAGCTGGTAGGCCCACACGTGAGAGAATGGGTCTGTGTGGTCAGTGTGCACCATATAAAAAAAATCCTGCAGCATGCAGTGCAAAATGAGAAAAAAAATCCAACCGTTTTTTTAATTAAAATGCCGACTTTGTGGTCTATTTTCGTATAGTATTTATGATTGTATTCTCGTTTTCTTGGTCTCAGTTGATAAAATGGAAAACATATTATAGAAATAGAGGTGATTTTGATTGGTTTTGCTATGAAAAGAACCTTGAAATGGAGCTCAAAGTAGGGGAAATGTTTGATTTTTGCTGATGTTTAAAAGTAAACAAATGATGTCATTTTCCAATAAATGTCCAAGTAGCCATTCTAATATGCAGTCATGAATGGGTTGACACTATTTATACAATTATTACAATATTGCAGTAGTCTTCATAACAGTAAATCTTCTATTTTTTGTTTGAATAAAAATTCAAAATAGAAACTTAGAGTAATATCAGAGGGGCCTGGAGACGTGACTGATGAACAAAGAAAATGTTATTTTAGAACCAGGAGTGTCTGCATTGTTCATTCTGGACCCTATTTTGAAATTGTCATATTTTTTAATTTTCATGCAATTGGCCAAATTGCAAATTTCTGACTACGTTATTGGGTAGTTGAAATTGGCAGTCTCTCATACTCAGTCGATAGAAAAATGGAGTTCTAAAGAAAAAGCTATGAGTTTGGTCGACTGGAACAATGGAATTAGCTAAAAATAGGGCTCAAACTGGGCGAAATCGCAGATTCGTAAATATTGCTGAGGTCGCTAACTTTGTGAGAGCGTAATTCCGCCAGTTTTCCATCAAATTTTGTTCTTTTGGTGTCATTACAATCGGGAAAAGATTCTGTATCATTTCATAAAAAAAAATTTTTTTTTTTTTTAGAAACTTTGCAACACCAGGAGACACCTCAAGGGGTTAAAGGAGAGGTTTTGGATATTTGCTGTTTGGAGTGACATCTGAACTGTTGTATCTGCATGCCTCTGCAAAGACAGTGATTGTGTGTGAATGATGGTGGAAGTTTTTTTTTTTTTTTTGGGGGGGGGTCATCCTGCCTCGGTGGGAGATGGCTAGCGTGTTGAGGATACAAATAAAATATTGACAGAATTCACAAGAATAAATACACAATGAGTGTAAAACAAAAGCTTGTAATTGTTTTACATGATGGTAGGATTGCTGGTGTCTTTTGTCTCTTATAAACATGCAAGATTTCAGGTACATCTTGCTACTTCTACTTACACTTAGGTCACACTACACATACATGTACAAGCATATATATACATACATATCCCTTTGGGTTTTTTTTTTATTTTCTTTCTAGTTCTTGTTCATTTCCATGGGGAAATGGAACAGAATTCTTCCTCCGTAAGCCATGCGTGTCGTAAGAGACGACTAAAATGCCGGGAGCAAGGGGCTAGTAACCCCTTCTCCTGTATATATTACTAAATTTAAAAGGAGAAACTTTTGTTTGTCCTTTTGCGCCATCCCACCTCAGTGGGATATGGCTGGTGCGTTGAAAGAAAGAAAATACACAGATGTATATTTCCCTATTGAACTCTTATACTGTTACATCTATCCCCTCCCATCACCACTACTAAATTGAAAATCTCTGTCCACATTTTTAAAAACAAAATTCTTTAAAAAATAGTCCGAAACAAATACTGTAGGTATTTCAACCACTAAAGCAACTTTCCCAAGGCCTTTCCATTTTTGAATCCATTGTCATGCACAAAATTGACATTTTTCCCAATTTTTGGCTAATAAACCATAACCAACAATTGAAGCCAATCTAATAAAAAAACAAAGAGGGGGTGGGGAGGGGGCCAGGAAAAAATAATCTATATTAGCCATTTCTTGCCTATTTCACACTTACAAATCTTGTGTAATTTACTAGCATGTCTATTGGCACCAAGAAACAGCCATGAAACCCACCTTAGAAAATGCCCTTAATTTTCTGTTTTAACCCAAATGCAGGGTCAGAGGTTAGCCATTCATATGCACTACATGGGGCAGGAATCTTATTGAGAGGCCTGGTTACAGACTGGGCTGCGGGTACGTTGACCCCCGAATCCCTCGCCAGGTATACTGCACTCACCCCACCCTATAGACCCATTCTATAACATCTAGGCCAAAATTTGCCATTTGCAGCAAATGTGAAGGTGCTATAAACAATGCTTATTAGTACATCATGGACTCTGCTATTATGTACTGGTCCATAGAAGATAAAGTACACTGCAGTTAGATCAAGTGCTAACCTGTGGAGAAAAGAATTTTATCCATGTAAGCAAGGAAGGGAATATATCAGAGTACAGTGGACCCTCGAATTTAGTAGTGCCTTTTCTGTATGCAAAATAGTTTTGCATACAGAAAAGGCACTACTAAATTCGAGGGTCCACTGTACATGTATAATGGTACCAGTACTGATGTGTGAGTATAAAACATTAGCTTGATATGAGGAGGCAGTGAAGTCGTGTTTAAGGGCAATGTGTGGTGTGAATGTGATTCATAGAATTTAGAACATGAAGAAAAGTGAGTAGGTAAAGGGGATTTTATGTGCTAGAGACTTAAACATCTCAACAGGCTTGTGTGAGCACTTTAGACTGGAATGAATGAGGCAAGTGGTTTTTTTATGAAGGGATTGAGGGAATTCATTAGCTGATATCAAGTCCTGGAGATGGGAAGCATTCTAAAAGAGGGAGTGAAGATGTTGCAGTTCAGAGGCCCATCTACACTGTGATGTCAGCACACTTGCTAAACAGTGCTTGAATAAGAATGAATGTGTTTTCTCTATTTTTGGTTCACCCTACCTTGGGCAAAGGCTGGTATGTTAAAAAAAAAAAAAAAAAGTTTCTTATATTACATTACAGTATTTTGAGAATTATTGCTGTTTGTGAGAAAGTAAAAGGGGACGCCGATCTTCCAGTGTTGGCTATTTTTTTTGTTTCATGCACTTATTTATCTACTTATTTTATGCCAGTCCCACGTTACTCTAATAATTATTTTTTTTTCCTGTTTTTCTGTTTTACACTTGTAGTCATTTTGAATGTCTGAAGGATTACTAGATTATTTTAGTCAAGGATTCTAATGATTAGTTTCCATGTGTGTACATTTCTTTAGCAGGTGTAAAATCACATTTTTAGCTTTAATTTCAAGATGTAGAAATAGTAAGTTATCAAAAGTTTTTCACTTAATTTTATCTACAAATTCTGGGACATTTGTTCAACAAATACAGTGGACCCTCGGCTAACGAACTCATCGCCTAACGTTAAATCCACCCAACGAAGCATTTGAGCGTAAAAATTTTGGCTTGGCTAACGATAAAAAACTCGCCCAACGTGATTCATCCCGAACCTGTCCGTCCAGCCTGAGCACCTCGGCTGCCCTGTCGTCATTGTTTACAAGCCAGGGTGGCCGGTTTCATTCGATACATTTTGTGTTATTCCATTGTTTGTAGTGCTTGTAACTGCTAAATAAGCCACCATGGGCCCATAGAAAGCTTCTAGTGCCAACCCTGTGGTAAAAAGGGTGAGAAATACTATCAAAATACTATCGTACCAAGGTCGGCTGCTGCTGCACCACCGTCAGCTGTGGCTTAACGAGAAACAACCCCAGAGGGTTAGCCACCCAAGAAAGTTGGCGAGCCATCGAGGACTGTCTAACTTATTTCCATTGGGGTCCTTAATCTTATCCCCCAGGATGCGACCCACACCAGTCGACTAACACCCAGGTGAACAGGACAAAATGCCTGGAACTAGTGTTCATATTGGTGAATTTAAGGCCAGCAAAGGATGGTTTAAGAGATTTAAGAATTGTAGTGGCATACACAGTGTGATAAGGCATGGCGAAGCTGAAAAATTCCAACCCCAACAAGTGTTCAGTTGTGGCAAAACAGGCTTTTTCTGGAAGAAAATGCCAAACAGGACTTTCATTACTCAGGAGGAAAAGGCACTCCCAGGACACAACCCTATGAAAGACAGGCTAAGTTTCTTGTTTTGTTGTAATGCTAGTGTGGATTGCAAAGTGAAGCCTTTACTCATGTATCACTCTGAAAATCCCAGAGTGTTCAAGAAAAACTGTGTCTCATCACTCATCAGTACTCTTCAATAAAGGTAAGTGTCATTTTAACATTTATATAGTTGTGCATGTCTCATTGTTTTCTTTGTAGGGTAATGTATATTTCATGAAAAAAAAAATTATTATTTTTAATACTTTTTGCTGTCTGGGAAGATTTAATTGGGTTTCCATTATTTCTTATAGTAAAATTAACTCGGCTAATGATAATTTCATCTAACGATGAGCTCTCATTAATCCGTTCCTATCGTTAGCCGAGGGTCCACTGTATTTACATTAAAAAAAAAAAAAGGCTATTGGCATACATTAAGAGGTAGGAGAATTTGTTTTCAATGTCTAAAATGCATCTTTTTGATTTCAGGAGTACCTAAACTTGTCAATGCCTCATTTGGATACTCCACCTAGCAGTTGCGAGTCACCTCTTACATCAGATGCTCTTACTTCACACTAAGCTATTACGGCAGCAACTGATGTACTCACCACTGCTGCTCCCAGTATGACACCTCATACAGTGCCTTATACCAGTGCCACAACAAGAAGACGTACTGTCTTATTGAAAGATTTGAACTTTGCCTAGGAGGCTGTAGCTTTAGTTGAAAAAAAAAGTTGCCATATACCTTAAAATGCTCTGAAAAAGTCTTTTGACAATGTGGTTTTTGACTTGTCTATGGCATAAATTCACTATTGAAAAGCAAACATGATAAGTAACATTTGAACAGAAGTGTTCAGAAAAAAGACAATTTATTTATTGTTTTACTCTTGTTGCAAAGTGCATTTATTTTTTCTATTAAAGAGACTGCCTGCAGTTCAGTAAAGAAGCTGAACAAAGTCATAAACAGTGATGAGGTGCTATTAATCCTAGTTAGGACTAGATGGTGTATTGTGAAATGCACAAGACTATGTATGTAATGTGACCACCAGTCACTGCTCAGTTATGTACTTGTACATCACCGCTAAGAAGTAATAATGCAGAACTTATGAATTGGATGAGGAAATTCCTAAGCATTTTATTTTTTATCAGTGTTTGTACTGTCAATAAATTTATATTGCTGCATAAGGTACTTAAGTTGTTTGTCAGTACACATTATACAACCTCCTATTATTGTGGGTACAGTACTGCATTTTGAAGAAAAAAATAAGATATCCAAATTACTGAGCATTAAGTTGCAGAGATGGTCATGTTTGGAAATGACAAAAAGAATAAGCAATGTGAATAAGAATTATTCTTTATATAAGCACATAAGTATGTGAAGGGTGGCAACAGGTTTCTCAGGGTTATCAGATTTACATGATATATAATTAGAAGATAATTTTCACCCACTTTTTGGGAATGGAGGAAGATGAATAGGAAGGCATGATCAGTTTTGAGATGGCTTGTATATAGAGGAATACCAGACATGCATTTAAATTTGTACAAGATCTCGGTTTGTAGTACCAGTAATATTTTCAGGGATAAGACAGCATTGAAAATGTCTATATATGTACTACTAAAGATATTTTTTATTATACTGAAAGTTAAGCACTACTGCAGTGTAGTATATTTGATGTTGAAGGTCACCTTATGAAGGAGGTGTTTCATAGAGTTAATGAGCAAAAACAGGATGTATATTATACTGAATTGCCTTTATGTAGATAAGCTGCAGAAGTGAAGATGTGTGTACTAATAATAATGGGAAGTAAAATTAAATCAATAATTGGTATTGGATTACAGATAGGTGATGTAATACCATTGCAACAAATGCTATAGCAAATGTACAAAAATTATTCTGCTATTATGTACTTAATTTGAAAGAATTTTAATTTTTTTCTTTTATACAATCCAGGTGTCAGTGTATTGAAATTATTTGTAAAGTCTACAATGGTGCTAATAGTATCTAGTAATACTGAAAGGCATCTGACCAGCTTGCGTTAGTTTTCTAGTATTCGAGGTTTTAAAAGTAGCTGGCAGTTTGTATTGTGTTACATTATATTGTAATTCTGTAGAGGTTATGTCCTTAAAATGTTTTATTTCTGCCTTATTTCCAGATGGATGTCTTCTAAAAAGCACCTGTGTAGGTTTTTCTTTAATATGTTATTTATGAAAACACCTTGGTAGATTTACTTCAAACTTAATATATAGATATTGGAAGGTATAGCCCACTGGTGGCTACTTTGGGAATTTTTTTTTTTGTTTGAATTTAATATTTTTAGATATTGTATCTCAAAAGTTTCTCAGCTGCTCTTAGAACTAGTTTTCATCAGTGTTGTAGGGGTCTTCATTTTTGGGTGATATCTTTACATATAGGCCACTTAAAATTTCCTTTGTGCCATATAGTGTTAGTTGAATTTGAAGTCCCAAGAAGTTTGTGATTCAAGATTTTCAGCATTTTTAATATGGGTTTTATAGTGATGCCTCAAGGATGCTTAACTAAATTTCTCTATCAGTGTATTTGTAAATTAGCCTCTTATAATTTTTTTGTAATGTTTGGGAACTTCATGGTAGAAGTTTAATTGTTTCAGGCTAGACATTTGTAAGTGTATTGAAAAAATATGTAAACATTGTTTAAAAACTTAGCTTCTCCTCTTTGTTAATTTCATTACCAATGTTTCAAGTTACAGTTTGTGGTTGGCATTTCCATAATAGTTGATGTACATCAGACGGCACTTGTACCCTATTAGTGGCAGTTATAGCAAATTGTTTTCACAATGGAGAGGTTATTATTTGCTCAAAATTTTCAACAAAA
>NC_069427.1:46236303-46257923 GCF_026875155.1 Cherax quadricarinatus
GGGCATTTTTGGCAAGCAGCAGATCCCAGGGCAACTTGCTGCTGTTTGCAATGCCTGTCTACCGAGGAGAGACAGGCACCTAGCAACATCTGTTGTTTGGGCAATGGATGAATTCCCTGCTATGTTTGTTTACTGCTCATTACTCTGTAATTTGTCTATGATTGTAATCATGTGATAACGTTGTTTATCATTCATTACCTTTGAAACTTGTCATGATTTTGACCAGCTCTACCTGGAGCTCATTACCTTTGTAAATTCTCATGATTAATGTGTTTATGATTCATTACCTTTGCAATTATTCATGAGTGTGACCAGCTCTACCTGGAGCTCATTACCTTTGTAACTTGGTCATGATTATGACCAGATCTAGTTCATTACCTTTGTAACTTGCTCAGCTATCAAAACTTTGGAGTCCAGTCCCTGGACCAATTATGTACCTCTGTAATCTTTTGACTACCGCCCACAGGATGGGTATGGGGTGCATAATAAACATATTAAACTAAAAAACTAAACTCGCCCTTATCCCATATGTAGATAATGGCGACGAGTTAAGGGATACCGGTGAATAGGAAAGTCGAGGAAGGGACATTCACCTCACTAGACACACGCAGTATGGGTGTAAGTGGCATGCGGGTCTTATAGTGCCATTTTCAAGGTCACCCAGCAGGCCAGACATTCCTCACTCATTTTAAGCCTATGTAGGTACTGATGGTAGCACAATGTCCTAAGTCAGCGTAATCCACTCATGCAAATAGTTACAACAAATCTGCAGCACTTGCGGAACTCAGAGAGTCGACTACCAGCGGGGCAGCAAAATACACCTCTACACTGCACGTAGTTGATAGAGGCGAACGGCTGAGTTTAAAGAGTTGGGGATACAGGAGAACAGCAGAGGTAACTGAGCACGCACATTCGCCTTTCTTCACATAGTCAATATGGGCGAAAGTCTCAGGCAGGTGATGCAGTGCCTCGCTCAAGGTCACAGGCTGAGCCAGACTTCTCAAGAGTTGCCACACACTGCAATACTCGTAGAGATTGTTACTCACTCCAACTTGCAGAACTTCTAGCACACGTGTCTTGGAGTGAAAGACGAATTTTCAGTGTGTGGACACCTGGGTTACCAACTCACGTAGGACTGCACACTCGTCGTTATTCCTGAGGTTGATAAAGCGATGAGTTGTGAGCATTTTGAGAGGCACGAGTAGCAGTGGACTAGCAAAATTCGCCTCTACACTCTATGTTGATAGAGGCGAAAGGCTGAGGTCAAATGAAAGGCAGAGGGGAAGCAGAGGCCTGTGAGGGCCTTTGCAAAAAGGAAAACTATTTCCAGTGTTTGACTAGGTATATCCTTAGTCACAGCTCGCACATAAGAGTTCTCACAACACTGAAGCTGTCTTCCAACAGTAGGAGTTTTAATGATGACTTATCAGTCGGGAGAAATGGGTAGGCCTGTGAATTAGTAGGTCCAGATCCCCAGCACACGTCTACTCCCCTCAACCACTCAGCCGAGACTGCTTTCTCACAAACAGCAATAATTCTCAAAATACTGTAATGTAATATAAGAAACTTTTTTTTTTTAACATACCAGCCTTTGCCCAAGGTAGGGTGAACCAAAAATAGAGAAAACACATTCATTCTTATTCAAGCACTGTTTAGCAAGTGTGCTGACATCACAGTGTAGATGGGCCTCTGAATTGCAACATCTTCACTCCCTCTTTTAGAATGCTTCCCATCTCCAGGACTTGATATCAGCTAATGAATTCCCTCAATCCCTTCATAAAAAAACCACTTGCCTCCAGTCTAAAGTGCTCACACAAGCCTGTTGAGATGTTTAAGTCTCTAGCACATAAAATCCCCTTTACCTCTTCTCTTCATTCCTTCTTGGGATGAATCCTACCCTCTACCCCATATTTATATATACTCCTAGTCATCCCATTTTAGTCCATACTCAAGAATCCCTACTCATCCCTCTTGAATTATACTTGTTATCCCATACCCACTTTTCTTCATGTTCTAAATTCTATGAATCATATTCACACCACACATTGCCCTTAAACACGACTTCACTGCCTCCTCATAAGTTTCAAGCTAATGTTTTACACCCATACATCAGTACTGGTACCATTATACATGTACAATGGACCCTCGAATTTAGTAGTCTTTTCTGTATGCAAAACTATTTTGCATACAGAAAAGGCACTACTAAATTCGAGGGTCCACTGCACTCTGATATATTCCCTTCCTTGCTTACATGGATAAAATTCTTTTCTCCACAGGTTTAGCACTTGATCTAACTGTAGTGTACTTTATCTTCTAGAGACCAGTACATAATAGCAGAGTCCATCATGTACTAATAAGTATTGTTTATAGCACCTTCACCACTTGATCTAACTGTAGTGTACTTTATCTTCTATGGACCAGTACATAATAGCAGAGTCCATCATGTACTAATAAGCATTGTTTATAGCACCTTCACATTTGCTGCAAATGGCAAATTTTGGCCTAGATGTTATAGAATGGGTCTATAGGGTGGGGCGAGTGCAGTATACCTGGCGAGGGATTCGGGGGTCAACGTACCCGCAGCCCAGTCTGTAACCAGGCCTCTCAATAAGATTCCTGCCCCATGTAGAGCATATGAATGGCTAACCTCTGACCCTGCATTTGGGTTAAAACAGAAAATTAAGGGCATTTTCTAAGGTGGTTTTCATGGCTGTTTCTTGGTGCCAATAGACATGCTAGTAAATTACACAAGATTTATAAGTGTGAAATAGGCAAGAAATGGCTAATATAGATTATTTTTTCCTGGCCCCCTCCCCACCCCCTCTTTGTTTTTTATTAGATTGGCTTCAATTGTTGGTTATGGTTTATTAGCCAAAAATTGGGAAAAATGTAAATTTTGTGCATGACCATGGATTCAAAAATGGAAAGGCCTTGGGAAAGTTGCTTTAGTGGTTGAAATACCTACAGTATTTGAACATCAAAATGGTATACAATACCGACAGGTTGTTAGGTAAGACACATATGCAACAGTTAGACAACGTTTTGGAATAAAGTTGTCTAACTGTTGCATATGTGTCTTACCTAACAACCTACAGTATTTGTTTTGGACTATTTTTTAAAGAATTTTGTTTTTAAAAATGTGGACAAAGATTTTCAATTTAGTAGTGGTGATGGGAGGGGATGGAGGTGTAACAGTATAAGAGTTCAATAGGGAAATATACATCTGTGTATTTTCTTTCTTTCAACGCACCAGCCGTATCCCACTGAGGTGGGGTGGCGCAAAAGGAAAAACAAAAGTTTCTCCTTTTAAATTTAGTAATATATACAGGAGAAGGGGTTACTAGCCCCTTGCTCCCGGCACTTTAGTCGTCTCTTACGACACGCATGGCTTACGGAGGAAGAATTCTGTTCCATTTCCCCATGGAAATAAGAGGAAATAAATAAGAACTAGAAAGAAAATAAAAAAAAAACCAAAGGGGTATGTATGTATATATATGCTTGTACATGTATGTGTAGTGTGACCTAAGTGTAAGTAGAAGTAGCAAGATGTACCTGAAATCTTGCATGTTTATGAGAGATAAAAGACACCAGCAATCCTACCATCATGTAAAACAATTACAAGCTTTTGTTTTACACTCACTGTGTATTTATTCTTGTGAATTCTGTAAATATTTTTTTGTATCCTCAACACGCTAGCCATCTCCCACCGAGGCAGGGTGACCCCCCCAAAAAAAAACACTTCCACCATCATTCACACATAATCACTGTCTTTGCAGAGGCATGCAGATACAACAGTTCAGATGTCACTCCAAACAGCAAATATCCAAAACCTCTCCTTTAACCCCTTGACTGTCACAACCCCAAATCCTCAGGTGTCTCCTGGTGTCACAAAGTTTCTAAAAAAAAAAAAAAATTCTTATGAAATGATACAGAATCTTTTCCTGATTGTAATGACGCCAAAAGAACAAAATTTGATGGAAAACTGGCAGAATTACACTCTCGCGAAGTTAGCGACCTCAGCAAAATTTACGAATCGGCGATTTCGCCCAGTTTGAGCTCTATTTTCGGCTAATTCCATCGTTCCAGTCGACCAAACTCATAGCTTTTTCTTTAGAACTCCATTTTTCTATCGATTTAGTATGAGACACTGCCCATTTACCGATTTCAACTATCCAATAACGTGGTCAGAAATTTGCAATTTGGCCAATTTCATGAAAATTAAAAAATATGACAATTTCAAAATAGGGTCGAGGCCCCTATGATATTACTCTAAGTTTCTATTTTGAATTTTTATTCAAACAAAAAATAGAAGATTTACTGTTATGAAGACTACTGCAATATTGTAATAATTGTATAAATAGTGTCAACCCATTCATGACTGCATATTAGAATGGCTACTTGGACATTTATTGGAAAATGACATCATTTGTTTACTTTTGAACATAAGCAAGAACATAAGCAAAAATCAAACACTTCCCCTACTTTGAGCTCCATTTCAAGGTTATTTTCATAGCAAAACCAATCAAAATCACCTCTATTTCTATAATATGTTTTCCATTTTATCAACCGAGACCAAGAAAACGAGAATACACTCATAAATACTATACGAAAATAGACCACAAAGTCGGCATTTTAATTAAAAAAAAAACGGTTGGATTTTTTTTCTCATTTTGCACTGCATGCTGCAGGTTTTTTTTTATATGGTGCACACTGACCACACAGACCCATTCTCTCACATGTGGGCCTACCAGCTCCTCCTGCTTGATTTGAAGCCACTTGAATTTATGAGTATACGTAAGTCAAAAACGGTGGCTTGTAAGACGTATATATACGACTGAAACAGTCAAAGGGTTAAAGTGCAGGCATTGTACTTCCACCTCCAGGACTCGAGGCCAGCTAACCAGTTTCCCTGAATCCCTTCACAAAATATTACCCTGCTTACACTCCAACAGCTCACGTCCCAAAAACTATTTATCTCCACTCACTCCTATATAACATGCTTGCTACATGTCCAAACCCCTTGCACACAAAAGCTCTTTTACCCCCTCCATCCTTTCCTAGCACGACCCCTACCCCTCTTTCCCTCCACTACAGATTTATACACCCTCAAAGTCATCTCATTTTGCTCCATCCTCTCTAAATAACCAAACCACTTCAACAACCCCTCCTCAGCCCTCTGAATAATACTTTTAATAACTCCACACTTCAAATACATTCCATAAAACATAGCTGGCTAAAAACTTACAACAGTTGAGGACAATGTGAGAATGCAGTCGAGGTCCTCGACAAGCTTTTTGAAAGTTGGTCGTTGTAAAGGCTGACATTGCCAACATTCTTGCATGATCAAGTAGCTAGAAAAAAGTAGAGAACTTACATCAAGTGACTAGCTCATGAATAATGTTAACATATCAGAAGAAATAACACGTTCGACCAAATTCAATCCTCTTCAAACTTATTATTAGTGTATTATAAATATTAATTTAAATAATTCTACAAAACCTGAAAATTATATTTAAAAAATTATAGGAAGACAATAAACATCATATAGATTAAAAAGTAATATTGTTGTGCATCAGCAAACATACACACACTGTATATGACAGCTAATGTAATAACATTAATTTCACAGTATGTATATATTATACTGACAGGCCCTGCTTTTCCAGTGCTTCTATAACAATTATTTACTTTAAAGTTACTCTAGGGAAAAAAATCATAAAATGGTAGTGTATATGTGGTGATCAGTCAAGTACAGCAGTCACATCAGCTTGTCAGTTTTGTCTCTTGCATTTATTTCAAAACAAAGGTCAAAAACCCTTTTTTTAAAACCCTTAAAGGGGCCCAAAAACTTTAAAATATACTTTTTTTCCCAACATTTGAAAGTATTAAAAAATTTGTACATGCTTTTATTTTTTTAAAATTTGAAAATTTTAAAAAAAAAATTTTTAAATCTACTTTTTTCTTTTTTATTTTTTGAAAATAGTAAAAAAAAAAATAGATCTTTTTTGGAGCACAAATAAAATTTAAACATCGATCTTTTTGGACCGTTTAAAGACTTAATAGTTACAAGCGATTTACTTCTTTATTTTGCCTAGATACTAAAAACAATTTTACTGATCGGGTTTTGAATTTTATTTTGTAAGAAATGCTGCTGTTTCCCCTGATGGGGAAAAAAAAACTACTAAGTCCCCACTTCCAGTGCCAAAAATTTTTTTTTTGGCACCAAACCTTGCTATGAAAGGTTTCTCATCTATTTTTTTTTGTAAGTGCTAAAAAAACCTTTATCAACATGTAATTTTAAAATGTTTGGGCTTTTTTTTTGGGCTTTTAATCTTTGTTTTTAAAACCCAAAATTTCCTAGTTTTTTTTTTTTTTTGTACAGGGGCCCCGGGGGTAACACCCCTTTTTGGAAATTTAATTTCCAAACTTGGTAAATGTCCTTTTGGATGGGGAAAATTTTTGCTTGATAAAACAACCTTTTTTTGGGAAAAAATATGAGTCATGTGCTAAAACCCTTGTATGGGCCCAAAAATGAGTCCGCCCACTGCTCTGAAGTCCCTCTGACACAGATTTAAATCCTGAAAGAGTTTTGGAAAGATCACTTTACTACCCCCCATTGCATAATTTCCATTGAAAAAAGCCGGGGCAGGAAGTTTCATACAGAACGATGAACTCTGCTTGAATTTTTTGGGTGGCCAAAAAGGGGCTAAAAGGGGGGGGTTTTGAGGGTTTTAAACCCCCTTTCGGGTTTGGCTGACTAGTATGGCTTATGCGCCGGGCCCCTTGATGTACTAGAAAGCATAAATACAGCCCCTTCAAATCCCCGGAGAAAAGGGGGGTAGGCCTAGGTTTGAGAGAATGGGTTGTGGGGTCGGTGTGAAGGTTAAAAAAAAAAATTGGGACCCAGTGGGCATTGGGGGAAAATGCCATTTTAGTAGGCGTTTTTCGCCGTTCTCGTTTTTAAGAAGCTCCTCACCCCTCGGTAAAATTTGGGACCACTTTTTTTTCCCCCCGGTGACATTTCCCAAATACAGTGGAAGTGCCAGTGAAGAAAAATTTAAAGGGTTTCCCTGGTGGGGTTTTTGGGACCGAAAAAATAAACATAATTCGGGGTAGTGAGGAAAAACCCAAACAAACCCCCAACCCCTTCCCCCTCTGCTGCTGGGCCGTCTTTTTTCACGTTCTTTGTCCCAAGAACAAAGGGGGGAAACCCCTTTTTTCCCAAATTCCTTTACTCAGATGTGAGCATTGGAAAGGGGTATTTGATAGTGAATATGAACTAAACCTTAAAACCCGTTCCAGTAGTGAAAGTGAATTGCAATATTCTCCGGGTGAAGTGTCAGATATACGCCAATACATGCTTTTCCGGTGGGGGGGCCCATAGGGCCTTTTCCCAAGGGGGAAAGGAGACATCTGGGAGTAAAATCCCATGGTTTGTCCCAACAGGAACAAAACAGTAAAAATTGACGTGACAGGGGGTTGAAATTTGGGGAAGGGAAAATTTTGCATGGGTTTTGGGGTGCCGACGGTGAGGCCCCAAAATTGGGGGCCAAATGCTCCCCACCCACGCCGCTCCCTCAGTGATTTTCCCAACCCAAAGGCCCCCACCCCCCCACCCACCCACCCACACCACCCTCCAAAAACCACAATACCAACCCACAAACCACCTGTCTTGTCTACCCCCCCACCCGGGCCCCGGGCACCTGGGATTGGCGGAAGCTGTCAATTTTGTTCCAATTCCTCACCAGTTTGATAAACCCAAAAATTTAAAATACAGCCAGGGTTGTACAGGGGGAACCCAATCCCCATGAATTTGGAAAGTTTTTGGGGTTATTCTTTGAAAGAACCCCTGATGGAAATTATTTTTCCGGGGAAAAAACAGATACTACGGTACACCATTCAAAAAATAAAACTTTTACCAAATCAGGGTACAAAGGTGGAAGGAGACAACTGTGGCCGGATGTAATTTTTTCTTTTTCCACAAAAAATGCTTATGCCACATGTGTATAAGCACAGTGGGGAAATTATAAATGGTCAACAGGGCCGCCCGTTGAACCCCACTTTTTAGTGATATAATGGGAATGAAATTTATTTGTGCTATTATTACATAAAGCTTCACTTCTCAGGGAAAACCCCGGCCTGCCCGAAATGACAGGTTATATGAGATTGGAATGTGTTTGTGTTTCTGAAAGAGAAAATTTTAAAATGTATTTTTTTTCCCCTTTAGGAAGCTTTTAAATTTACGGTCCCTTTGGGTTCTGTTCAAAGGAAAGGGCTCTTTTTAAGCAGTTTCATTCCAAGGAAAAGGAAACGCTTTGGTAAAAAAGTTGTTTTTTGCTTTGTGAAAAGTTACAGTGGGCCCGGTTTTTGGGGTATTATTTTTGTTTCACTGGAAATTTTTCATTGAAAAAAACCAAGAAATTATTGGGCATCTTGGTGTTTGGTTAGAAACCCAAGATAGAACCATACCTTTGGGAAGGGGCATATATTTTATACTGATAACTGGTCACAAGCCCCTCACCCAGTGATTTTTTTTCAAGTGAACCCTGACAGATGTGTGTTGGGACAGTGGGGTGCAAATTTGTAAACATAAAAGCCCAGGTTTTTTCCTTTGGCCCCTCGTACAGGCGAGGTTCAGGCGTTTTTCTGCCAAAAGACATCATGGAATTTTTTGGGGCAAAGACAAAAAAAACTTGGGAAAAGGGAGCATAGAGGGCAAAGAAAACCCCTTTTTAAAAAACCGAGCGGGGAT
Source organism: Cherax quadricarinatus (assembly GCF_026875155.1). NCBI lineage: Eukaryota > Metazoa > Arthropoda > Malacostraca > Decapoda > Parastacidae > Cherax > Cherax quadricarinatus. The sequence goes on from NC_069427.1 coordinate 46,245,056, forward strand.
TGATTACATCCTCAAAATGCGCTAATTTGGAAAAAATGTGACATTTCAGATTGGGGGTTTGCAAGGGTTACAAGTGGTTTCAAAAAAAAACCCTTTTTTTCCCTCTTCGACTTTTCCTTTCTCAAAACTTATAAATGTATAAAATGAGGACCAGAAAAAACACCATCATATGGCAATTCTGTTTGTCTGTCATCAGACAAAAAAATATTCTGTACCAAGGCATAAACCTGCAATAGACTGCCCAAATTAAAAATTTTTCCCAAAAACTACCTTCTCGTCGAAGCATGGTGGGGTCACTTTTCCCAATAAAACTGCCCGCTATTTCTTTTTCAAGAAAAAGGCTCAGAAGAGGTGTTTCGTCTGGTGTAAATAAAAAAAACACGCGCACAAAAAATGCAGAGACAAATGTTTTTTGTGGGAGGAGTGTAAAAAAAAAAACCCCTAGGAAAGACCCTGTTTCAAAGTCTTCCACAGGCTGCAGAACTTTTAGAAACAATTTCCCCGTGGGTGATATTTTATATAAAAAATAGAGATTTTTTTTTTTTTTTGCCACCGAAGTGGCTAGTTTTTTTGTGCCCCCCCCATATCCATCCCCGTGGACGGTTTTTGCGCGGGGGAGCATATGGGTACCCCAAAAGGCCTAGGAACTAGGCCCCAAAGGGGGTTTAAAAGGAATTTCATATGGATTTATATCTACATATCTATTTGTTTTAAATTATCGTTACAAGCAAATTTAGGGAAAATTTTCTTTGTATATCTGGGATCTTATTTTCATTAATAAAAATATCTTGAAATGTCACATAGGTTTTATTTCTTTTGTCTCTGTATTCCTCAATAAGGGGGAAAATTAAACAATATGTTTAAAGAATGACCATATGCCCTGATACTAATTTACATTTAGTTTGATATAAACTGTGGGGTCTCCCAAAAATGCCAGAATACTTGTAAAACCCAAGGCCCAAGCCTGGCCACTTTCAAAAATCAGTCAGTCTGTTCACATTGCAAGTTGCTCCATAAACATACTTTTTTCTATTTCATGTTATCAAAAAGTGGGTTTATTTGTCTACTCAGGCTTTTTAACTGGGATTTCCCATAAAAAATCATTTTTTTCCTTATTTTACTTTCTCTCCCAAATTATTCCTAATTTCTAGGGAAAAATTATACCAAAGTTATATTCTACATTTTTTCCCTTTTTCGATTAAAATCCCCTTTTTTTTTTTGGCTAACATATTTAACTTTATCATGAAGGAGTAAACCCAAAAGTGTGTTTGGGGTCCATGGGAATTGTAAAATTAATTCCTTTGGGCCCTAATTTTGAGTATTTTATACCTGGCTTCCCCAAAGAAACATGTTGTTGGGGTCATTTATGAGCCAAAAAGCCTTCAATGATGACATAGAATCAGTAATTTATGATAGAGTCAAGCTCAGTGTATAGGGTTTGCTTTAGCGCCCTTAGGATTGCAAAAAATTCAGTTTGCAGTGTATACGCCCAGTTGTTAATTCTTATGCCTAACTCAACAAATTTATTATCGTTCTTAACTAGGGAGGTGGCAACAAGAGCAGATGCAGCCCTGCCAGAAGACTCCTGTTTAGATCCATCAGTGTATATAACTTGTGATAACTTGTTGCTACCAGCTAGGTGAGAAATTTCTTCTTGAGCAGTTGCTCTAACAAGAGATTTAAGGAAGGGATTACTAGCAATGAGCTTCTTGGGAGGAACTTGTAGGTATGTGATATTAAATGAACACATCTTCCATGGAGGGTGAAATGCTCTTGTTGCCTACAGTGATACAGTTCATGCAGGTTATAAAACTTAATGCAGTTGCACGTTTTCACAATCCATTTAGATCTGTGTGTATTTACCTCTAGACACTTGGTAAGATTCACTGTGACAGTGTCTGGATCGTTTCTCAACATTCTAATACCGAGTACAGTGTTAATTTCAACAATCCTATCACTGATACTAGAAATACCAAGCTCCTTCCTCATGTTAAGAACTTTTGTAGATCTGGGACAGCCAAGAATAATCCTGAGAGCTTCATTTTGCATTAACTCCAAGGGTCGGAGAGAACTTTCTCTAGCTAATATCAACATGGGAGCAGCATAATCAATTAAGGACCTAACATAGGCTATGTACATCATTCTCACGATTCTCACATTTGCACCATAGTTGGGATTGTAGCCAGCAACAGCTTTGAGAGCATTTAGCCTAGCTTTACATTTCTTGTTTAGTTGTGGTATAGTGGATTTGTTAAAGGGTACATCTACACCAAGATATCTGTAAGTTTTAACGTAGCTAATGATTTCACCCTGCAAATAGATGGGTGGGGGATGTCGTTTGCTTGTTAATATCTTAGTTTTAGAGGAAGATATTATGAGGCCTAGTCGATTACAAATTGCTTGAACTTCATTAAGAATGGTATTAAAATATAGAAAAATAGTAATAAACAACATTTTATATCGTTTGTGTGTGAAAACAACAATTATAAACAATATAAGGACAACAGTATTTGTGGAGTTATTGTGTAGTAAATAAAGAGAAAAAACTTATAAAATAGTGCTAATATTGGTCTCACAGGCCATAAAAGTTACTTGGAAAAAAAATAATACTGGGTGACGGCAGTCGGCGATGTTACCATATACCGGGCATTTTCTGTCAACTTCACGCCTCCATATCTTGGTATGTATTGGTGGTAAAAATTTTTTGTTTAGCCTATAATGTTTTAAAAAAAACTATCTTTTCATAAGAATTTTTTTTTTTTTTTGAAATTTGGGGGACCCTGAGAGGGCCTGTGGACCCTGAAAGGGTTAAGACTGTGTCCATAGTGAGGGACACAGGGAAAGAGCTGACCACTGAGCAGCTGCAGGAACCTGAGGAGGAGGAGCACAAGACTAAGATGAATGCACTCTCTTCAGGCTCAGAAGAGGAGATAGAGGAATCCCCTACTTCATTAATCAAGGAAATCTTTGCCAAATGGATGGACGTCAAAAACTTTGCAGAGAAGTACCACCCCAACAAAGCCCAAACAAGCCGTAATAGCATTGTCTGGAATGACCAGACAATGTCACATTTCCGAAACATCCTGAGGAGAAGGCAGAAGCAAAGATCTTTGGGCAGATTATAAGCAAAAGTCAAACCTGGTGAGTTTCAACCAGGTCCAAATAGGAAAAAAAAGGCAGAAAAGGAGACTCTCCTTCCAAACAGTAACATTTCCCCCTCATCCCTTCTCAGCACTATCTTAGTAGGCACTCGACTCTTTGCAGCAAAGTAAAGCGAGGTTAAATTTGCATTTATTTCATCTAATTCTTTTGTATTTATGTATGTATTTTAGTATTAAGCAGTGTTTAAATTACATATTTTAGTATAAAGCAGTGTTTAAATTATTTTATACAACCCCATCAATGTATAATATACCAATAACAATAGGATTTTTTTTCATGGAAACGGATTAATTGTTTTTCATGTATTTCTTACGGGAAAATTCATTTGGTATACGTCCTGTTTGATATAAATCCAAGGTCCTCGAACGGATTAAGGATGTATACCGAGGTACCACTGTAAATCTATGGGAAAATATAATTTGCTACAAGAATTCACAAATTTTTAATTTTAAAAATGTGACCCTTCTGTTAATCAGAGACTTCTTGTGTTACTGTTAATATACAGTGTCCACAAAAAAGTTCCCTAATTTCAAACAGGTATAACATGTAAGTTTATTGTAATAATCTTTCACAGTTAGTAGCTTCAGGTGCAAGATTTCATTCAGTTTCATGTGGTATAGGGAAGCATTAAAAGCACTCAGTGTGTGCCCCTCTGGTTGCTCGGCAAACATCAATGCGATAGTCCAGTTCGGTCCAGACACTCTGCAGTATATCTGGTGTTATCATGCAAACTGCTTCAGTGATCAAAATTTTCAGCTACTCCAGGGTTGCAGGTAGTGGTAGTATGTAAACTTTGCTTTTCATGTACCCCCCAAAGAAAGAAGTCACAAACAGTTAGGTCCGTTGACCTCTGCAAGTGGCCTGCGAGGTCACCGGACTTGTTTGCGACTTCTTTCTCTGGAGGTACGTGAAGAGCACAGTTTACATACCACCACTACCTGTAACCCTGGAGGAGCTGAAAATTTCGATCACTGAGGCAGTTTGCATGATAACGCCAGATATGCTGCAGTGTCTGGACTGAACTGAACTACCACATCGATGTTTGCCGAGCAACCAGAGGGGTGCACATCGAGTGCCTTTAAACCAAGACAGCAATGCCTAAGCGTACGTAATAAGGCAAATAGATTACTGGGATTTATATCAAGAAGTGTAAGCAACAGAAGTCCAGAGGTCATACTGCAGCTTTATACATCATTAGTAAGGCCTCACCTAGATTATGCAGCACAATTCTGGTCTCCATATTACAGAATGGACATAAATTCGTTAGAAAACATTCAGCGTAGGATGACTAAATTAATACATAGCATTAGAAATCTTCCTTATGAAGAAAGATTGAAGACTCTTAAGTTACATTCACTTGTTAGACGAAGAATGAGGGGAGACCTCATCGAAGTGTATAAGTGAAAGATAGGTATTAATAAAGGGGATATTAACAAGGTGTAATAAAGTTGGTAGAAATACCGACAATATGTAAAGTAAAAGGACACAAGTGCAACTAATGTGACATTTATTGTGGCAACGTTTCGCTCTCCAGGAGCTTTATCAAGCCATTACAAACAATACAGGGACACAGAGGGTATATATACGATCAGAGTGAGGTGAATACTAGTGAGGTACCATTTCGATGTTCACTAGTGGTGGTAGTAGTAGTAGTAGTAGTGGTAATGACAAAAGTAATACAATATGGTAGAGCAATTAATTCGTACATGAGTAAAAGGATATAAAAGCTATTACTTGGGTAACATAAAAATAGGTTGGACAAATATAGACTGGAATGAGGCAGCTTGTTTCAGTGTTCACTCTCAGTGCTGTGTGTAGTATAACAGGAGAGACTATGTGATGGCAGGGTTTACTGTTTTCAGGAGGATTTTTTGCTAAGACTTCGGAGATGGTGAAGCTGCCGTTGTTTTGTTTAATTGTATTCGAAACAGCGATCAGTGCTGATTCAAGGCACTTGCGTGTGCGGAAATTAGTTTCTTTAATCACTAATTGGGCGTCTCTGAATTTCATGAGATGATTGGTGGAATTTCGGTGTTGTACACAGGCGTTGTTTAAGTTGTCGTTCCTACATGCGTAAATGTGTTCATTGAGGCGGGTGTCGAGGTTTCTTGCTGTTTCACCTACGTAGATCTTGTCACAGCCTCCACAGGGTATAGTGTAATCTCCTGCATTGACTGGTTCGTGGTGCTTGGGTTTTGTCCTGGTTATATCCTTAATTGAAGTGGTAGAAGCGATGGCGACTCTGGTGTTAGCTTGTGAAAGTACTTTTGAAACGTTTAGTGCAACCTGGCTGTTGGGAAGAATTATAACTTTGTTGGGAGCGGTGTTGATGCGTGGAGAATTGATGATCTGAAGAGCTCTTTTCTTGCAGTCTTTGATGAAAAAAGAAGGAAATTGTAACTCAGTGAATGTTTGGTGAATGTAAGTACATTCCTCGTCAAGAAACTCAGGACTGTAATAAAGTTGGTAGAATTACCGACAATATGTAAAGTAAAAGGACACAAATGCAACTAATGTGACATTTATTGTGGCAACGTTTCGCTCTCCAGGAGCTTTATCAAGCCATTACAAACAATACATGGACACAGAGGGTATATAAAGGCTCAGAGTGAGGTGAATACTAGTGAGGTACCATTTCGATGTTCACTAGTGGTAGTAGTAGTAGTAGTAGTAGTAGTGGTAGTGACAAAAGTAATACAATATGGTAGAGCAATTAATTCGTACATGAGTAAAAGGATATAAAAGCTATTACTTGGGTAACATAAAAATAGGTTGGACAAATATAAACTGGAATGAGGCAGCTTGTTTCAGTGTTCACTCTCTGTGCTTTGTGTAGTATAACAGGAGAGACTATGTGATGCAGGGTTTACTGTTTTCAGGAGGATTCTTGCTAAGACTTCGGAGATGGTGAAGCTGCCGTTGTTTTGTTTAATTGTATTCGAAACAGCGATCAGTGCTGATTCAAGGCACTTGCGTGTGCGGAAATTAGTTTCTTTTATCACTAATTGGGCGTCTCTGAATTTCATAAGGTGATTGGTGGAATTTCGGTGTTGTACACAGGCGTTGTTTAAGTTGTCGTTCCTACATGCGTATATGTGTTCATTGAGGCGGGTGTCGAGTTTCTTGCTGTTTCACTACGTAGATCTTGTCACAGCCTCCACAGGGTATAGTGTAAACTCCGCATTGATGGTTCGTGGTGCTTGGGTTTTGTCTGGTTAGAATCCTTTATTGAAGTGGTAAAGCGTTGGACTCTGGTGTTAGCTTGTGAAAGTACTTTTGAGACGTTTAGTGCAACCTGGCTGTTGGGAAGAATTATAACTTTGTTGGGAGCGGTGTTGATGCGTGGAGAATTGATGATCTGAAGAGCTCTTTTCTTGCAGTCTTTGATGAAAAAAGAAGGAAATTGTAACTCAGTGAATGTTTGGTGAATGTAATTACATTCCTCGCCAAGAAACTCAGGATTACAAATTCGGTATGCTCTTAGAGGCATCATCATCGGGTTTTTCCTAAGAGCATACCGAATTTGTAGTCCTGAGTTTCCTGACGTGTACTTAGCTCAAGTGGTGACGTGTACTTAGCTCGAGTGGTGACGTGTACTTAGCTCGAGTGGTGACGTGTACTTAGCTCCGAGTGGTGACGTGTACTTAGCTCAGTGGTGACGTGTACTCAGCTCTGTGAAGACCTGCTTGTGTGCTCTCTGTGAATCTGAACCAGGATGCCCTCTCTTGAGCAGCTTTACCAGCAGCTGAGAGAAGAACTCAGAGTTGCTAAACTGGAGATACGGCGATTAACGGAGGAGAACAAGAGGATTCGTAGTAATCCACCTGTTGTGAGTCCCCAGGTTAAGAAGGGAGCTTGGTCAGTGGTCGGGCAACATGGAATCAAGCTGAAGATTAAGAAAACGGTTGGATGGCAGAAACAACGAGAAACCAGAAGACTGCCGTGGAAACTTCCAACTCATTCTCGGTGCTACCTGACGAATGTGAGTGTTCTACTGGGAATGCCACAACGAGCACCAAGGAAGCATTGGCAGACGTGAGTGAGACATCCCTAGAAACCCCAACGAAGACCATCGAGAACGTCATGACGAATTCTACAAGTGGTGTAATGCTACCTGGCGAATGTGAGTCGACTACTCGGAGCATCACTACGGACGATGCCAAGGAAGGTAAAAACATTATTGTTGTTGAGGATAGCCAGATTAGGTACATGGATAGGGCATTCTGTTTGAAGGATAGGAGTAGGAGGCAGAGAGTATGTTTTTCCTGGGGCTGGGATGAAGGATATTGTTAGCCGTCTGGATGACATCATGAGAGGTAATGGGAGCAATCCTATTATCTGTCTCAGTGCTGGAGGCAACGATGTTGGCAGACGTAGGAGTGAGGACCTGATTAGCAGGTATAGGTCAGCAATAGAGATAATTAGGAAGAAGGGTGGCAAACCTGTCATATGTGGCATTTTGCCAAGGAGAGGAGTTGGAAATGAATGGTTGTCCAGGAGCAATTGGTGTCAATTGCTGCTGGACAAATACTGCAAGGAAAATGCGGTAACATTCATTGACAACTGGGACCTCTTCTATGGCAGAAATGACATGTATGCCAGGGATGGGGTTCACTTGTCTAGGTGTGGGGTGGGAGCACTGGCCAACGCAGTGGAGGGAGCTGTTAGGTCTTTAAACTAGGAATAGTTAGTGGTATGGGTTTTGGCGGGAAAACTGTGAAGTCGCAGGGTAGTAACATGAGTACTAGGAGAACTAGTAATAGGCAAAATGAGGAGGATTGTATGTCCGAGATCGCTTGAACTGTTGCATAAAAACAGGTATTAAGTCTGAAGTAACACATACAGAGTCTGTTTGGATAGAATTTTCAGAGGGGCATGAAAAATTAATTTTAGGTGTGATATACCGTCCCCCAAATTTAGATAGGGACCAGGGGAGACTACTATGGGAGGAAATTGTTAGGGCCACAAGGCACGATAATGTAGTAATTCTAGGAGACTTTAACTTTAGTCATATTGATTGGAATTTCTTGACTGGGAATTTAGAATCATACGACTTCTTAGAAGTAGTTCAGGATTGTTTTCTGAAGCAGTTTGGTGACAGAACCTACAAGGGGTAAATAACCTGCTTGACTTAGTTCTGGCAACAATGAATCCTTTTAATAATTTAGAAGTTTCAGAAGAACTGGGTGCTAGCGACCACAAATCAATTACATTTAGAATTGAATGGAAGTATGATAGTAGGGATAACTCAGTAACAGTCCAGATTTCGCTTAGCAGATTACGATGGCTTAGAGAACATTTTATCTCTTTTTTTGACTGGGTAACGAAGAGAGCTACAATATGACAGTTTTCTGAACACAATACATGCTGCTCAAAGAACATTTATCCCTTATAAAGAAATTAGATCAAATAGAAATGACCCAAAATGGATGAAAAATTTAGGCTGAAATATCTACTAGGGCATAAGAAAGGAATTTATAGGCGTATCAAAAGAGGCGAGGGTCATCTTATGAATCAGTATATTTGACATAAGAGGGACATTAAAAAGGGATAAGAAAAGCTAAAAGGGACTATGAAATTAAAGTTGCTAGGGATTCAAAAAACTAACCCAAAAAGTTTTTTCCCAGGTATATAGAACAAAAGTCAGAGATAAGATGTCCCCTTAAAAATAACTATGGGCATCTTACTGACAAAAGAGAATGAAATGGCTCGATTTTAAAAAATTATTTTTCTCTCGGTTTTTTCACAGGAAGGACACTAGTAGTGTTCCGGTAATTAATTTTTATAGTGGGCCAGAAGAAGATAAATTATGTAATAAAGTTGGTAGAATTACCGACAATATGTAAAGTAAAAGGACACAAGTGCAACTAATGTGACATTTATTGGGGAACGTTTCGCTCTCCAGGAGCTTTATCAAGCCATTACAAACAATACATGGACACAGAGGGTATATAAAGGCTCAGAGTGAGGTGAATACTAGTGAGGTACCATTTCGATGTTCACTAGTGGTAGTAGTAGTAGTAGCAGTGGTAGTGACAAAAGTAATACAATATGGTAGAGCAATTAATTCGTACATGAGTAAAAGGATATAAAAGCTATTACTTGGGTAACATAAAAATAGGTTGGACAAATATAAACTGGAATGAGGCAGCTTGTTTCAGTGTTCACTCTCTGTGCTTTGTGTAGTATAACAGGAGAGACTATGTGATGGCAGGGTTTACTGTTTTCAGGAGGATTCTTGCTAAGACTTTGGAGATGGTGAAGCTGCCGTTGTTTTGTTTAATTGTCCCCAATAAGTGCCGTCCTAGCCAACTTATACATGGAACACCTAGAGTCCGAACACTTCGCCAACATCATCCCTTCAAGCGTCACTTGGTTACGTTACGTGGACGATGTCCTCGTAATAACTCCTAAACGTTTTGATGTACGGGATCTTCAGGCAAGGCTCAACGCAGTTGAACCAGCGATTCAGTTTACACTAGAAGAAGAGTCCAATGACAAGCTACCTTTCCTCGACGTCCTCATTCACAAAGTAGACAACAACCTAAGATTTCAAGTTTATCGGAAACCCACCAATAAAAATGATCTCACACACTTCTATTCCAGTCAAGATACCAAGACCAAAAGAGGCATCATCATCGGGTTTTTCCTAAGAGCATACCGAATTTGCAGTCCTGAGTTTCTTGACGAGGAATGTACTTACATTCACCAAACATTCACTGAGTTACAATTTCCTTCTTTTTTCATCAAAGACTGCAAGAAAAGAGCTCTTCAGATCATCAATTCTCCACGCATCAACACCGCTCCCAACAAAGTTATAATTCTTCCCAACAGCCAGGTTGCACTAAACGTCTCAAAAGTACTTTCACAAGCTAACACCAGAGTCGCCATCGCTTCTACCACTTCAATAAAGGATCTAACCAGGACAAAACCCAAGCACCACGAACCAGTCAATGCAGGAGTTTACACTATACCCTGTGGAGGCTGTGACAAGATCTACGTAGGTGAAACAGCAAGAAACCTGGACACCCGCGTCAATGAACACATATACGCATGTAGGAACGACAACTTAAACAACGCCTGTGTACAACACCGAAATTCCACCAATCATCTTATGAAATTCAGAGACGCCCAATTAGTGATAAAAGAAACTAATTTCCGCACACGCAAGTGCCTTGAATCAGCACTGATCGCTGTTTCGAATACAATTAAACAAAACAACGGCAGCTTCACCATCTCCGAAGTCTTAGCAAGAATCCTCCTGAAAACAGTAAACCATGCCATCACATAGTCTCTCCTGTTATACTACACAAAGCACAGAGAGTGAACACTGAAACAAGCTGCCTCATTCCAGTTTATATTTGTCCAACCTATTTTTATGTTACGAATTAATTGCTCTACCATATTGTATTACTTTTGTCACTACCACTACTACTACTACTACTACTACTACCACTAGTGAACATCGAAATGGTACCTCACTAGTATTCACCTCACTCTGAGCCTTTATATACCCTCTGTGTCCATGTATTGTTTGTAATGGCTTGATAAAGCTCCTGGAGAGCGAAACGTTGCCACAATAAATGTCACATTAGTTGCACTTGTGTCCTTTTACTTTACAAGATAAATTATGTAACATCATAGTCACTAGTGAAATGGTTGTGAAGCAGATAGACCGACTGAAGCAAAATAAGTCACCGGGTCCTGATGAGGTTTTTTCAAGGGTTCTAAAGGAATGCAAAATGGAAGTCTGTGAACCATTAACTAATATTTTTAATTTATCTCTTCAAACAGGTGTAGTGTCTGATATGTGGAAGATGGCTAATGTAATTCCTATTTTTAAAACAGGGGACAAGTCGTTACCGTCAAATTACCGCCCAATAAGCCTGACCTCAATTGTAGGCAAATTACTAGAGTCAATTATAGCTCAAATTATAAGAAGCCATCTCGATAAGCATAGCTTGATTAATGATACTCAGCATGGATTCACAAGAGGCCGGTCTTGTCTAACTAATTTATTAACTTTTTTCAGTAAAGCTTTTGAGGCTGTTGACCACGATAAAGAATTTGATATTATTTACTTAGATTTTAGTAAGGCATTTGATAGAGTTCCGCACCAAAGACTGTTGAAGAAAGTAGCAGCTCATGGCATTGGGGGAAGAGTGCTCTTGTGGATCGAATCATGGCTCACAGACAGGAAGCAGAGAGTGTCCATAAATGGGGTTAAATCCGAGTGGGGATCAGAAACAAGTGGCGTTCCACAGGGATCAGTCTTGGGCCCGTTGTTGTTTATAATATATATCAATGATCTTGATGAAGGAATTACTAGTGATATGAGCAAATTCGCCGATGACACGAAGATAGGTAGGATAATTGATTCAAACGTAGATGTTAGGGAACTTCAGGAGGATTTAGACAAACTCTACTCTTGGTCAGAAAAGTGGCAGATGCAGTTCAATGTAGATAAATGCAAGGTTCTGAAGCTCGGAAGTGTCCATAACCCTAGCACTTATAAGTTAAATAATGTAGAACTTAGCCATACAGATTGCGAAAAGGACTTGGGGTTATGGTAAGCAGCAATCTTAAACCAAGACAGCAATGCCTAAGCATACGTAATAAGGCAAATAGATTACTGGGATTTATATCAAGAAGTGTAAGCAACAGAAGTCCAGAGGTCATACTGCAGCTTTATACATCATTAGTAAGGCCTCACCTAGATTATGCAGCTCAATTCTGGTCTCCATATTACAGAATGGACATAAATTCGTTAGAAAACATTCAGCGTAGGATGACTAAATTAATACATAGCATTAGAAATCTTCCTTATGAAGAAAGATTGAAGACTCTTAAGTTACATTCACTTGTTAGACGAAGAATGAGGGGAGACCTGATCGAAGTGTATAAGTGGAAGATGGGTATTAATAAAGGGGATATTAACAAGGTCTTGAGGATATCTCTCCAAGAGAGAACCCGCAGTAATGGATTTAAATTAGATAAGTTTAGATTTAGAAAGGACATAGGAAAGTATTGGTTTGGAAATAGGGTAGTTGATGAGTGGAACAGTCTACCTAGTTGGGTTATTGAGGCTAGGACTTTGGGTAGTTTCAAATTTAGGTTGGATAAGTACATGAGTGGGAGGGGTTGGATTTGAGTGGGACTTGCACATCAGAGCTTATTTCTTGGGTAGCATTGAAAATTGGGTTGGTCAAATGTTTGTTAGTGGGATGAATTGTAAAGGACCTGCCTAGTATGGGCCAACAGGCCTGCTGCAGTGTTCCTCCTTTCTTATGTTCTTATGTTCTTATAAGTACATGAGTGGAAGGGGTTGGATTTGAGAGGGACTTGCACATCGGAGCTTGTTTCTTGGGTGGCACTGAAAATTGGGTTGGTCAAATGTTTGTTAGTGGGATGAATTGTAAAGGACCTGCCTAGTATGGGCCAGCAGGCCTGCTGCAGTGTTCCTCCTTTCTTATGTACTTATGCTCTTAAGAACATAAGAATGGATGAGCACTGCAGTAGGCCTGTTGGCCCATTGGTTTGGAAATAGGGTAGTTGATGAGTGGAACAGTCTACCTAGTTGGGTTATTGAGGCTAGGACTTTGGGTAGTTTCAAATTTAGGTTGGATAAGTACATGAGTGGAAGGGGTTGGATTTGAGAGGGAATGCACATCGGAGCTTGTTTCTTGGGTGGCACTGAAAATTGGGT
>NC_069427.1:46258423-46298423 GCF_026875155.1 Cherax quadricarinatus
CATGCAGCAACTGACAGTGCAGCACACTGACGGGGTACAAGCAGCAGCAGCTGTACCCCCAAATAGTAGCGATGGTTGATTGGGGTTTATTATACAACCTGGCCAGCTCGGAGACACGCACTCCACTTTCATACTTATCAATGATCTTTTTCTTCATCTCCATAGTAATTGTCACCCTTATTGCTGTAGGGTTGGCACTAGAAGATTTCTTGGGGCCCATGGTCACTTATTTTCCAGAAAAAAAATCACCAAAAACACTGTAATAATACGAAATGTTCCGATTGTATGCTTGGATGTTACCGCGGAGGCTGGCTGGTAAACAATGCCACCGGCGGAACATGTGAGCGTGGCTCAGGCCGCACATTGGACGCGTCTCGGACGAAGGGCGCTGAGCGGGTTTTTGGGCGGTATGCGAGGCAAAATTTTTGCGATCAAAGCGTCCGGTATGCGGATTGTCCGTTATGCAAGGCGTCCGCTATGCGGGGGTCCACTGTACTACTTGTCTCACCTTAGATTAAGACTATAAATATTTTAAGGTAAGTAATGAGTGCACTGTGTGTGTATTGTACTTTTTTATTGTTTTTTTGATGCCTGGTTCTATTGCTAACATAATATATGTTAGTGTAAACTTGTTATCTAGTGTTTGTATGCATTTGTAAGTGGAAAAAAAGGGTGTTCCACTTTACGGCAGTTTCCGCTTTACGGCGGTAGCCTGGAACCTAACCCCCGCCGTATAAGTGGGGCCCTCCTGTATATTATATTTTATATATATATATATATAATTTAATATATAATATTTATATATATTATATTTATATATATATATTACATTTAATATATATATATTACATTTATATATATATATATTACATTTATATATATATATATTACATTTATATATATATTATATTTATATATATATATATATATTATATATATAGCCTGAGCTTGCTACCATCTGCAGCTCATAAGACTGCCATCCCCACGAGCCCCTTTGGGGCGGGGCAGATGGCAGACCAGAGGCCTAGCTTCTCCCTAGGAGCCCCGTGAGGGCGGGGAATGTGGCTAGGCCTGGGGACAGTTGGTCCCAAAGTTGAGGGGGTACTTGTACCTTCTCCCATGGGAGACTTACGTCTCGAGACACTCCCCAGATAGGGAGCCAAGGCCGGGTCACCACTACTTGGAAAAGACCCGGGCCGGGAGAATACCGGCGAATAAAAAAAAAAAAATATATATTTATATATATATATTATATATATACATACATCTAGGTTTTTCTCCTTTTTCTAAATAGCTCTTGTTCTTTTTTATTTCTTCTATTGTCCATGGGGAAGTGGAAAAGAATCTTTCCTCCGTAAGCCATGCGTGTCGTATGAGGCGACTAAAATGCCGGGAGCAATGGGCTAGTAACCCCTTTTCCTGTATACAATTACTAAAAAAGAGAAGAAGAAAAACTTTATAAAACTGGGTTGCTTAAATGTGCGTGGATGTAGTGCGGATGACAAGAAACAGATGATTGCTGATGTTATGAATGAAAAGAAGTTGGATGTCCTGGCCCTAAGCGAAACAAAGCTGAAGGGGGTAGGAGAGTTTCAGTGGGGGGAAATAAATGGGATTAAATCTGGAGTATCTAAGAGAGTTAGAGCAAAGGAAGGGGTAGCATAATGTTAAATGATCAGTTATGGAAGGAGAAAAGAGAATATGAATGTGTAAATTCAAGAATTATGTGGATTAAAGTAAAGGTTGGATGCGAGAAGTGGGTCATAATAAGCGTGTATGCACCTGGAGAAGAAGGAATGCAGAGGAGAGAGAGAGATTTTGGGAGATGTTAAGTGAATGTATAGGAGCCTTTGAACCAAGTGAGAAGTAATTGTGGTAGGGGACTTGAATGCTAAAGTAGGAGAAACTTTTAGAGAGGGTGTGGTAGGTAAGTTTGGGGGTGCCAGGTGTAAATGATAATGGGAGCCCTTTGATGAAACTTTGTATAGAAAGGGTTTAGTTATAGGTAATACATATTTTAAGAAAAGAGGATAAATAAGTATACACGAAAAAAAGTAGGGCGAATAAAAAAAAATTTTTTTATTATTATTTAAAAAAAGCTTTATAGCTCAGGTTTAAATTTTTAGGGCCCAGTATTTAAAGAATTTTTTTGGAGCCATGAGAGTAAAAGGTAATGGGATCAAGGAAGAATTTGAACTTCGGGGAAGAGAGGGGGGAATTTATAAACTAAAAAGGGGGATTAGGGTAAAAAAAAATATTGAGTTAAAAGGGGAAAAATGGTCGGCTGGGGCGAAAGGAGGGGTAGGTTTTAAAAATGATTTTGGGTTCAGAGAATTTTGGCAAAGGGGGTGCAGAAAAGAAAGGGCTTTTTGGGGGAAGGGGAAGAAAGAGATTAGTAAAAAAAAAATTTTAAAAGAAAGTTTTTTCAAAGTGGAATATGCAAGGAGGGAAAGAAGGAAAAAAGAGAGAAGTTGAGAGGGTAAGAATTAAAAGGACCCAAAATGGGGGTTTTGGGTGGGGGATGTTATAAAAATTTTGTTGAAAAAAAATTTTTGGGGGAGTGAATTTAAAAGTTGAAACCTGAAAAAAGGTTTGTATTTAAAATAGGGAAAAGTTTTTAAATAAGTTAAGGTTTTAAAGATGGGGAATATTTTGGTTTGTTAAGTTGTGAAGTGGGAACTTGGTTTCGTTATGGGGGCCAAGGGAAATAACACTTTAGGGTGGGGGAAACCGTTGTAGTGGGGGGGATTCAGGATATAAAAGAAAGGGGTTAAGGCAGGGGGATTGTGGAAAAAAGATAGAAATGTAAAACAGGGGGGGATATATTTTTGGGAGGGGGTTTGGTGTTTTTTAAAAATTTTTGGAAGGGTGGGGTCCGGGGAGGAAGAGAGCATGTTTTTGTTAAAGAAGGGAAAAAAAGAATGAAAAATTTAAAATGAGTTATGAAAGGAGGAGATTAAATTGAAAAAAAATTTAAAGGAGTGGAAGAATGAAAAGGGCTTTGGGAAAAGGTGGGGTGTTTAAAAGGTTTTTAAATAAAAAAAATGAAAGTTTTTTAAATAAGGTAAAAGGTTTTGTCATTATATTTAAAAAGGGTATAAGGGGTAGGGGGGCAATGGGAATTTTGAAATTGTAGGGTGTAGAGGGGTTTTCGAAAGCAGGAAAATTTTTTGAGGATGGGAAAAGGGCCATTTGATTTGTGGGGGAAATTTTTTTCCCAAAAAAGTAAAGAAAGGGGTAGCACCGGGTTGTTTAAAAAAAATTTAAGATGGGGGGAAAAGTTGGAGGGTTGGGAAAATTTTTTAAAAAGATAAAGAATACCCAAAGGGGATTGCAACGCTTTTTTCTTTGAAAAGGGCCGGGGTTTTAAGAAAATTTGCAAATTGGGGATAATTTTGGGGGGTTTGAAAAGAGAAAATTTTAAAGGGTAAAAAAAAAGAAAGGTTAAGATAACAAAAAGTGGGGTGTGAAGTTAATAAACTTTTGGGGAAAAAGGAAAAGGAGAGGTCCTTTTCAATTTTTGGGGAGGGGCGTGCAGGGATGGGCATGAAAGTTTTGAGGTGAAATATAGAATTATGAGGGAAAAAAGAGTAGGGTCATTAGAGTTGTGGAAAAAAATTTTTTGGTCCTTGGGAAAAGAGGGAAGGGTTGGGAAAATTTAAGTTTTAAGAAAAAATGGGGGTGAAACGGGGGTTTGATAAGTTCACAAAAAGGTGGGAGTGAAGTCTTCGGGGGGGAAATGTGTTGGAATTTGAGAGAATTAAAATTTGGAATTTGGAGGGGTCAAAAAAAATGTTTTCCGGGGGGGGGGAGAAGGGGTTTTAGGGCGGAATGTGAGAGAAGGAGGAAACAGGAAAAATAAGAGTGTATCGTTTATGGAAAGGAAAGGCGGGGGGGGGTCCCTAGGGGGGGTGGAGGGAGGGGGAAAGGGAATTTTTGGTGGGGCTGGACTTACAGTTTTGCCTGGAGCGGGGGAAGGAGGAATAGACAAAAGTTTTTTAAAACTTGAGTGCGTGGAGGTGAGCAAAGTCATTTAAAGGGGTTGGGAAAAAGGCAGGGGGATTGATTTGGGATGGGAAAAAACGTGCCCATCTAAAGGAAGGTTTTTAATGTTGCAGTTTAAAAAAAAGTGTGAAAACACCCTTTGGAAGAAGTGATGGAGGAAGATGGGAAGTTTTTTTTTTGGGCCCCCCGGGCCCTTGGTGGGAAACGGTTTTGATAAAAAAAAAAAAAATTTTTTAAATTTATATTTATAAAATTTATAATTTAAAAAATAATTAATATATATTTAAATTTAATTTATATTAAAAATTATTAAATATTTAAATTTTTTTTTTTTTTTTCCTTTGGGGCCCCCCCGGGAGGGGCCCAAAAAAAAAAAAAAAAAATATTTATTTTTAAATTAAACTTTCCCCAATAAATTATATTTTTTTTTTAAAATAAAATTTAAAATATAATATAAAATAAAACATATTAAAAATAATATAAATTTTAAAGTCGGCCCGCTTCCCACCAGGAAAAAGGGAAAATTTTTTAAAAAAAATTTTTTTTTTAAATTTTTTTTTTAAATAAATTTTTTGTTTTTTTAGGTTAAAAAATAAAATGTAAAAGATTTAAGTAAAAAGGTTAAAACATATTAACGGGAAAAAACTTAAGCCAATTGTCTTCCAAATATTAAAGGGCAAAATAAATAAAAAATTTATTTTTTATATAATTTTTTTTAATATTTTTTAATTTTTTATTAAAAATGTGAAACAAAAAAAATCTGTACATTATGGTTATATACAATTTAAAGGACTGTCCCAAAACCCCAAATATCTAATTAATGGTAGAACAGCTAAAATATACCTACGTACATGTAGGTTATGATGCCCCTTTATTTAGGTCTGCCTTCCCTAACCCCCATAAAAAATTATTTCAAATCTTGTGAAAAAGAAAATATGGCCACAGTTTTCTTCTTTTACACCAAAAATAAAAAAAAAAAAGTTTTTTGGTATAAAAAATTTTCACTTACGAGAAAATTTAATTTTAAATGCTATCACTGTTTAGAACATCGGGAAATTATGGGAATTTCGGAATATTTTTACAAATTAATTTAAAAATGAGCATCAGTATACAAATGTTAAGTTGTAGGTCAGTACAGTGGCAGCACGGAACCTACCGATACTGACACAAAATTTAAGCCTCGGGCGACCTACATTTGACACGTGAAACATTGGTGTGATGGAGTCACCCCCTTTTGTGGCTGCTGCCTTACTCATCATAAACACATTACACTGAAAAAAGTGGCAAAAATTTTTTTTGTGCTTTGTCACACACAGGCATTTATCAATTACAAAAAAAATTGTTTATTATTGTGCCGAAAAGGTTTAATGACAGTAAAAAACTGATAAATTTACCATTTTTAGTACACACATTAAACATTTAGTGAAAATAAATCTTTTAGTTTATTACACTACTTTAAATGCCTTCCAAATAAAGATTTGCATACTCTTCAGCTGCTTGATCTGAAATGTACTATTTGCCCAGGAAAATCCTGATAAAATATTTAATCAAGTAAGATTGGTTGGATGCCTGTAAACTAAATTCAGGGTTGTTGTAATATTAAGAAAATTGCTAAAATACCAATCCAATATTGTTGCCTCATCTTCCGCTTCCTTGAATTTTATTAAAATACGAAAAAATTAAAGTCATTACTGTTATTGTAACATGAGAATATGATTTAGACAAACATATTATTACTATTACAACACAGATAAGCAAGTAAGGGGTAGATAGGCTAGAGTCATTTGTGATAGGGTTCCACTAGTCGGTTGTCTCCCTGCACGCCATCAACAGTGATGACTAGAAAATGAAACTTGGGGAGCTAAAGCACACACATTACCCTCTAATTTATTACTTTACGATTTATTTTAGGGGGGAAAGAGTCCTAAAACTTAGGGGTCAAAGCCCCTTTGGTAATGGGGGGGCAGTTTGATTATTAAGTTTGGGGAATGGGGGGTTGGGGCACCATACAACAAATATTAAAAAGGTTAAAAGACTAGTGGCAGAGTTAGCCCCCCCCAGTCAGTCATGAATAAAAAAAAAAAACGTTTTTTTAAAATATACTAAAAATTTTGTGGGGTCTGAGCCCAAATAAATTTCAGGCTGACAAACTTTTCCCCAATGACTGCAAGTTGAAACCACGGTTCGGGGTTTAGTTATCACAGAGAAATTTTCAGTTAAATTGTTGGGGGCATTATGGGCACCCTTAATATTCAAAACCTGTTCAATTTTTTACACTCAAAAAAAAAAGTGTACAGAAGGGAAAAGGGACAAAAGCTAGAGAACGCATTAAGCAGAAAAAGCACTACAAGGGTTTCAGAGAATACCTGCGGGAAGGGAAACGAGTGTGGTACAAAAGGGTGCAGGTGGGAAATATTTTACACATAAATGTGTATACACACAAAGTTTCTTCTGTTTTTTTTTTATTTCTTGCTCTTGTAGCTTTCCTTCAATTCATAGGTAAAGAGGTTAGACTTCTTCCTCTGTGAAAAGGGACAAATCCCCCCTTCTTACAATTACTGAAGACAAGAAAATTTAGTTTGGTATAGTACAGGTAAAAAAATAGCTGTGATTCATGAATGAAAAAAGCTGGTTTCCCCCACCATAAAAAACAAAAAGGGGTTTTGAAAATTTCAACGATTTAACTTTTTTAAAAGAAGATGTAGCTGAACGGTGCCCAATAGTTTTTTTTTAAAATGAACTAGGGAAAAAATTGGGGTACAAGTTTTTAAAAATGCAAATTTTTAAAATGAATTAGAATAAAGATGGTTACAGAAACTTTATGCCCTTAGAAAAAGTGTGGAGATTTTGGGAGACTTTCAAAAATTTTTTAACCAAAGGAAAAAAAATTTTTGGGGGACCAAAAAAAGTGTGAAAATTTGGGGATTTCCCAAAGGGGTAAATATCAGATCCTAAAATTTGAATTAAATACAAAGGGGGGTTTAGAAAAAAAAAAAAAAGATAAGTAGATGACATACTTTCAGGACAGCAGTTTGTGACTTCTCAAAAAGCGAGTTTTTTAGTGGGAGTAAAAGGTAGATAGCATAATAGCAAAGGAGCAGTGGTAAGCAGAGGGATGGGGTTTGATTAAGACATGCAGCGCAAAAAAAATTTTAATCACAATGCTGTTTAATCCCCGGGTTGCGCTTCCCCCTTTATTTTTAATAATAATGTAATCCGAGGGTGAAACCCGAGTGGGGGAGGAAAAGGTTTTCAACAAGGCTTTTTTTAATTAGAAAAGCGAGAGAGAGAGAAAAAAGGTTTAAAAAGGAACCCGACTGCAAATGTGAAACAGAATGGAGAAGCTCAAAGCAAATTTGGAGAGAGTAACAATTTTTAAACCTTTAAACGGCCAAAAAGATCGACTTCATACGAGTGCTCCAAAAGTAGTTTTGTTTTTTTTTACGTTTTTCAAATGTAAAAAAATAAAAGGGACTTTTTTTTTCATACTTTCAAAATTTTAAAAACTTATATACTTTTTAAAACCCTTTTTAAGGTTTTAAAAAAGCCCGAGGAGCAACCAACTTGGGTATTAAAAAATACAGAGAAAGATAAATACAAAAACATATTTCAGAGTTGAGAGTATGAAATTAGTTGTAGATATCCCCCTCAAAAAAGGTTCTCAAGACACCAGGTATGGCTCTGACCAAAGGAAAGGGGCGCTCTTCCTTGGGTTGAAACAATGCCTTCCATTCCCCAAGAGCTGTATGACTCCTACAAGGTTAACAAAAGATGTAAAAAAAGGAAAAAAAACACAAAAGAACAAAGAAAAAAAAATACAATTGAACTTTTTTAGGAAAATATATTTCGGAGCAAAAAAAAGGAATTATCAGGTCGTGGTGGGACACTTGTAGGTGTGAAGTTTTTTAAATTTTCATGAGGGGAAATGTGAAATGTTTGGGCAAAATTTATGCAAATTGAATGTTAAGCAAAGGAACAAAGAATTAAAGACATGGGCTATCTTAATGGTGACCCTTTTCAGTTTTGTGCTTTATAATAATACCCAAAGGGGTAATTCAAAAAACAGGTTTTGTTGAGATATTTAGCAAATAATAACCTCTCCATTGTGAAAAAAATTTGCATAACTGCCACTAAAGGGAAAGTGCACAAAATGTACAGACACTTTATCTGATGTACATCAACTATTTGGAAATGCCCAACCACAAACTGAACTTTTAAACATTGGTAATGAAAATTAACAAAAGGAAAGTAAGTTTTTTAACAATTTTACATATTTTGTCAAAACTTACAAAAGTTAGCCCCGAAACAATTAAAATTTACTTGAAGTACCCAAATTCCCAAAAAATTACAAAAAATTTTAAAAGGGGAATTACAAAATATTGAAAATAAATTTGTTAACATTCTTGAGGCATCACATAAAACCCATTTAAAAATCTGAAAATCTTGAAACACAAACTTCTTGGGACTCCAAAAACAACTAACACTATATGGCACATTGGTACAAAGGAAATTTTTGGGCCTATAAAATCACCCCAAAAAAAAGACCCCCACAACACTGATAAAACTAGTTCTAAGAGCAGCTGAGAAACTTTTGAGATACAAAAATTAAAAATATTAAAATTTAAACAAAAAGAAAAAAAAATCCAAAAAAGCCACCCGTGGGTATACCCTTCCCAAAATATTCACAAATAAAAATATTAAAGAAAAACCTACATAGGTGCTTTTTAAAGCATCCATCTGGAAAATAAGCAGAAATAAAACTTTTAAGGACTAACCTCTCGAATTCGATATAATGTAAATATACAAACTGCCGCTATTTTAAAAACCCCGAATATAAAAATAACCAACGTCAATGCCTTTTATTTACTAAATATTACACCTTTTAGACTTTACAAAAATTTAATACACTGGCTTGGATTTTTATAAAAGAAAAAAAATTAAAAATTTTTTTAAATTAAAGTTTTTCATTTGCTATGCATTTTTGCAAGGATTTCATCACTATCCGAATCCAATCCAATTTTTAATTTTTCTTGCCATTTATAGTAACACATCTTCACTTCTGCGCTTATCTACATAAAGGCAATTCAGATAAAAACATGCTGTTTTTGTCATTTAACTCAGTTAGAAACACCCTTCATAAACTTTAAAAATCAAATAACTAACGCAGTATGCTTTAAATTTCATATAATAAAAAAAAACTTTAGTATACATCTATAGACTTTTCAGGTGTCTTATCCCCGAAAATTTATGGACTACAAACCCGGATCTTGTCAAATTTAAAGCAAGTCTGGTATTCCCATATACAAGCCACTTAAACTGTCATGCCTTCCTACATCTTCCTCCCTTCCCCAAAAAATGGGTGAATATTTTCTTTAAATTTTAAATCAGTAAATTGAAAAACCCCGAGAAACCCGTTTTCCAACCTCACATAAATTTTAAAGAATAATTTTTTCAATTGCTTTTTTTTTTTTTGTCACTTTCCCAAACATGACCACTCTGCAACTTAAAGCTCAAATTTTGGATATATTTTTTTTTCAAAATGCAGACTGACCCCCAAAAAATAAGGGTTGTTAATTTAGACGACAACTTAAGTACACAACCTTATGCAGCAACAAATTATTATAATTTTTTGAAAACACAAACACTGATAAAAAAAAAAGCTTTGGAATTTCCTCATCCCCAAATTTTAAAGGGGGGGGGATTAATTTCTTTTTAGGGTGGACAATAAAAACTAACATGACTGGGGGTCCCTACAAGTCCTTGTGCATTTCACAATACACCACCCGTCCTAAAAGGATTAATAGCACCCATCACTGTTTTGACTTTTTTTTCAGCTTCTTTTTGAATGCAGGGGTCCTTTAATAGAGAAAATAAAAACACTTCTCAACAAGGAAAACAAAAAAAATGCCATATTAAATTGTTTTTTTTTGAACACTTCTGTTCAAAGTTCTTATCAGTTTTTCTTTCAATATGAAATTTTTGCCATAACAAGTCAAAAACCAAAATTTTAAAGACTTTTTTAGAGCTTTTGGGGTAATGGCAATTTTTTTTTTTCAATAAAGCTACAGCCCCTAGGCAAAATTCAAATCTTTCAATAAGACAGACGCTTCTTGTTGTGGCACTGGTATAAGGCACTTATAGGTGTATACGGAGCAGCAGTGGGGGTTTAATAGTTCTGCCTAATAGCTTATGTGAAGTAAGAGCATTGAGTAAAGGGGACCGCAACGCTAGGTGGAGTATCCAAATGGGCATTGACAATTTACGTACTCCCGAAATCAAAAAAAGCATTTTAGACATGAAAAAATATTTTCCACCTTTAAGATGCCAAAAGCCTTTTTTTTTTTAAAAAAGTGGGCCCTGGCTATGATATTAACCTTCCAGGCTCATGTTAGATGAAATTAAACTTTTGCCGAGTTAATTTTCCCCCTAAGAAATAAGGAAAACCCCAAATTTAAACCTTTCCGAAAACAAAAGTATTAAAAAATAATTTTTTTTTTTTATGAAATATACATTTCCCTACAAAGAAAACAATGAGACATGCACAACTAATAAATGTTTTAAAAAAACACTTACCTTTATGAAGAGTATTGAATATAGACAGTTTTCTTGAACACTCGGGGGTTTTCAGAGTGATATGAGTAAAGGCTTCACTTTTTTGCCCAAAAAACCCATGCATTTCAAAAATCCCCACTAGCTACAAAAATCCCCACTACATTAAACTCCCCCCTAGCATTAAACAAACCCCACTAGCATTTCAACAATCCTCACGCATTACAACAATCCCACTAGCATTACAACAATCCCCCTGCATTACAAAAATCCCCACTAGCATTTCAACAACCCCCCAAACATTCAAAAATCCCCATACATTTTCAACAATCCCCACTAGATTCAACAACCCCCTACATTACAACAATCCCCACTGCATTACAAAAATCCCCCCTAGCATTTCAACAAACCCCCCAGCATTAAACAATCCCCCTAGGGTGATATACCGTCCCCCCAAAAATTTGATAAGGACCAAGGGAAATACTATGGGAGGAAATTGTTAAGGCCACAAGCACGAAAGTAGTAATTCTAGGAACTTTTAAATTTAGTCATGTTGATTGAATTTCTTGACTGGGGGAATTAGAATCAAACGACTTTTTAAGTTTTTCAGGTTTTTTTTGAAGCAGTTTTTTGAAAGAACCTCAAGGGGGAAAAAACCTTTCTTGACTTTGTTATGGAAACAATGAATCCCTTTTCAATAATTTTGAAAATTTTTTAGAGGAACTGGGGTAGCGACACAAATCAATTACATTAGCATTGAAAGGAAATACGAATAGCGAAACTCGTAACATCCCAATTTTTGCTTTGCGATTACGATTGGCTTTAGAGAAAACTTATCACGTTACTGGGGTAACGAGGGGAACTACAATATGACAGTTTTCTAACACTATACTGCGCTCAAAGAGCGTTTAAAACCCTATAAAAAAAATTTAAACAAATGAAAAAGACCCAAAAAGGATGAATAATACCAAAAAATCACTAGGGCATAAGAAAGGGAAATTTAAAAGGGGTATCAAAGAGGTGAGGGGGTTTTTAGAATCAGTAATTTACATTAAGAGGGGGCATTAAAAAGGGGTAAGAAAAACTAAAAGGGACTATGAAATTAAAGTTGCAGGGATTCTAAAAAAATAACCCCAAAAAAATTTTTTCCAGGGCATAGAACAAAAGTTTAAAATAAGATAGGTCCCTTAAAAAAAAACTATGGGCACCTTACTGACAAAGAAATGAACTGTGCTTTATTTTAATATTTTTTTTTCCTCAGTTTTTTTAAAAGAAGACACTAAAAAATTTTTCCGTAATTAATTTTTTTCAGTGGGCTAAAGAAAAAAATTATGTAACATCACAGTCCTAGTGAATGGTTTTTGAAGCAGAAGACAACTGAAGCAAAATAAGTCGCCCGGGGGCCCCGATGGGTTTTTTCAAGGTTTTAAGGAATCCCCCCCAAAAAGGAACTCTTGAACCATTAACAAAATTTTTTTTTAAAATTCTCTTCAAACGGTGTAGTGTCTCATAGTGGAAGATGGCTAATGTAACTCCTATTTTTTTTAAAAGGGGACAAGTCGTTTCCCAAAATTTCCGCCCAATAACCCGACCTCAAATTTTAGGCAAATTTCTAGAGTCAATTATAGCTAGATTATAAGAGCCCCTCGAAAAGCATAGCTTGATTAAAGAACTCAGCATGATTCACAAAAGGGCCGGCTTTTCTAAATAATTTTTTAACTTTCTCAGTAAAGCTTTTTAGGCTGTTGACCCCAAAAAAGAAAAATTTATATTATTTACTTAGATTTTAGTAAGGCTTTTGATAGAGTTCCGCACCATAGACTGTTAAAGAAAGTGGCAGCTCATGGCATTGGGGGAAAAGTGCTCTCGTGGATCGAGTCATGGCTCACTGACAGGAAGCAGAGAGTGTCCATAAATGGGGTTAAATCCGAGTGGGGATCTGTAACAAGTGGCGTTCCACAGGGATCAGTCTTGGGCCGTTGTTGTTTATAATATATATCAATGATCTTGATGAGGGAATTTCTAGTGATATGAGCAAATTCGCCGATGACACAAAGATAGGTAGGATAATTGATTCAAACGTAGATGTTATGGAACTTCAGGAGGATTTAAACAAACTCTATTCTTGGTCAGAAAAGTGGCAGATGCAGTTCAATGTAGATAAATGCAAGGTTCTGAAGCTTGGGAGTGCCCATAACCCTAGTACTTATAAATTAAATGATGTAGAACTTAGCCATACAGATTGCGAAAAGGACTTGGGGGTTATGGTGAGCAGCAACCTTAAACCAAGACAGCAATGCCTAAGCGTACGTAATAAGGCAAATAGATTACTGGGATTTATATCAAGAAGTGTAAGCAACAGAAGTCCAGAGGTCATACTGCAGCTTTATACATCATTAGTAAGGCCTCACCTAGATTATGCAGCTCAGTTCTGGTCTCCATATTACAAAATGGACATAAATTCGTTAGAAAAACATTCAGCGTAGGATGACTAAATTAATACATAGCATTAGAAATCTTCCTTATGAAGAAAGATTGAAGACTCTTAAGTTACATTCACTTGTTAGACGAAGAATGAGGGGAGACCTGATCGAAGTGTATAAGTGGAAGATAGGTATTAATAAAGGGGATATTAATAAGGTCTTGAGGATGTCTCTCCAAGAGAGAACCCGCAGTAATGGATTTAAATTAGATAAGTTTAGATTTAGAAAGGACATAGGAAAGTATTGGTTTGGAAATAGGGTAGTTGATGAGTGGAACAGTCTACCTAGTTGGGTTATTGAGGCTGGGAATTTGGGTAGTTTCAAATCTAGGTTGGATAAGTACATGAATGGGAGGGGTTGGATTTGAGTGGGACTTTCACATCAGAGCTTATTTCTTGGGTGGCATTGAAAATTGGGTTGGTCAAATGTTTTGTTAGTGGGATGAATTGTAAAGGACTTGCCTAGTATGGGCCAACAGGCCTGCTGCAGTGTTCCTCCTTTCTTATGTTCTTATGTTCTTATTACAACAATCCCCACTAGCATTACAACAATCCCCACTAGCATTACAACACTCCCCACTAGCATTACAACACTCCCCACTAGCATTACAACACTCCCCACTAGCATTACAACATCCACTACTTACAACAATCCCCACTAGCATTACAACACTCCCCACTAGCATTACAACAATCCCCACTAGCATTACAACAATCCCCACTAGCATTACAACAATCCCCACTAGCATTACAACAATCCCCACTAGCATTACAACAATCCCCACTAGCATTACAACAATCCCCACTAGCATTACAACAAAACAAGAAACTTAGCCTGTCTTTCATAGGGTTGTGTCCTGGGAGTGCCTTTTCCTCCTGAGTAATGTAGGTCCTGTTTGGCATTTTCTTCCAGAACAGGCCTGTTTCATCACAACTGAACACTTGTTGGGGTTGGAATTTTTCAGCTTCACCATGCCTTATCACACTGTGTATGCCACTACGATTCTTAAATCTCTTAAACCATCCTTTGCTGGCCTTAATTCACCAATATGAGCACTAGTTCCAGGCATTTTGTCCTGTTCACCTGGGTGTTAGTCGACTGGTGTGGGTCGCATCCTGGGGGACAAGATTAAGGACGCCAATGGAAATAAGTTAGACAGTCCTTGATGACTTGCCGACTTTCTTGGGTTATCCTGGGTGGCTAACCCTTTGGGATTGTTCTCGTTAAGCCACACCAACAACAGTCTCTCCACATCTTCGAGTAGTACAGCCGACGGTGGTGCAGCAGCAGCTGACCGTGGTACAATAGTATTTTGATAGTATTTCTCACCCTTTTTACCACAGGGTTGGCACTAGAAGCTATCTTTGGGCCCATGGTGGCTTATTTAGCAGTTACAAGCACTACAAACAATGTAATAATACAAAATGTATCGAATGTATGTATGAAACTGGCCTCCCTGGCTTGTAAACAATGACGACAGGGCAGCCGAGGTGCTCAGGCTGGACGGACAGGTTCGGGATGAATCACGTTTTGCAAGTTTTTTATCGTTAGCCAGGCCAAAATTTTTATGCTCGAATGCTTCGTTAGGTGGATTTAACGTTATGCGATGCGTTCGTTAGCCGAGGGTCCACTGTATTTGTTGAACAAATGTCCCAGAATTTGTAGATAAAATTAAGTGAAAAACTTTTGATAACTTGCTATTTCTACATCTTGAAATTAAAGCTAAAAATGTGATGTTACACCTGCTAAAGAAATGTACACACATGGAAACTAATCATTAGAATCCTTGAATAAAATAATCTAGCAATCCTTCAGACATTCAAAATGACTACAAGTGTAAAACAGAAAAACAGGAAAAAAAAAAATAATAATTATTAGAGTAACGTGGGACTGGCATAAAATAAGTAGATAAATAAATAAGTGCATGCAAAAACATAGCCAACACTGGAAGATCGGTGTCCCCTTTTACTTTCTCACAAACAGCAATAATTCTCAAAATACTGTAATGTAATATAAGAAACTTTTTTTTTTTTTTTTAACATACCAGCCTTTGCCCAAGGTAGGGTGAACCAAAAATAGAGAAAACACATTCATTCTTATTCAAGCACTGTTTAGCAAGTGTGCTGACATCACAGTGTAGATGGGCCTCTGAACTGCAACATCTTCACTCCCTCTTTTAGAATGCTTCCCATCTCCAGGACTTGATATCAGCTAATGAATTCCCTCAATCCCTTCATAAAAAACCACTTGCCTCCAGTCTAAAGTGCTCACACAAGCCTGTTGAGATGTTTAAAGTCTCTAGCACATAAAATCCCCTTTACCTCTTCTCTTCATTCCTTCTTGGGATGAATCCTACCCTCTACCCCATATTTATATATTCTCCTAGTCATCCCATTTTAGTCCATACTCAAGAATCCCTACTCATCCCTCTTGAATTATACTTTTGTTATCCCATACCCACTTTTCTTCATGTTCTAAATTCTATGAATCATATTCACACCACACATTGCCCTTAAACACGACTTCACTGCCTCCTCATAAGTTTCAAGCTAATGTTTTACACCCATACATCAGTACTGGTACCATTATACATGTACAATGGACCCTCGAATTTAGTAGTGTCTTTTCTGTATGCAAAACTATTTTGCATACAGAAAAGGCACTACTAAATTCGAGGGTCCACTGCACTCTGATATATTCCCTTCCTTGCTTACATGGATAAAATTATTTTCTCCACAGGTTTAGCACTTGATCTAACTGTAGTGTACTTTATCTTCTATGTACCAGTACATAATAGCAGAGTCCATCATGTACTAATAAGTATTGTTTATAGCACCTTCACCACTTGATCTAACTGTAGTGTACTTTATCTTCTATGGACCAGTACATAATAGCAGAGTCCATGATGTACTAATAAGTATTGTTTATAGCACCTTCACCACTTGATCTAACTGTAGTGTACTTTATCTTCTATGTACCAGTACATAATAGCAGAGTCCATGATGTACTAATAAGTATTGTTTATAGCACCTTCACCACTTGATCTAACTGTAGTGTACTTTATCTTCTATGGACCAGTACATAATAGCAGAGTCCATGATGTACTAATAAGTATTGTTTATAGCACCTTCACCACTTGATCTAACTGTAGTGTACTTTATCTTTATGTACCAGTACATAATAGCAGAGTCATGATGTACTAATAAGTATTGTTTATAGCACCTTCAACATTATGCCCGACAAATGGGCCCAAATTTTGGCCCCCTTTAAGGGAATGTGTTATAGAATGGGTCTATAGGGTGGGGCGAGTGCAGTATACCTGGCGAGGGATTCGGGGGTCAACGTACCCGCAGCCCAGTCTGTAACCAGGCCTCTCAATAAGATTCCTGCCCCATGTAGAGCATATGAATGGCTAACCTCTGACCCTGCATTTGGGTTAAAACAGAAAATTAAGGGCATTTTCTAAGGTGGTTTTCATGGCTGTTTCTTGGTGCCAACAGACATGCTAGTAAATTACACAAGATTTGTAAGTGTGAAATAGGCAAGAAATGGCTAATACAGATTATTTTTTCCTGGCCCCCTCCCCACCCCATCTTTATTTTTTATTAGATTGGCTTCAATTGTTGGTTATGGTTTATTAGCCAAAAATTGGGAAAAAATGTCAATTTTGTGCATGACCATGGATTCAAAAATGGAAAGGCCTTGGGAAAGTTGCTTTAGTGGTTGAAATACATACAGTATTTGTTTTGGACTATTTTTTAAAGAATTTTGTTTTTAAAAATGTGGACAAAGATTTTCAATTTAGTAGTGGTGATGGGAGGGGATGGAGGTGTAACAGTATAAGAGTTCAATAGGGAAATATACATCTGTGTATTTTCTTTCAACGCACCAGCCGTATCCCACTGAGGTGGGGTGGCGCAAAAGGAAAAACAAAAGTTTCTCCTTTTAAATTTAGTAATATATACAGGAGAAGGGGTTACTAGCCCATTGCTCCCGGCACTTTAGTCGTCTCTTACGACACGCATGGCTTACGGAGGAAGAATTCTGTTCCATTTCCCCATGGAAATAAGAGGAAATAAATAAGAACTAGAAAGAAAATAAAAAAAAAACCCAAAGGGGTATGTATGTATATATATGCTTGTACATGTATGTGTAGTGTGACCTAAGTGTAAGTAGAAGTAGCAAGATGTACCTGAAATCTTGCATGTTTATGAGAGACAAATGACACCAGCAATCCTACCATCATGTAAAACAATTACAAGCTTTTGTTTTACACTCGCTGTGTATTTATTCTTGTGAATTCTGTAAATATTTTTTTGTATCCTCAACACGCTAGCCATCTCCCACCAAGGCAGGGTGACCCCCAAAAAAAAACACTTCCACCATCATTCACACACAATCACTGTCTTTGCAGAGGCATGCAGATACAACAGTTCAGATGTCACTCCAAACAGCAAATATCCAAAACCTCTCCTTTAACCCCTTGACTGTCACAACCCCAAATCCTCAGGTGTCTCCTGGTGTCGCAAAGTTTCTAAAAAAAAAAAAAAAAAATTCTTATGAAATGATACAGAATCTTTTCCCGATTGTAATGACGCCAAAAGAACAAAATTTGATGGAAAACTGGCGGAATTACGCTCTCGCGAAGTTAGCGACCTCAGCAATATTTACGAATCGGCA
Source organism: Cherax quadricarinatus (assembly GCF_026875155.1). Taxonomy (NCBI): domain Eukaryota; kingdom Metazoa; phylum Arthropoda; class Malacostraca; order Decapoda; family Parastacidae; genus Cherax; species Cherax quadricarinatus. Next base: position 46,276,141 of record NC_069427.1, read on the forward strand.
ATTTCGCCCAGTTTGAGCCCTATTTTCGGCTAATTCCATCGTTCCAGTCGACCAAACTCATAGCTTTTTCTTTAGAACTCCATTTTTCTATCGATTGAGTATGAGACACTGCCCATTTACCGATTTCAACTATCCAATAACGTGGTCAGAAATTTGCAATTTGGCCAATTTCAAATTTCATGAAAATTAAAAAATATGACAATTTCAAAATAGGGTCGAGGCCCCTATGATATTACTCTAAGTTTCTATTTTGAATTTTTATTCAAACAAAAAATAGAAGATTTACTGTTATGCAGACTACTGCAATATTGTAATAATTGTATAAATAGTGTCAACCCATTCATGACTGCATATTAGAATGGCTACTTGGACATTTATTGGAAAATGACATCATTTGTTTACTTTTGAACATCAGCAAAAATCAAACACTTCCCCTACTTTGAGCTCCATTTCAAGGTTATTTTCATAGCAAAACCAATCAAAATCACATCTATTTCTATAATATGTTTTCCATTTTATCAACCGAGACCAAGAAAACGAGAATACACTCATAAATACTATACGAAAATAGACCACAAAGTCGGCATTTTAATTAAAAAAAATGGTTGGATTTTTTTTCTCATTTTGCACTGCATGCTGCAGGGTTTTTTTTATATGGTGCACACAGACCCATTCTCTCACATGTGGGCCTACCAGCTCCTCCTGCTTGATTTGAAGCCACTAGAATTTATGAGTATACGTAAGTCAAAAACGGTGGCTCGTAAGACGTATATATATGACTGAAACAGTCAAAGGGTTAAAGTGCAGGCATTGTACTTCCACCTCCAGGACTTGAGGCCAGCTAACCAGTTTCCCTGAATCCCTTCACAAAATATTACCCTGCTTACACTCCAACAGCTCATGTCCCAAAAACTATTTATCTCCACTCACTCCTATATAACATGCTCACACATGCTTGCTGCATGTCCAAACCCCTTGCACACAAAAGCTCTTTTACCCCCTCCATCCTTTCCTAGCACGACCCCTACCCCTCCTTCCCTCCACTACAGATTTATACACCCTCAAAGTCATCTCATTTTGCTCCATCCTCTCTAAATAACCAAACCACTTCAACAACCCCTCCTCAGCCCTCTGAATAATACTTTTAATAACTCCACACTTCAAATACATTCCATAAAACATAGCTGGCTAAAAACTTACAACAGTTGAGGACAATGTGAGAATGCAGTCGAGGTCCTCGACAAGCTTTTTGAAAGTTGGTCGTTGTAAAGGCTGACATCGCCAACATTCTTGCATGATCAAGTAGCTAGAAAAAAGTAGAGAACTTACATCAAGTGACTAGCTCATGAATAATGTTAACATATCAGAAGAAATAACACGTTCGACCAAATTCAATCCTCTTCAAACTTATTATTAGTGTATTATAAATATTAATTTAAAAAATTCTACAAAACTAGGGAGGCCAAGCCCATGATGACACTCTTCAGGTCACTTGTTCTATCTAGGCTGGAATATTGCTGCACTCTAACAGCACCTTTCAAGGCAGGTGAAATTGCCGACCTAGAAAATGTACAGAGAACTTTCACGGCGCGCATAACGGAGATAAAACACCTCAATTATTGGGAGCGCTTGAGGTTCCTAAACCTGTATTCCTGGAACGCAGGAGGGAGAGATACATGATTATATACACCTGGAAAATCCTAGAGGGACTAGTACCGAACTTGCACACGAAAATCACTCGCTACGAAAGCAAAAGACTTGGCAGACGATGCACCATCCCCCCAATGAAAAGCAGGGGTGTCACTAGCACGTTAAGAGACCATACAATAAGTGTCAGGGGCCCGAGACTGTTCAACTGCCTCCCATCACACATAAGGGGGATTACCAACAGACCCCTGGCAGTCTTCAAGCTGGCACTGGACAAGCACCTAAAGTCAGTTCCTGATCAGCCGGGCTGTGGCTCGTACGTTGGTTTGCGTGTAGCCAGCAGCAACAGCCTGGTTGATCAGGCTCTGATCCACCAGGAGGCCTGGTCACAGACCGGGCCGCGGGGGCGTTGACCCCCGGAACTGTCTCCAGGTAAACTCCAGGTAAAAACCTGAAAATTATATTTAAAAAAATATGGGAAGACAATAAACATGATATAGATTAAAAAGTTAATATTGTTGTGCATCAGCAAACATACACACACTGTATATGACAGCTAATGTAATAACATTAATTTCACAGTATGTATATATTATACTGACAGGCCCTGCTTTTCCAGTGCTTCTATAACAATTATTTACTTTAAAGTTACTCTAGGGAAAAAAATCATAAAATGGTAGTATATATGTGGTGATCAGTCAAGTACAGCAGTCACATCACGTTGTCAGTTTTGTCTCTTGCATTTATTTAAAAACAAGTCAGAACCCGTCATTAACCCTTAAATGGTCCAAACGTATATATACGTTTTTTCAACATTTGAAAGTATGTAAAAAAATGTACATCGTCTTTTTTTTTTTTACATTTGAAAATGTGTAAAAAAAAAATAGATCTATTTTTGGAGCACTACAGATTTGAACATGGATCTATTTGGACCGTTTAAGACTTAATAGTTACAAGCGATTTACTTCTTTATTTTGCCTAGATACTATACAATATTACTGATCTGATTTGAACTGTATTTTGTAAAAAGCTGCTGCCCCCCTCGATGGGAAAAATACTCTAATCACCTTCAGTGCCAAAAATTTTTTTGGCACCAAACCTTGCTATCAGGTTTCTCTCATGTTTTTGTAAGTGCTCAACCTATAAAATTTAAATTTTATACGTTGCTTATTTTTTTGCTTTTAATCTTTTTTTTTAAAACCCAAAATTTTCCCTAAAATTTTTTTTTTTTTTTTTGTACAGGGGTCCTCGGTATACGTCCGTTTTGGAATAACCCAACTTGAAAAAATGCCCTTTTGGATGCGAAAATTTTGCTGATAAAACCTTTGTTTGGAAATTGATCATGTGCTAGAACTTTATGGGTCAAAATGAGTCACGACACTGCTCTGAATCCCTTGACACAGAGTTAATCCTGAAAGAGTTTTAAAAGATAACTTTACTACCACCCAGATAACTCCATTGACAAAGCCGGCAGGAATTTCTACAGAACGATGAACTCTGCTTGAAGAAATTTTGGGGCCAAAGTGCTAAAAGGGGGGTTTTGAGGGTTTTCCCCCCTTTCGGGGTTTTGGCTGTACTAGTAGGGGCTTTCGCGCCGGGGCCCTTGACGTACTAGTACGAAAAATTTCTGCGCCCTTCAAATCTCGCGAGAAAAGGCTGGTGGCCAGGTTTTTAGAGAATGGGGTGTGGTGGTCGGTGGCACGGTAGAAAAAAAATTGGGACCCAGTGGCGCATTTTGGGGAATGCCATTTTAGTAGGCGTTGTTCGCCCCTGTCTCATGGTAAGAAGCCCTCACTTGGTGAATTGGGACCTTTTTTTTCCCCGGGGGCAGTTCTAATACAGTGGGAAATGCCATGAAGATGATTTCAAGGGTTTTGGTAGGTTTTGACCGAAACTAAGACCTAATATCGGGGGTGAGGAAAACCCCAAAAAACCCTCAGCCTTCCACCCTGCTGCTGGGCCGTCTTGTTCACGTTCAGTTGTACCGAAACAAAAAGGAAAAATCCTATTTTCCTAAATCCCCGACTCAGATGTGAGCATTGGAGATAAGTGATATGAATATGAAATACAACTCTTGAAACCCGTTTCCTTTGTGTAGTGAATTCAAATTTTCCAGGAAATGTCAGTAATCGACAAAACATGCGTTCCGGGAGTGTGGGCCCTATGTTTTTTCCAAGGGGGAAAGGAGTACATCTCAAGGTACATCCCAGGCTGTACAACAGGAAAAAGACAGGAAAAGACATGACAGGTTGCATTGGGATGGAAAATGTGCATGGGGTGGTTCCGACGGTGAGGGACCAGCAGGGGCCCTGCTGCCACCCCGCCGCGCCTCAGCTGACACAACAAAGATCTTTTGGGGAGATTATAAACAAAGTCAAACCTGGTGATTTTCAACCAGGTCCCAAAAAGAAAAAAGAGGCAAAAAGGGGAAATCTCCTTCCAAACATAAATTCCCCCTCATCCCCTTTTCAGCACTATTTAGTAGGCACCAACTCTTGCAGCAAATTAAAACGAGGTTAAATTTGCATTTTTTTCATCTAATTCTTTTGATTTTTATGTATTTTAGTATTAAAACAGTTTTAAATTCATATTTTAGTGTAAAGCAGTGTTTAAATTATTTTATACAACCCCATCAATGTATAATATACCAATAACAATAGGATTTTTTTTCATGGAAACGGATTAATTGTTTTTCATGTATTTCTTACGGGAAAATTCATTTGGTATACGTCCTGTTTGATACAAATCCAAGGTCCTCAAACGGATTAAGGATGTATACCGAGGTACCACTGTAAATCTATGGGAAAATATAATTTGCTACAAGAATTCACAAATTTTTAATTTTAAAAATGCGACCCTTCTGTTAATCAGAGACTTCTTGTGTTACTGTTAATATACAGTGTCCACAAAAAAGTTCCCTAATTTCAAACAGGTATAACATGTAAGTTTATTGTAATAATCTTTCACAGTTAGTAGCTTCAGGTGCAAGATTTCATTCAGTTTCATGTGGTATAGGGAAGCATTAAAAGCACTCAGTGTGCGCCCCTCTGGTTGCTCGGCAAACATCAATGCGATAGTCCAGTTTGGTCCAGACACACTGCAGTATATCTGGTGTTATCATGCAAACTGCTTCAGTGATCAAAATTTTCAGCTACTCCAGGGTTGCAGGTAGTGGTAGTATGTAAACTTTGCTCTTCATGTACCCCCCAAAGAAAGAAGTCACAAACAGTTAGGTCCGTTGACCTCTGCAAGTGGCCTGCGAGGTCACCGGACTTGTTTGCGACTTCTTTCTTTGGAGGTACGTGAAGAGCACAGTTTACATACCACCACTACCTGCAACCCTGGAGGAGCTGAAAATTTCGATCACTGAGGCAGTTTGCACGATAACGCCAGATATGCTGCAGTGTCTGGACTGACCTGGACTACCACATCGATGTTTGCCGAGCAACCAGAGGGGTGCACATCGAGTGCCTTTAATGCTACCCTATACCACATGAAACTGATTGAAATCCTGCATCTGAAGATACTAACCGTCAAAGATTATTACAATAAAGTTACATGTTATACCTGTTTGAAATCAGGGAATGTTTTTGTGGACACCTTTTCTGTATGTAAAACTATAGTTGTCCTCTATAAAATGTATTTTTTGTTAATATTTTTGAGTGTCTGGAATGGATTAACTGGATTTACATTATCTTATGGGAAATATTAACAAAAATACATTTTATAAAAATAACTATAGTTTTACATACAGAAAAGGGATAATGAAATTCGAGGGACCACTGTATATGCACATGATGTCCACAACATCTTTTTCTAATTTAAAATTTATGTTTGTCAAGATGGTAACAGATATGAAAGTGCAGTTTTTTATATATGACTGACTACTTTATTCAGTCTGTTACTCCAACATGTCTCACCTGGTTTTTCCAATACCATTGTTTATTCTAACACAATAGTCACTGCTATTTGGAAGCCATAATTCTCCACAAGTCCTTACAGGAGTTTAAATGTATTATATCAGAGAAGCATGGGAATACATTTGATGGGGCCATCATCTGCCAGAGAACTGCATTTCCATATTCTTTACTATATAACATTTTTTTTTAAATAGGAAAAGGGCTGTGAACCTTGAGGAACTGTCTACTAAGGTATTTTAACCTTATTCACATTTGCTTATGTCAAGAGTACAGTAAGTGTATAAAGTAACCTTAAAATTTGAGCCAAATAAGACATTTGATAAGCAAACTAAATGAAGTTAAATAAGGAGGACACACAACACAAATGCAAATTCTTTCACATTTCAAGTAAATCAGCTGAAGTCTTGAGAAATTTACCAGAAAACATAATGCATCTCATACACTGTAATTATGTTAGTTAATTTTCTATTAGATATACAAAGAGGCATGCAAATGCATCATTTACATCCAGAAAATTACTCTCCTTGTACACTATAAACAGATAAATAATTACATGTTAAGTGGACAGTTTGAAGGTTTTTCCATTCTATATCCTTCTTGCAACAATTGGAAAAGTTTTTCAACTGGTACTGCTGGATAAGGTGTACCTCCTAGTGTCATAATTTCCCATAACAGGATACCAAATGACCACCTGCAGCATCAAAAAATTTATTATCAGTATTGGAAAAATATTATTTATACATGATGAACATAACTGTTGCCAACACAAATGGTGTTAGGAGGTAACTTACAATGTTTTTGTTGCTATAGCAATGAATGAGGGATTGCATCAGATTAGAATATGAAAGAACAATAGGAAGATGCAAGTGTACTGAGGAGAGTTCGAGGAGGTTCCTGGCCAGGACCCCTGGAAGAGAATATGGGTACAGTATGCTTAAGCTACTGTGAGGAGCTCCATTCTGGATGACATAGTAAGCTGTTATTGTCAACAATCATTGTGTCTGACCAGCAAGAGAATTCACATGCCAAATGAAGCTAAAGAATGAGTTTGATAACAGCAAGACAGAAGCGACTAGAGAGACATGCAGTAAGACAGCAGACACTATAGAGATTTAGAGAGAAGCATGTATAGTAGTCCAATGTATGTGCCATAATAATTCTTATCACTTCTACTGTTCCATTTATTGTACATATAACTCAAATTGTGACATCTTAATCTTCCTATTGCTGTTTTTCAATCATTTAGCCCCTTCACTGTCCAAAACCCAAAAATTTCCAGCGTTCACAGTGTCTAGATTTTCCAAGGGAAAAAACATTTGTTCTCCAGAAATGTTAATCTTTTTCTGAAGGTTACCTGGATACCTGGAGGTTACCTGGATACCTGGAGGTTACCTGGATACCTGGAGGTTACCTGGATACCTGGAGGTTACCTGGATACCTGGAGGTTACCTGGATACCTGGTTACCTGGTTACCTGGAGGTTACCTGGATACCTGGAGGTTACCTGGATACCTGGAGGTTACCTGGATACCTGGAGGTTACCTGGATACCTGGAGGTTACCTGGATACCTGGAGGTTACCTGGATACCTGGAGGTTACCTGGATACCTGGAGGTTACCTGGATACCTGGAGGTTACCTGGATACCTGGAGGTTACCTGGAGGTTACCTGGATACCTGGAGGTTACCTGGATACCTGGAGGTTACCTGGTTACCTGGATACCTGGAGGTTACCTGGATACCTGGAGGTTACCTGGATACCTGGAGGTTACCTGGATACCTGGAGGTTACCTGGATACCTGGAGGTTACCTGGATACCTGGAGGTTACCTGGTTACCTGGAGGTTACCTGGATATCTGGAGGTTACCTGGATACCTGGAGGTTACCTGGTTACCTGGAGGTTACCTGGATGTTACCTGGATACCTGGAGGTTACCTGGTTACCTGGAGGTTACCTGGATACCTGGAGGTTACCTGGATACCTGGATACCTGGAGGTTACCTGGATACCTGGAGGTTACCTGGATACCTGGAGGCTACCTGGATACCTGGAGGTTACCTGGAGGTTACCTGGATACCTGGAGGTTACCTGGATACTTGGAGGTTACCTGGTTACCTGGAGGTTACCTGGATACCTGGAGGTTACCTGGATACCTGGAGGTTACCTGGATACCTGGAGGTTACCTGGATACCTGGAGGTTACCTGGATACCTGGAGGTTACCTGGTTACCTGGAGGTTACCTGGATACTGGAGGTTACCTGGATACCTGGAGGTTACCTGGATATCTGGAGGTTACCTGGATACCTGGAGGTTACCTGGTTACCTGGTTACCTGGATGTTACCTGGAGGTTACCTGGATACCTGGAGGTTACCTGGATACCTGGAGGTTACCTGGAGGTTACCTGGATACCTGGAGGTTACCTGGATACCTGGAGGTTACCTGGAGGTTATTCCGGGGATCAACGCCCCTGCGGCCCGGTCCATGATCAGGCCTCCCGGTGGATCAGGGCCTGATCAACTAGGCTGTTACTGCTGGCCGCACGCAGTCCAACGTACGAGCCACAGCCCGGCTTATCCAGCACTGACTTTAGGTATCTGTCCAGCTCTCTCTTGAAGGCAGCCAGGGGTTTATTGGTAATTCCCCTAATGCTTGATGGGAGGCTGTTGAACTGTCTTGGGCCCCGAATACTTATGGTATTTTCTCTTAGTGTACCAATGGTGCCCCTTTTAAATTGGGGGTATTTTGCATCGCCTGCCCAGTCTTACTTTCATAGGGAGTGATTTCTGTGTGCAGATTTGGGACCATTCCTTCCAGGATTTTCCAAGTGTAGATTATGATACATCTCTCTCCCCTGCGTTCCAACGAGTACAAGTAAAGTGCTTCCTAGCATTTCCAGTAGTTAAGGTGCTTGACAGAACTTATATGTGCAGTAAAGGATATCTTTACACTCTCTAGATCTCCATTCAAAGCAGGTGAAATTGCAGATGATAATGTACAGCAGTATTCCAGCCTAGAGAGAACAAGTGATTTGAAAAGGATCATCATTGGCTTGGCATCTCTCGTTTTGAACATTCTCATTATCCATCCTATCATTTTCTTTGCACTTGTGATTGTGGCAATGTTGTGATCCTTGAAAGTGAGATCCTCAGACATTACTACTCCCAGGTCCCTTATATTATTTTTCCACTCTATTGTATGGCCAGAGTTTGTAGTATACTCTGTTCTAGTTATTATCTCCTTCAGTTTTCCATAACGGAGTAGTTGGAATTTGTCCTCATTGAACATCACATTGTTTTCCGTTGCCCACTGGAAAACTTTGTTTATATCTTCTTGGAGGTTGACCGCGTCCACAGCAGGTGACAGCTTCATGCAGATCCTAGTATCATCCGCAAAGGATGATATGGTGCTGTGGTGTATATCTCTATGCCTGATATGAGGATGAGGAATAAGGTGGGGGCAAGTACTGTGCCTTGTGGAACAGAGCTCTTCACTATGGCAGCCTCTCATTTAACTCTGTCAACCGCTACTCTTTGTGTTCGATTTGTTAGGAAGTTGAAGATCCATCTCCCCACTTTCCCAGTTATTCCTTTAGCATGTATTTTGTGCGCTATTACGCCGTGATTGCATTTGTCAAACGCTTTTGCAAAGTCGGTGTATATTACATCTGCATTCTGATTTTCTTCCAGTGCATCCAAGGCCATATCATAGTGATCCAGTAGCTGTGAGAGGCAGGAGCGACCTGCCCTGAACCCATGTTGCCCTGGATTGTGCAGATTTTGGGAATCCAGGTGATTTGCAATCCTGCTTCTTAGCACTCTTTCAAAGATTTTTATGATGTGGGACGTCAGAGCTATTGGTCTATAGTTCTTAGCTAATGCTTTGCTGCCACCTTTATGGAGTGGGGCTATATCCATTGTTTTAAGTGACTGTGGAATTTCACCCATGTCCAAGCTCCTCCTCCATAGTGTACTCAGGGCACGCGAGAGGGGTGTCTTGCAGTTCTTAATGAATACAGAGTTCCACGAGTCTGGGCCCGGGGCAGAGTGCACGGGCATGTTGTCAATGGCTTTTTCGAAGTCTATCGAGTTAGGGTAATGTTGGAAATCTGGCATACATTTACGGAGTTATGAGGCTCATTCATGAAGAAATCATTTGGGTCATCGATCCTCAGACTGATTAGTGGCTCACTAAACACAGAGTCGTACTGGGATTTCAGCATTTCACTCATTTCCTTGTTGTCATCTGTGCAAGTCCCATCCTGTCTGAGTAAGGGCCCGATACTAGATGTGGTATTTGCCTTGTTTTTGGCATATGAAAAGAAATATTTTGAATTTCTTTCAATTTCACTAATAGCTTTAAGCTCCTCCTGTCTCTCCTGGTTCCTGTAAGAGTCATTTAATTAAGTTCGATAGTTTCCACTTCCCTGGTCAGCACCTCCTTTCGTGTATCAGATATTCTAGCACTCCTGAGGAGCTCAGTGACTCTTCGTCGTCTTCTGAAGAGAGAGCGTCTTTCTCTCTCCAGCTTACTCCTGCTCTTCTTCTTTCTTAGGGGAATATGCCTAGAACATGCTTCAGCTGCCAGGAAGTTGATCCTTTCAAGGCACTGGTTTGGATCCATGTCATTTAAGATATCTTCCCAACATGACACCAAAAGCATGAAATTTTAGTGTAAACTAACAGAATCATGCAGGCGCAATTTAGCGATCTGAGCATAATTTATTCATCAGTGATTCCTATTTCAAGCCATTTCCAAAGCTCAATTCAACCAAATTCTTAGCCATTTCATTATTATGCCTATGATGAGCACAAGAAACTACCCATTGGCAATCTGGCCAATTTTACACAAAATTACAACAATTCCAATTTAAAAACAGAGTCCAAAATAAAAAATGTAGATATTTCAGGCACTAAAACAGTTCCTCTGTTCATTAATCATGACCGCAGGCCTCCCATTCTGAATTCATCATGTATGTGTGTGGGGGGGGGGGGGGTTGAGGAGTAGTATTTGAATATGATAGGTAAATTCCAAAACTCACACATCTGACTGTGAAGTATATACTCCGTGGAATAGTGCCTCTGGTGCCATCCATTTCAGAGGTAGTCGCCCTTCACTTGTCTTTCGGTAATAATCTTGACTGTGAATGTCTCGTGCCAGACCAAAATCTGCAATTTTCATGATTCGATCTTCACTGACTAGAACATTGCGTGCAGCAAGGTCACGGTGGATGCACTGTTGAGAGAATAGCAATATACAATTAGATACATCTGAACTACTATTAACCTGAAACCTAAATACATGTACAGTAAATACATCCATTCTTTGATTTCTACATAAAAAAACCACAATACTGTATATCAAGTAACTGGAACCTCTGGTCATGTTATTTTTCTGTAAAGTTAATCAAGAAAATCTCCGCATTATAGTCTTGTGAATACCAGTTAGAGAGAACTGGCATTATATTTTGAGTAAATGATGTACACAAGTGAAGAATGAGTACAAGTAATTTTAGAATAAATGATGTACGATAGTGAATGCTTCTGATTACTATTGTATTGAATTGAGCTAGTAATTTTACCAACATGATTATAAAACTATATTATAAAGCATTCTGACTTTTTATTGTATTGTAATTTCATATAATATCAGTACTTTACTCCTTTAATAATACCCGTCCGATATTCCATCCGAGGCAGGCGTAACCAAAAATGAAAAAGAAAATTCTCTCTTTTGAAATTTACTGTGAAAACCAACAGTAGAAAATTTTAGCCCTTGTAGCATTTTATGTTTACATCACGCACTACTGAAGAAGAATTCTGTTACTCCCTTACAATAAATATGACGTTCCAATGAACACTGTATGATTATATGAGATGAGTGGTTAGATTTTAATTACAAGGAATGCCTTCCATTAACTTAGTATCACAGTCCCCGGGTTTTCCCCATATTAATGCCATTACCTTTAGAGGCTCTGTCGTAAACAAAATTCTCATAGGAATCTGTTTCCCTTTCCATTATACGATAATGGAAATCCAAAATTCATTGTGCAACAGCACCGCAAACTTTATGATTAAAAATTTTTCACCATTTGACAATTTTCTTAATTTTAATAGCACACAAATGGAAGACAATGCACAGCTTTGTTACTACTTTCTTTAACCAATATAATGACTCTACCCTTTACACGAGGATTGGTAGAAGATTTTGGGATGGGAGTATTTTGGGAAAAGCCAAAAGTGATAATAGTTGTAAATGTTTTAGAAGGAGCAATTCCCCTGGCCATTAGGACTTGAGATAGCGTACAAGTTTTTCTGGGTACTTCCAATTCTTCTTTTAATCCATTTTCGGACCAGCCTTGAGGTCCACTGGTACTCTGTCCGCAGTACCAAATCTGTATAGAGCTTGTACCTCCCAATTCATTGCCGGGTTTCAGCATAAAATGGGTCTAACACATGTGTCATTGTAAAAATACACTGGCCCCTTTCAGTAGCTTGTGTTGAGCGCGATTTTATCCATAAAGCTTGCAGTGCAAAACCGTTACTATGTAATCATTTCACTCTTTTAAGTAAATGGATTCCACAACTGTATATATACGTTCCTTCCAGGTGCCCAAACCCTTAAAATTTTTAATTTCATAAATATCTACTTTTTATTGGAACTAGAAGACTTTTTCAATGTGTTATTGCAGAAAAACAAAAAACACTACTCACTAATATGAGACCAAATGTTCCTAGATGTCGGAGCAACTCGGCTGGCTTGCAAACCTGGCCCATATACGTTTCTCATGAATTTTATAGGTTTTTTATGTTCGGGATACAGGTAAAATTTTTGTTTGTTTTAAAACTTTTTTCTACCGGATATTATGGTACGAAAATTTTCCATTACAAACCACACTGAATACATTTACACCTGCTTGGCCAAATGCTTAAATATATACAAGTTTATTTTAGTCCCCGCAATTTCGGATATTGTAGATAAATGAAAAGTTAGAATAAAAATGGGTTAATAAACTTGGTAATACATATTAAAAAATAAAAATGAATATATGTAATTGTAATAGCCGAGCCCTGTTAACAAGAGCCATACAGTGAGCATGTGTGGAAACATAAGAATCATGATGTGATGTTCAAAGAAAAAAGTTATACTGGCCTCCAAGCGTATAGTAGTAGTTACTTCGGTGCGCGGAAATAATTGGAAAAATTAAAAAAAAGAAGGTAGATTTTTTTTATGGAGAAAAAGATAGCAGCTTTTCAAGAAGTGGTTTAAAGGTATGAATCGAAAAAGTGGGTCAATACTCACTAAAAATAATGAGGCGAGAAAGTTTTGGGAGATGCTAAGTGACAGCACATCGAGTCCTTTTCCAAGTTGCAGAGAATGTGGTAGACCTTTTTATTTTATATTTTTTATAAATTTTTAGTTTGAGAATGTATAATTTTATAGTAGTACCCCTTGTTTCTTTTATAAAAGTGGTTTGTTCTGGAACACTAGTTTAAGGTAGTGAAATAGTATAAAGATTGTACAAAATGACAGGTTTGTGGATTATTACTGTATAAGCCATTTTTACTAAATTGTCAGAATATATACCACAGATATATAGTCCACAAGTGTTCTGGATATGTGGTAAGAATAAAATCAAAAGAAAATTTAAAAAAAAAAGAATTAATAATAAAAGTAATAATAATAATAAAATAATATGTAAATATGGTAAGTAATAAGTTCCCTTGAAGCATGTAAAACAAGCCTCAGTCCACCCTTGACAGTGACATGATAAGATGAGATAACATAAGAAACAGATGATTGCTGATGTTACGAATGAAAAGAAGTTGGATGTCCTGGCCCTAAGCGAAACAAAGCTGAAGGGGGTAGGGGAGTTTCAGTGGGGGGAAATAAATGGGATTAAATCTGGAGTATCTGAGAGAGCTAGAGCAAAGGAAGGGGTAGCAGTAATGTTGAAGGATCAGTTATGGAAGGAGAAAAGAGAATACGAATGCGTAAATTCAAGGATTACGTGGATTAAAGTAAAGGTTGGATGCGAAAAGTGGGTCATAATAAGCGTTTATGCACCTGGAGAAGAGAGGAATGTAGAGGAGAGAGAGAGATTTTGGGAGATGTTAAGTGAATGTATAGGAACCATTGAACCAAGTGAGAGAGTAATTGTGGTAGGGGACCTGAATGCTAAAGTGGGAGAAACTTTTAGAGAGGGTGTGGTAGGTAAGTTTGGGGTGCCAGGTGTAAATGATAATGGGAACCCTTTGATTGAACTTTGTATAGAAAGGGGTTTAGTTATAGGTGATACATATTTCAAGAAAAAGAGGATAAATAAGTATACAAGATATGATGTAGGGCAAAATGACAGTAGTTGTTGGATTATGTATTGGTAGATAAAAGACTGTTGAGTAGACTTCAGGATGTACATGTTTATAGAGGGACCACAGATATATCAGATCACTTCTTAGTTGTAACTACACTGAGAGTAAAAGGTAGTTGGGATACAAGGAGAATAGACGCATCAGGGAAGAGAGAGGTGAAGGTTTATAAACTAAAAGAGGAGGCAGTTAGGGTAAGATATAAACAGCTATTGGAGGATAGATGGGCTAATGAAAGCATAGGCAATGGGGTCGAAGAGGTATGGGGTAGGTTTAAAAATGTAGTGTTAGAGTGTTCAGCAGAAGTTTGTGGTTACAGGAAAGTGGGTGCGGGAGGGAAGAGGAGCGATTGGTGGAATGATGATGTAAAGATAGTAAGGGAGAAAAAGTTAGCATATGAGAAGTTTTTACAAAGTAGAAGTGATGCAAGGAGGGAAGAGTATATGGAGAAAAAGAGACATTAAGAGAGTGGTAAAGCAATGTAAAAAGAGAGCAAATGAGAGAGTGGGTGAGATGTTATCAACAAATTTTGTTGAAAATTAAGAAAAAGTTTTGGGAGTGAGATTAACAAGTAAAGGAAGCCTAGAGAAAAAAAGGATTTGTCAGTTAAAATAGGAGAGGAGGTTTTTAAAAGGGAAGTTAGGGTATTGGGAAGAGGGAAAGGGAAATATTTTGAGGAATTTTTAAATGTGTGAAGATAGGGAAATGTGTTTTTGTTATAGGGCAAGGAGAAATAAATCTTGTAGGAGTGAGGAAGACCATTTTGTGTTTTGGGGGGGAAAGTTCTGAGGAGTAGGAAAAAATGAAAGGGGGAAAGGCACCCGGGGTTTGATGGGATAAAGATAAAATTTAAAAAAGCAGGTGGGGAATAGTTTTGGAGGGGTTTGGGTGAAATTATTTAATAATGTATGGAAGGGGGAAAGTACCCCAGGGATTGGGGAGAGCTGCATATTCCTTCGTATAAAGGCAAAGGGGCAAAAGAGAGTGCAAAATTTATAGGGGGAAAGTTGTTGGTTTACTGGAAAGTGTATGTTAGAGTTATTATTGAAAGAATTACAGTAAGGCGAGAAGGATAGAGAGAACAAAAAGGGGGCTTTAGGGGAAAAGGGAGGGGGTTGTGGCCAGGTTTTTTACAGTGAAACATATAAGGAAAATATTTGATAAGGGTAAAAGGGGTTTTTTGGTTTAGGATTTTGGAAAAAAGCATTGACAGGGTGGATAGGGGGGCAATTGGGCGTTTTTGCAGGGGTATGGTGTAGGAGTAGGGTTTCTGAAAGCAGTGAAGTTTTTACGAAAGTGAGGCTCAAGTTAGAGTATGTGGAAAGGGGAAATTTTTTTCCAGTAAAAAGTAGGCCTTAGACAAGGATGTGTGATGTCACCATGGTTGTTTAAAATATTTTAGGGGGTTGTAAAGAAGTAAATGCAGGTCTTGGCAAAGGGTGGGTTAAAAGATAAAGAACGCACATAAAGTGGGGTTGTCACAGTTCTTTTGCTGATGACAGTGCCTTGGGAGATTTGAAAAAATTGCAGAGGTTGGTGGGTGAATTTGGGTAGGGTATCCAAAGAAGAAAATTAAAGTGAATACAGGAAAGGAAGGGGTTTTGGGAAAAAAAGATTAGGTGATGAAAAAATTGGGGGTTTAATTGGAGGAGAGATAGGGGGGTGAAGTATTCAGTATTTGGGGGTGGACGTGTCAGCGGATGGGTCTAGAAAGTGAGGTGAAAATTTAAAAATTTATGAGGGGGAAAGGGGGGAGCGGTCATTAGGGGTCTGTGGAACAAAGAACTTTGTCCCTTGGAAGCAAAAAGGGAATGATGAGAGTATAGTTTTTTAAACACTCTTTATGGGTGTGAAGCAGAGGGGGATGAATTTTGGGCAGGGGAGGAGAAGGCTGGAGGCAGGGGGAATGTCATGTCTGAGGGCAATTTGTGGTTGGGGAATTTTTAATGCAAAAGGGAAAAAGTAGTTTTGGGAAATTTGGAGGAGGGGGTTGGGGGGTTACCCAAAAATGTTGTCCAAGGGGTGAGGAAGGGTTTTTCCCAGGTGGGTTTGGGGGTGTTTGAAAATGGGGGGCGAAAAAAAAAGACTTCAAAAAGGTATCAGTCCGGAGTGGAAGGAGGCGGAGTAGGGGGCAGCCTAGGAAAGGTTGGGGGGAGGGGGGAAAGGAGGTTTTGTGTGCGGGTGGGGGTTTGGGCTTCCAGCAGGGAAGCGTGAGCGTGTTTGAAAAGGATGAATTGGGGACAAATTTGGGTTTTTAAAACCTGTAATCAAAAAAAACCCTTCGGGAAGACAGTGATGGAGTGAATGAAAAATGAAAAGTTTTTTTTTTTCGGCAAAACCCCGCCCTTTGGGGGGAATCGGCCAGGGGTGTTAATAAAAATACTTTTCTATCTTTCTTTTTTTTCAACCACCCCCATATCCCACCCAAAGGGGGGGGACCCAAAAGGAAAAAAAGAAAGTTTTTTTCCCTTTTTCAATTTTTTAATATATACAGGAAAAGAGGTTTCTAGCCCCCCTTGGGGTTTCCCGGCATTTTAAATCCCTTGCAACCCCGAAAGGCTTACGGAGGGAAAAATTTGTTCCACTTCCCATTTAAAATTATATATATTTATTTTATATATATTATATATATATATATATATATTATATTTTATAAATATAATATATTACGTAAAAAATATATCTCCATTGGGGGAAATGGGAAAAAAATTTTTCCCCGAAACCCTGCATGTTGTGAGGGCAATTAAAAAGGGAGGAGCAAGGGGCTAGTAGAAACCCCTTCTCCTGTATATATTACTAAATGTAAAAGGGGAAACTTTTGTTTTTTCCCTTTTTGGGCCCCCCCGCCTCCGGGGGGATACAGCCGGGGTTTTGAAAAAAAAGAAAGAAAGATATGTTATATTGTATATATATAAGTGTGGCATTTGTGGATTTGGAAAAGGGGGTATGACAGGGTGGATAGGGGGGAATGTGGCAGATGTTTGCAGGTGTATGGGGTAGGTGGTAAGTTTCTGAAAGCAGTAAGATTTTTACGGGATGTGAGGGCCCCAAGTTTGAGTATGTAGGAAAGAGGGGAAAAAAATTTTGTAAAAGTAGGCCTTTTTACAAGGATGTTTGATGTCACCGTGGTTTTTAAAAATATTTATAGATGGGGTTTTTAAAGAAGTAAAAAGCGAGGGTTTTTGGGGAAGAGGCGGGGAGTTTAAAAAATAAAAAAATCAAACATAAAGTGGGGGTTGCCACAGGGTTTCCTTTTTCGTGGGGCACGTCTCTTGGGGGGGATTTTGAAGAGAAGTTGCAGAGATTGGTGGATGAATTTGGTTTGGGTGTTTCAAAAGAAGAAAATTAAAAGTAATACAGGGAAAAAAGTAAGGTTAAAGAGGATAAAAAAAAGATTAGGTGATAAAAGATTGGATATGATGGAGGGAGAGGTAGGAGGAGGTGAATCATTTCAGATATTTGGGAGTTGATGTGTCAGCGGAGGGTTATGAAAGAGAGGTGAATCATAGAATTGATGAGGGGAAAAGGGTGGGGGGGTTGCATTGGAGTCTGTGGGACAAAAAAATTTGCCCTTGGAGGCAAAGAGGGGAATGTATGAGGGTTTGTTTTACCAACGCTTTTATGGGGGTAAAGCAGGGTGATGAATGTTGCAGGGGAAAAGGCTGGGGGCAGGGAGATGTCATGCTGAGGGCAAGGTGGTGTGAATATAAAGCAGAGAATTGGAGTTTGGAAATTAGGAGGAGGTGCGGGATTACCCAAAACTGTTGTCAGAGGTGAGGAAAAGGGTTGTTGAGGTGGTTCGGACATGTGAGGAATGGAGCGAAACAATGATTCAAGAGTGTTCAGTCTGTGTGGAAAGGGAAAGGGGGGAGTAGGGGGAAACTAGGAAGGGTTGGGGGGGGGGGGTAAAAAGGCGGTTTTGTGTGCGAGGGGCTGGGACATCCAGCAGGCATCCGTGAGCGTAGTTTTATAGAGTGAATGGAGACAAATGTTTTCAATACTTGACGTCTGTTGGATGGTGTGAGCAAAGTAACATTTAATGAAGGGTTCGGAAACAGGCAGGCCGGACTGAGTCCTGAGATGGGAAGTACAGTGCCTGCACTCTGAAGGAGGGGTTTTAATGTTGTGCAGTTTTAAAAACTTTAGTGTAAAGCACCATCTGGCAAGACAGTGATGAAGTGATTGATGGGAAAAGTTTTTTCATTTTCGGGCCAACCCTGCCTTGGTGGGAGTCGGCCAGTGTGAAAAAAAAAAATTATAGTATATATATATATTATATATATATATTATATATAATAATATATATATACCTATATTATAGATTATATATATAAAATATATATATATATATTTATATAAAATATATATATTTATATAAAAAATATATATATATATAAATATATATATATATATATATATATATATATATATATATATATACACATACAACACCACACACACAGTGTAACCTCAAAAATCGAACTTAAATCCGTTTCCAGGAGCTAGTTCTAATTTCGAAAAGTCTGAATTCGCAAGCAATATTTTCCTTGAATGGAATACAATTAATCCGTTCCCAGAAACCCCAAAGGGGGATAAATACATTTTTATATATATTAATTACAGTTTTTACATACCACAAATACTGTAGTTTTTAATTATGTATAGTAATCATATAAATAACTTTTTTTACCTACCTATATTGAAGAATTGGTGATGGCAATCTGGAAGTAGGGAGGAGGAGAGAGGGAGTTGGGGTTAGTGTTTTTGGAAGAGAATCCCCTCCATGAGGACTTTTCAGGCAAAGCCCTCTCTGGGGATACTTCCCTTCTCTGTCTTAATGGCCTCTAGGACCACTTGAGAGTCCTGGACCCCTGTCCTCATCACAAAATACCTGTCCACAGTCCTCTGATTTCTTCTGGCACTCTTTAACATTTCCCCTAAAATGGGGAACATGGTTTCCGGCTGTCACAGAACTTGTTGCAAAGATGCTTGTTTTCAGCTTTGCTCAGGTGGTAAACATTCTGCACAACATTTGGACATCATTCCACTTGGCACAAATGCTCTCTTAAACTTTTTGAAGAAGGCACCTCATCCCCACTCCCTCTTTCTCCTCCTCCTCTGAAGCAAGTTCCTCAGCTGTGGTCTGATACTGCTCCAGATGAAGCTCTTGCAGCTCTTCTGTGGTTAGCTCTTCCCTGTGGGTCCTCCACCAACTCTTCCACAATTCTCTACCACTCACCTCCAACCCAGGGTGTTCCCCAATGCCACAATAGAATCCACAATAGGCCGAGGGTGAGCTGGGTCAAGGTCATGCCCAAACCCTTCAAATCACCTCTTTTGGACACAATCTGGCCACAATTGTCTCCAAGAAAGCAGAGTTCAAAGCCTGGGAGTCACCCCTTACCTATAAAGGCTTCTTATGGAGTTGTAGATGTTGAAGTGATTCCTCCAGAACTCTCTTAGGGTCACCTTCGTGTCTGTGGTCACTTCAAAGCACTTTTCAAACCTGCTTTTTGTGTAGAGTTTTTTTTGAAGTTAGAAATGACCTGCTGGTACCCATGGTTTTGATGATGAGCAGGAGCATGGTTCCCATTAACAAGGAGGCACTTGGTGGCAATTTTCTTTTCCTGGAGGTATTTTTTTTCACACTGGGGCCAAACACTTCCATAGACCAACTCTTTGAAAATTTGTCCATTGTGACCCATGCCTTATGATTAGCTTTCCCACAAGACACAAACTTGTTCGTAAAGACATTGTTTTTTTCTTAACACTCTGGGATTTTTCTTGAGTGATACACCAGTAAGGCTTCACTTTTAAAATCACCACTAGCAAAAGCACAGAATAAAAGAGTAAGTCTTCTCTTTCATAGGCTTGTGCCTGGCAGTGCCTTTTCCTCCTGTGTGATGAAGGTCCATTTTTTGGCATTTTCTTCCAAAACAAAGCCTGTTTCGTCACAATTAAACACTTGTTCAGGTTTCAAATCTTCAATGTCTATGGTACCCACCTTAAACTCCTTACCAAACCACCTCTCAGCAGCCCATTTGTCTGGAACTTGGCTCCTCACCATGTCTTACAAACAATGAGTAACCACTAAACGCTTCTTATATCTGTCAAACCTGCAGCCTCTGCTGGCCTTAAATTCACTATCAGCAAACTGGTCCAGAGTTTTCGTACCAGATCGGCATGCAACTTCCTTGCCTTTTCACCAATAATCGTCTCTGAAACACTACCACCTGCATCTCTTAATCCTTTGATCCACACCACGAACAACTTCTGCACCCTCTTCAACTATTTCGTGGTCTTTTTTTTTTGGGTTAGCATATCACACCTTTCGCAACATGAGCTTCTTGATTTGTTCTTGTCTTTGCCGGAATAGAACCAATGGTCAAAACTTGTTTTTTCCCATACATCCTGGCAAGCTCAACAAGTCTCACACCACTCTATACTTCTGTATTATTTCCTTCTTCACATCTATGGTGTTTCTCACTTTCTTTACCACAGGGGTCCACTAGCAAGTTTTTTTGGGGCCCATGGCACTTTTTTCACAGCCCCACAAGCAAAAACAAACAAAATAATTGTAAAATGTGTGAATGAGATTGAGGTTAGTGTTCATCAAGCATAAACAAAGCTAGATGCTACGGCACCTGCGGGGGGAAACGCGGACAGACAGGCCCGGCGACAGGTCCCATCCTGGCGGTCGGGAAATTTAGGGGGGCGTTCGATGATGGACACAGTTTGTCTGAAAAAAATGGTCTTATTTTCGAAGTTCGATATGTGATAGTTCGATTTTTGGGGTTTCCCACTGTATATATACAATTATATTTTATATATTGGCAGTTTGGAGGGGTATGTTGTTATTTTATAGTTTTGCTTCCAAGCTGTTGTTTTGGCACCTTGCAAAAAAAACAAGTATAAGGTGAGTGTGGTGAAAGTGTTGAATGATGATGAAAGTATTTTTTTTTGGGGGGTTTTCTTTTTTTTTTTGGGTACCCTGCCGGTGGGAGACGGCCGACTTTTTAAAAAAAAAAAAAAAAAATATATATATATATTACATATATTATATATATATGCAAGGAACCCCCAAAAAAAACAGGCGAAATATACACAAAACTGATCTCTGGCTGAAGGAGACTCGAACCTACGAACCTTGGAACAAGGTAAGCAATGCTTTACCAATCACCCACATGGACCCATACCTTGGATCCAGCTTTTGCTAGACTTTGATCCAAGACAGCCGCTTTCAAAGGGGAAGGCTTACAGCTTTTCATCCTCCCCCGCATGCTCGCCTTAATTTGGAATTTAACAATGCAAAAAAGGGAAATTTTCAAGAGAGGCGAAATGTACACAAACACTGATTTGGCCGAAGGGACTCGAACCTTGAACCTTTGGGAAAAAGGTACACGTGCTTTACCAATTCTACCCCCTTCCCATGGAAAAAAATTTTATACGTTATATATTTATTTTATTTAATATTATATATTATATATATATTATATATATATTTTTATTATTTGTAGTAAGGGGAAAAAGTTAGATATGAGAAGTTTTTACAAAGTAGAAATGATGCAAGGAGGGGGAAGAGTATTGGGAAAAAAAGAGAAGTTAAGAGAGTGGTGAAGCATGTAAAAAGAGAGCAAAAGAGAGAGGGGTGAGATGTTATCAACAAATTTTGTTGAAAATAAGGAAAAAAAATTTTGGAGTGAGATTAACAAGTTAAAAAAGCTAGAGAACAAATGGATTTGTCAGTTAAAAATAGGGAGGAGAGTTATTAAAAGGAGAGTTTGGGATATTGGGGAAAATGGAGGGAATATTTTTGGGAATTTTTAAATGTTTTATGAAAAAAAAAAATAGGGAAACTGTGTTTTGTGTATAGGGCAAGGAGGAATAAATTTGTAGGGGAGGAAGAGCCAGTTGTGGTGTGGGGGAAGTTCGTGAGGCAGTAGGTAAAATGAAAGGGGGTAAGGCAGCCGGGATTGATGGGATAAAGATAGAAATGTTAAAAGCAGGTGGGGATATAGTTTTGGAGTGGTTGGTGCAATTATTTAATAAATGTATGGAAGAGGGTAAGGTACCTAGGGATTGGCAGAGAGCATGCATAGTTCCTTTGTATAAAGGCAAAGGGGATAAAAGAGAGTGCAAAAATTATGGGGGGATAGTCTGTTGAGTGTCCCTGGAAAAGTGTATGGTAGAGTTATAATTGAAAGAATTAAGAGTAAGACGGAGAATAGGATAGCAGATGAACAAGGAGGCTTTAGGAAAGGTAGGGGGTGTGTGGACCAGGTGTTTACAGTGAAACATATAAGTGAACAGTATTTAGATAAGGCTAAAGAGGTCTTTGTGGCATTTATGGATT
>NC_069427.1:46303423-46335170 GCF_026875155.1 Cherax quadricarinatus
ATATATATTAATATATATATAAAATAAAAATATAAAAATTTTTTAATATAAAAAATATTTTTAAATATATATATAAAATAATTATAATATTAATTAAAATATATAATTTATAAAATATTATATAAAATTTTAAAATATATTATATATTATAATTATAAAATAATATATATTTTAAAAATATATATATAATATAATATTATATTTAAATTTTATATTAATATATATATATAATATATATATAATATTTTATATATAAATATTATATTTAATATATATAATATATATAATATAATATATATATATAATTTATAAAATATATATTTATATATATATTTATTAAATATATATATTTATATATAATATTTTTTATATTTATATTTATTATATATATATATTATAATATATTAATTATATATATATATTTATATAATATATATATATATTATAATAAAATTTTTTTAATATTATATATATTATTATATATATATATACTATATATATAATATTTTTTATATATATATATATATCATAAAAATAATATTTTTATATATATTAAAACATTTATATTTTAATTATATATATACATATTTTATATATAAAATTATAAATATATATATATAATATATATTTAATATATATATTTTAAATATATATATATACATATTTATATACATATATATTTATATTTATATATATATATATTTTTTTAATATAATATATATAATATTTTTATATATATATACAATGTACGTGGCCCCCCGCATACCTTTGGCCCTTTAATAACGTTAAACCCGCTTTTCCCGTACTTTTTCGCTAAGATTTCCCCTGCATACCGCAAAAAAACCCGCTCAACGTGTTCATTCGAGAGCGTCTAATGTGCGCCCTTAGCCGCCTCACATGTTCCGCGGTGGCTTGTTTACCCCCCCCGCCTCCGCGGAAAACACCCAAAGCTTTAAAAGGGGAACTTTCGTATTATTACGTGTTTTTGGGTTTTATCTGCAAATAAGTGACCAGGGGCCCCCAAAAAAGCTTTTTGTCCCAAACCCCTACAGCAAAAAGGGGTGAGAATTACTAAGAGATGAAGAAAGAGATCATTGAAAAAGTATAAAAGTGGAGTGATGTCTCCATGGCCAGGTTGTTATAAACCAATAACCATCGCTATATTGGGGGCCCAACAAAAAGGCAATAAAGGAAGGGTTTTCTTCCCAAAAGGGTTTAACTGTGTTTTAAAACAGAGATAAAAGTGATGGAAGATGTTGAGAGAGTTTTTGGGTTTTGTGGATAAATAAAAAAACAGATCGGGAGTAGCATCTCTAATGATCAAAAGTGAAAAGGTAGGAAGTTGCATGAGGATTAATTAAAAAAAATGCCTGAAAATAGTGATGAGTGATAAATTTTAAGGCCAGAAAAGGTTTCGTTTGAGAGATTAAGAGCGTAGTCCCTCCCCAATTGCCACCTAATTGTATTTGCAGGGGTCGAGACTCGCTCCCTCCCCGCCTCTTCATGACGCTACGGATCCTTCTCTTCTGCTTCCTGGCTTTGTCATACCTCTTCAAAAACTATGTATGGTTCCTCCCTCCACTACTTCATTTGCTAGGTATTCCATTTGTGACAACTCTTGACTGAAAAAATTTATTCCTAAGTCCCTGTGGGGCTGTTTTTGGTCTTCAGCTTCCCGTTGTGACCCCTTTTCCCCGTGTTCCCTTCTGGAAATCCTACTCTGTCCCCCTTGCTATTCCCCCCCGGGATCTTTTATGTCGTTTCATGTCTCCCGACCCCCTTTTGTCCTCCAGTGTTGTCAGTCCGATTTCCTTAACCTTTTCCCGTACGACATTCCCTTTAGTTGGGCTGCCTTGTTGCAACCTTTGTACTTTCTTAATTCTTGACGGTTGACAAAGGGGGGGTTCCAGACTGGGGCGCATATCCGATGGGCCTAACAAAACAGTGACGTGTCTTTAACGATTTCCCTTTTTAAGGGATCGGAACGCATTCTCAGGGTTTTCCCGGGGCCCGTTCTGCAGCGGTTTTTGGGGTTTATGTGTGCCTCCGGTGATGTGCTCAGTGTTTGGTTACCCCCAAAGGTCTTTCTCCGGTGAGGTCGTAGTCTTTTTCCACCTAGCCCATATTCCGCTCGGTTTCTTTGCCCCTCCCCCAAATTTTATGACTTTGCATTTTGGCGGATTGAATTCGAGAAAAAACCCCGTTACTGGACCACATGTCCAGCCTCCCAGGTCCTTTGCAGTCCTGCCTCATCCCCGTCCGATTTAATTCTTTATCAATTGTCATCGCGAACAGGGACACTCAGAGTTATTCCTTTTATCATGTCGTTAAATATATCAAAAACAGCATGGCCCCAGAATGACCCCCGTGGGACCCCCCTGTAAAAGGCGCCCTGTTTATCCTCTTCAGTACCATGACTCATTGCTGCCCCCCTGTCGGTATTCCTTATCCATTGCGTGCCTTCCTTTTACGTGTCCTGATCCTCCCGTTCTGCCCAATCTCTTGTGGGGAACTGGTCAAAGGCCTTCCTGCATCAGGAAAAGCAATCTACCAAAACCCTTTTCTCGTGTCTTACTTCTGTTACCTTGTCATAAAATCCAGGAGGTTTGTGATACAAGATTTGCCTTTCCCGAACCCTGCTGGTTTTCTTATAAACTTTTTCCCCTTTTAGGTGTTTTGACACTCTCCTCCCGATAATCTTCCCCTGACTTTGCACACAATACAGCAGAGAACAGGTCGTAGTTTAGGCCTCGTTTTTGTTTCCTTTCTTAAAAATGGGGATACATTAGCTGTTTCCATTTTCAGGTGTTGCAGGTAGGTGCAGGAAATTAAGGAGTAATAGCAGTGAAGGATGAACCCGAACAAATGTTTAATTGTGATGAAGTTTAAAATAATATGGGGGAGCGCTAAACCCCTAGGATTATACAGAAAAGTGATGAAAAGGCCTGTTTTGGGAAAAAAAATGCAAGCGGTTACATTACTGAGGGGAAAAGGCATTCCCGGACATAAAGCTATGAAAGACAGGCTTACTTTATTATGTGTTCCAATGCTACTGGTGATTGCAAAGTGAAAACTTTATTAGTGTATCACTCTGAAACTCCCGCCTTTGGCAAAAGAAAGCCTCAGGAATTTGTGTGTGTGGGGGCAAACAGTAAGGCTGGGTCACTAGGGAGTTTTTCTATGATTGTTCACCCTGATTGCCCCCAATGTGAAAGATTACCTAACTAAAAAAAATTAGAACTTAAGTGTCCCGGTGTTAGACAATGCCCCCGGTCATCCTACAGACGTGGCGAGCGACTTTATGGGGACATGAAATTCATTAAGGGGAAGTTTTTTCCTCCTAATACCCTCCTCTCCTGCAGCCCCTGGCCCGCAGGTTATTGCAAACTTCAAAAAATGTACACAAAAACTCTGTTTGAAAGGTGTTTGTAGTGACCTCAGAACTCAATGATCTAAGGGTTTTGGAGAGATCCTTTAATATCCTCAGTTGTGTAAAATTTAGGTAAAAGGGTTGGGGGGGGTGACTAACAGGACTTGAGATTTTGCTTGGAAAAAAATTGGCCCGAAATGTGTAGACAAAGGGATTTTGAAGGGTTTGAGGCTAACCCCGAGAGGAGTATGCCCGTGAGGAATCCTTATGGCATTGGGAAAATCCTTGGGGGTTTGGAGGTTAGTGGGGATGATGTGGAAGAGTTGGTGGAGGAGGACAATGAAGAACTAACCACTGATGAGCTGCTAGATCAATTCAACAGCAAGAAGCCAGACCTGAGGAAACTGGTTCGAAGGAGGGGAGAGAGAGATTGAAGAAATTGCCTACTACAAAGATTAAGGAAATCTGTGCAATGTGGCTGAAAGTGCAAACCTATATGGATGAAAATCACCCTCACACAGCTATTGCAAGCCGTGCTGGTGTCTATTACACTGACAATGTTGTGAAACACTTTAGGGAAGTCATAAAGTAATGAGAGGTACAGGCCACTATGGACAGATATGTTGTGCGACAGAATTCCAGTGACTCTGAAGCTGGTCCTAGTGGCATTAAAAGAAGAAGGGAAGTAACCCCAGAAAAGGACTCGACACCAAGTCTTAATGGAAGGGGATTCCCCTTCTAAACACTAACACACTCTCCTCCTCCCATCCCATCAATCATCACCAGATCTTCAATAAAAGTAAGTGTCATGTAATTGTGCATGCCTTTTTCAGTTTGTGTGTATTAAAATTAACATTTCATGTGGTAAAAATGTTTTTTTTTCATACTTTAGGGTGTCTTGCATGGATTAATTTGATTTCCATTATTTCTTATGGGGAAAATTCATTCGCATAACGATAATTTCGCATAACAATGAGCTCTCTTGCACGGATTAATATCACTATGTGGGGGTCCACTGTATATATATATATCCTAGGTAGTAGGTTGGTAGACAGCAACCGCCCAGGGAGGTACTACTGTCCTGCCAAGTGAGTGTAAAACGAAAGCCTGTAATTGTTTTACATGATGGTAGGATTGCTGGTGTCCTTTTTTCTGTCTCGTGAACATGGGAGATTTCAGGTACGTCTTGCTACTTCTACTTACACTCAGGTCACACTACACATACATGTACAAGCATATATATACACACCCCTTTGGGTTTTCTTCTATTTTCTTTCTAGTTCTTCTTCTTGTTTATTTCCTCTTATCTCCATGGGGAAGTGGAACAGAATTCTTCCTCCGTAAGCCATGTGTGTTGTAAGAGGCAACTAAAATGCCGGGAGCAAGGGGCTAGTAACCCCTTCTCCTGTATACAGTGGACCCCCGCATAGCGATATTAATCCGTGCAAGAGAGCTCATTGTTATGCGAAATTATCGTTATGCGAATGAATTTTCCCCATAAGAAATAATGGAAATCAAATTAATCCGTGCAAGACACCCCAAAGTATGAAAAAAATTTTTTTTACCACATGAAATATTAATTTTAATACACACAAACTGAAAAAAGGCATGCAAAATTACATGACACTTACTTTTATTGAAGATCTGGTGGTGATTGATGGGATGGGAGGAGGAGAGAGTGTTAGTGTTTAGAAGGGGAATCCCCTTCCATTAAGACTTGAGGTGTCAAGTCTTTTCTGGGGTTACTTCCCTTCTTCTTTTAATGCCACTAGGACCAGCTTCAGAGTCACTGGACTTCTGTCGCACAACATATCTGTCCATAGTGGCCTGTACCTCTCGTTCCTTTATGACTTCCCTAAAGTGTTTCACAACATTGTCAGTGTAATAATCTCCAGCACGGCTTGCAATAGCTGTGTGAGGGTGATTTTCATCCATGAAGGTTTGCACTTCAAGCCACTTTGCACAGATTTCCTTAATCTTTGTAGTAGGCAATTTCTTCAATTTCTCTCTCCCCTCCTTCGAACCAGTTTCCTCAGGTCTGGCCTCTTGCTGTTGAAGCTGATCTAGCAGCTCATCAGTGGTTAGTTCTTCATTGTCCTCCTCCACCAACTCTTCCACATCATCCCCACTAACCTCCAACCCCAAGGACTTTCCCAATGCCATAATGGATTCCTCAACTGGCATACTCCTCTCAGGGTTAGCCTCAAACCCTTCAAAATCCCTTTGGTCTACACATTCTGGCCACAGTTTCTTCCAAGCAGAGTTCAAGGTCCTCTTAGTCACTCCCTCCCAAGCCTTACCTATAAGGTTTACACAATTGAGGATATTAAAGTGATCTCTCCAGAACTCTCTTAGAGTCAGTTGAGTTTCTGAGGTCACTACAAAGCACCTTTCAAACAGAGCTTTTGTGTACAGTTTTTTGAAATTTGCAATAACCTGCTGGTCCATGGGCTGCAGGAGAGGAGTGGTATTAGGAGGCAAAAACTTCACCTTAATGAATTTCATGTCCCCATAAAGTCGCTCTGCCACGTCTGTAGGATGACCAGGGGCATTGTCTAACACCAGGAGGCACTTAAGTTCTAATTTCTTTTCAGTTAGGTAATCTTTCACATTGGGGGCAAATGCATGGTGTAACCAGTCATAGAAAAACTCCCTAGTCACCCATTGTTACGGTTCAAATCTTAATCTTTAGCCAGGTTAGTGCATTCCGTAACAACACACTTCATAGAATGAAAGGATATGTTTCCAAACTTAGAAATGTAAGGCACAATTAATAGTTACTCAGTCTTTTCAAGTTTCTTTTTATTTAAAAGCTTAAATACTTTAGATATTCATAAATATCTATTAAATATCACTGTCAGAAACTTTCCTTCACACAAGAAAACTCTTAAATAGAATGTACATGTCAATATGGTCACTACACTTGACAATGATCAGAGGAATATTACCACTTCCTCAATAGTAACATTACTTGTGTGCAAGTACATATATTGAGAATTAACACTTTCACTGAGTAACTCCCTGGCATAAGGAATATATCACAAAGTTCTAAGCTTGACACTGGTCGTCACATCGTAACCTGAAGATAACTGTATATAATTGTCAGCAGACTTCACAATAAACCACAAGCTGGATCAGGAGTTTCTATAACCCAATTCTCTATCCAAGTGAGAATAAGGCGGAGTACTAGGAGGGTAGCTCAGTCAATGTACACTGAGTCGGCAGAGAGAGTGAACTGCCATATACAGTAAATTCCTTCATGACATCAACTCATTCAAAAGGGGGAGAGGGTAGAGCGGTGCAAACTACCCACCAATGGAGATACCTTGTTATAAACCTTAGCCAGGTGTACCTACCTAACACATTACTCAAGATATATATATATATATACATCATACCCGGGTATATTCCTAAATCAATAAATATTTTAAACTATGGAATCTTTAATTTAGCTAATATTAAAGAAACCCAGAGTATAATATTAAGTGGATAATACATATAAATTAATCACATTATGACCTTGGTCATAACACACCCCCCCCTTTCGGGGACTAAACTTCGCCGTAAAAGAGGACTTCAAAAACAGAATATAAACCAGAATACAAGTCATTCCTCTGACAAAGACCCTGATGACAAATGTTGCTTCTCCAACAAGAAAATTAAAAGTCTGGTGTCGCCAAACCACGTATGTGTAGACACCACGTAACCAGAGCTTCTGATAGAGGTGTTTCTCATAAAGAGGCCTTAAGTGACCATTGGTAGCGGAGAAGTCAGGTAAGACAACAGGAGACTGCCACCACAGAAATAAGTTCTGGATACCATATGGTGGCTTACGTGACAGGTCTCCTCAGGGGTTACAAGAATTAGATAACTGTAAGTAAACAAATAGCATTAAGAAAATGCATTAAACAAATATATACCTATAAAAGTGCACTACAAATCCTCTTTTATAAATTCAAATTTAATTACATGTCTTAAGGACGGGACAGAGTGTCAGCAATGACATTATCAGCTCCTCTAATATGGTTAATACTTATAGAAAAAGGTTGTATCCTAAGGGACCATCTTTGTATTCTAGCATTCTTAGCCTTCATGGTGTTTAAAAAGGTTAAGGGATTATGATCTGTTTTTACTCTAATTTATGGGGGGTAGTCCCGAGATAGACTTCAAAGTGTTCCAAGGCTAAGACCAATGCTAGTGCCTTCCTTTTCAACGGTTGCATAACTTAATTGATGGGGTTTCAATTTTGCAGAAAAATAACAGACTGGGTGTAAAAGATCAGAAGAGGAGGAAGGTTGTAGAAGGACAGCACCGACTGCATACTCGCTGGCATCCACTTGTAAAGTAAAGGGAGCGTCAAACACCGGACTCTGTAGAACTGGAGAGGAACCAAGTAGACGCTTTAGACGAGTAAAGGCTAACTCACTTGTAGTCGTCCATTTAAAAGGAACTTTAGAACTTGTAAGTTCAAACAGCGGTGCTGCCACTTGCGAAAAATTAGGGCAAAACCGGCGGTAGTAACCGGCCATCCCTAGAAACCTCTGTACACCTTTCTTGTCCTGTGGAGCAGGAAAATCCACAATAGCACGAATCTTTGCATTAACGAGGGCAACCGTGCCTTGCCCTATATTAAATCCCAGATATTTTATCCGGGCCTGACCAAACTCACACTTGGCAAGGTTGACGGTAAAATGGTGTTCATCTAGCCTTTTCAAGAGTGCTTCCAGCCGAATCAGGTGTTGAGGCCAGTCATCGCTGAATACTACTAGATCATCTAGGTAGGCTTCCGTTCCTTCCAAGTCGTACTTAGCCGATTCATAACCTCTGGAAGGTCGAGGCTGCGTTGCAGAGCCCGAAGGGCATCACCCTGTAGTTGAACAGGCCTCCAGGCACAGTGAAAGAAGAAATCTCCTGCACTCGAGGCGATAAAGGCACTTGATAATAACCACGCAGGAGGTCCAAACGACTGACATACTTAGCACTGGCAATGCTGTCTATCAGGTCGTCAACCCTGGGAAGGGGGAATCCGTCAGGCACTGTTAGGGAATTTACTTTCCTATAGTCGGTACACATTCTAAATGAACCGTCCGACTTAGGTACAAGGACACACGGTGAAGCCCAAGGGCTTTTGCTATGTTCAATCAAACCATGATCGAACAAGAAACTTATTTCCTCCCGCAATGCTTTATTCTTTAGTGGGCTGACTCTATATGGAGCTTGTTTAATCGGAGCAGCTCCTTGCACGTCAACATCGTGGATCCCCATGGTGCACTGTCTGGGGATATCTTCAAAGAGACTTCCATAAGTGGAAATCAAGTCTCGGATTTCACTTGATCTTTCCTTTTCTAAGTTACCGAGATACTCATCTAAGGTTTCCATTATTTCCGAGTTCTTCAGTCTTATCTCACTCCACGTGAACAATCTTCTTTACTCGAGTCACCTTCCGGTGACCTCACCGCAGCCACAGGAACAAGTCCCTCGTAGTATTTCTTTAGCTGATTTATATGGTAAGTTCGGGTCGACTTTCTTCTTCCTGGTGTTCTTACCACGTAATTTACCTTACTCAGCTTCTTAATCACCTCCATTGGACCCTCAAACTTGGGTTGCAAGGTATGGCCTGGCACCGGCTTTAAGCTAAAACTTTGTCTCCCACATTTAATGAACGCTCAACAGCAGTCTTTTCATAATGTTTGTTTCATACGGTTTTGAGCTTGTCGGAGGTTGTCAGCGGCCAATTGCTGAGTAAAAACCAAGTGTTTTTGCATTGCCGAGGGGGATAAACATAAAGAAGGCTCCATTTTTCCCAGACCATACGTCCTTTAACATTACTAACGGTCCTCGACCGCATGACCATAAATGAGTTCAAAAGGACTAAATCCTAAACTCTCCTGTTCGCTCTCTCTTAAGGCAAGGAGGAGGAAAGGAATACCTTCATCCCAGTCCTTTGAGAACTGCTCACAGTATGCCCTCATCATGATCTTCAGGTTTGGTGAAACCTCTCTATGAAAACCCTGGGTTTGGGGTCTATATGCTGTTGAAACAATAGTTTAACTTTCCCACCCTGGACATAGCTTCACGAAAATCTTTGATGTGAAATTCGTCCCTCTGTCAGATTGAATCTCCTTAGGGAATCCGAACTGTGCGAAGAATCTAAATAGGAAATCTCACAATAGCCTTGGCACTAATCTTGCGAAGGGCACAGCCTCTGGATACCGAGTAGTCGTATCCATTATAGTAAGAAGATATTGATTGCCAAGCCTAGTTTTTGGGAGAGGTCCCACACAGTCTATTACGAGCCGAGAGAAGGGTTCGCCTTCTAAAGGCAATAGGTAAGAGGGGCACAGGAAAGGGGGTTTATGCGCAGGCTTCCCAATGAGCTGGCAAATAGCACAGTTTCTCAAGTACTCAGTCACGGTATCCTTCATCTTGGGCCAGAAGAAATATCGGGCTAATTTTCCTAAAGTCTTTCTTATTCCCAAGTGTCCGCCCATGGGGCTAGAATGTGCCACTTCCAATGCTAACTCCCGAAACCGGACAGGTAAAACCAAAAGCTGTTTTGGCTTGAGACATGAATTAGCTGAAGTCGACGGAAATTTCTTCATCAGGATACCGTCAGAGTAATAAAAACATTCTTCCTTACCCTCAGCTTCCATCTCAGTAAGCGCTTGATCCCTTGCCTGTTTCAACAACGGGTCTTCAAGCTGTTCTTTTACTAAATTTTCACGATTAAAATCGCTGCTCCGTAATGGGGCAAAATCTACCACTTGGGATTTTGGAGGCTAACTTTCGACTTCTTGTTGATCACTGGCACTGAACAGAGCATCCAGACCCCAATCTGAGGGTTCATCAGGAGTAGGCAGTGGTTCCAAATTCTTAGCCATAGCCCTGGTTATGGCTGTAAGAGGGAATAGACGAGGACCTTCCTTACACCCTTCAATGGCATAATTCTCTCCAGAGAACTTCTCTATAACATAAGGTTCTTGGCAAATTCCTCCTCTTCCTAAATCATTTCCCACCAATAGATCTACACTCTTAATGGGAAAATCAGTTTCAGAAAGGCCCACAACAGCTTCACCTTGATATGAATCTACGTTCACATATACCTTATGAAGGGGTACTCTTGTGATAGTGCCACCGTAACCTTCTAGCAAAACATCCAGGTTAATATAAGTGTCATCATTTAGAGGAAGTACTCCTTTTCTCAGTAAGGTCAGGTAGCTTTCCCGTATCCCGACAGGAAAACTATGTCCACCATTTGGTCCTCTGTAACACCAGCCTTACCCTTAAAGAAGTAAGGCAACATGGCTTCCGAAACTTTGTCTGCGA
Source organism: Cherax quadricarinatus (assembly GCF_026875155.1). Classification (NCBI taxonomy): domain Eukaryota; kingdom Metazoa; phylum Arthropoda; class Malacostraca; order Decapoda; family Parastacidae; genus Cherax; species Cherax quadricarinatus. The sequence continues at coordinate 46,314,120 of NC_069427.1, forward strand.
ACGACTCAGAGGGAATTAGGCACTTCGATTTTGAGGAAGACGTCATCTGTACAGGTAATGTTTCAGAACCTGACCGCCTACGTCTCGATTTAATTGGAAACATGAGCGCCTCCAATGGCCTGGTTTCTGACAATAAGAGCAAGTTGGGCCTCTTCTTGATGCATTTCCCTCGTAAGATGGTTTTCCTTTACCATTACTGTGGACGACACTCGAGTAGGCTTTTGCTGAATGAGGAGGAGAGGTCTGCTGATCCATTTTCCTAGGAGAGAAAGACTGACTCTTAGGAGAACATAACCTGGCTTTCTCTCTAGACCCTTTTTCCTTGGTCAATTGAGAGGTTATCTCAAAGTGATCAGCTAGAGAAGCAGAGGCCAACACATCGCAGTCTGGTGCTCGATAACAAAGGGGCGTACATCGCCCGTCAGAGAGTTCTGAAATTCTTCTTGCAAGATCAACTGCATCAGACGCTCCATCGTATCACACCCCCGATGACCTCAACCATCGCTCTAGAGCCACCTTCTTTTGCCGGGCAAATTCTACCCAGGTTTGGCCGGGCAGTCTTCGTAGAGAGCGAAGGTGCGCTGATAACTTACAGGAAGTAAGTCATACTCCTTTAAAATGATCTTCTTAACTGCCTCGTAATCTGCATACTTATCATACGGGAGAGCTGCAGTACATGATTGAGCCTTACCCTTAAGTGTGGTGTGAAGTAAGGTAGCCCAATGTTCACGAGGCCATCTCATCCCTCGTGCCTGATTCTCAGATGTGTCGAAGTAAGTGTCCAAGTCTGTTTCACAAAATCTGGGCACTAATGAGGCAGCCCTGTGCAGGTCAAAGGTAAAGGTTTGAGTAGCAGGCGACTTACTCTTTTCTTCTTTTTGCCTCTCGAATCTGATGTTTTCCCTCTCGAACTCTTCTTTATACAGCAGGCGCTGGGATTCCAGTTGCTCTGTTTGCAACTTTATAAGATGTTCCAGAAGTTGAAAGTGTTCAAGTGTGAGAGGAGTCAAAGGTACTGGAGGAGTGGGAGGAGAGAGTCCCTCTAGGCGAAGCTTGGGACGAGCTCCACCTCCGGTCGCCCCCACATGACCAGGGCTAGCTAATGGGCTCTCATTACACGAATCAGGTGGTAAAGTTGTCCCGAGACATAGCCTCTGCTCCCAAAGTGAGGCCTTCAAATGAAGCCACCAAATGAGCTACTCCACGGGACAAAGATTCCTCCGAGGGTGTCTTGCCATGCGAGTCCAACCTCGGGACAGTGTCAGAGGGCCGAGAAAACAGTATGTTCTGTATTATAGAACGGACAGTACTCGCTATATAACGATTGTTATATGAAACTCCTAAATATCTAGCAACTTGCCAGCATTGTTGTAGTGGTAAAGTCTTCAGCGTATCTGGAGTCAGGTCCTTCACCAACTGTGATATGTCACGATCCATGGTCAAGCAATTCAAAGCTCCCAGACAGGCCCCCACTTGTTACGGTTCAAATCTTAATCTTTAGCCAGGTTAGTGCATTCCGTAACAACACACTTCATAGAATGAAAGGATATGTTTCCAAACTTAGAAATGTAAGGCACAAATAATAGTTACTCAGTCTTTTCAAGTTTCTTTTTATTTAAAAGCTTAAATACTTTAGATATTCATAAATATCTATTAAATATCAATGTCAGAAACTTTCCTTCACACAAGAAAACTCTTAAATAGAATGTACATGTCAATATGGTCACTACACTTGACAATGATCAGAGGAATATTATCGCTTCCTCAGTAGTAACATTACTTGTGTGCAAGTACATATATTGAGAATTAACACTTTTTCTGAGTAACTCCCTGGCATAAGGAATATATCACAAAATTCTAAGCTTGACAACTGGTCGTCACATCGTAACCTGAAGATAACAGTATATGATTGTCAGAAGACTTCACAATAAACCACAAGCTGGATCAGGAGTTTCTATAACCCAATTCTCTATCCAAGTGAGAATAAGGCGGAGTACTAGGAGGGTAGCTCAGTCAATGCACACTGAGTCAGCAGAGAGAGTGAACTGCCATATACAGTAAATTCCTTCATGACATCAACTCGTCAAAAGGGGGAGAGGGTAGAGCGGTGCAAACTACCCACCAATGGAGATACCTTGTTATAAACCTTAGCCAGGTGTACCTATCTAACACATTACTCAAGATATATATATATACATCATACCCGGGTATATTCCTAAATCAGATAATATTATAAACTAGTGGAATCTTTAATTTAGCTAATATTAAAGAAACCCAGAGTATAATATTAAGTGGATAATACATATAAATTAATCACATTATGACCTTGGTCATAACACCCATGCCTTACTGTTTGCCCTCCACAGCACACAAATTAGCCTTGAGGACATTCTTTTGCCTGAACGGTCTGGGAGTTTCAGAGTGATACACTAATAAAGGCTTCACTTTGCAATCACCAGTAGCATTGGAACACATCAACAGAGTAAGCCTGTCTTTCATAGGCTTATGTCCTGGGAGTGCCTTTTCCTCCTGAGTAATGTAGGTCCTGCTTGGCATTTTCTTCCAAAACAGGCCTGTTTCATCACAATTAAACACTTGTTCAGGTTTCAGTTCCTCAGTTTCTATGTACTCCTTTAATTCCTGCACATATTTTTCAGCTGCTTTGTGGTCCGAACTGGCAGCCTCACCATGCCTTATCACACTATGTATGCCACTACGCCTCTTAAATCTCTCAAACCAACCTTTGCTGGCCTTAAATTCACTCACATCATCACTAGTTGCAGGCATTTTTTTAATTAAATCCTCATGCAACTTCCTAGCCTTTTCACTTATTATCACTTGAGAGATGCTATCTCCTGCTATCTGTTTCTCATTTATCCACACCAATAACAGTCTCTCAACATCTTCCATCACTTGCGATCTCTGTTTCGAAAACACAGTTAAACCTTTGGCAAGAACAGCTTCCTTGATTGCCTTTTTGTTGCCCACAATAGTAGCGATGGTTGATTGGGGTTTACTATACAACCTGGCCAGCTCAGAGACACGCACTCCACTTTCATACTTATCAATGATCTCTTTCTTCATCTCTATAGTAATTCTCACCCTTATTCCTGTAGGGTTGGCACTAGAAGCTTTCTTGGGGCCCATGGTCACTTATTTTGCAGATAAAATCACCAGAAACACTGTAATAATACGAAATGTTCCGATTGTATGCTTGGATGTTACCGCGGAGGCTGGCTGGTAAACAATGCCACAGGCAGAACATGTGAGGCTGGCTAAGGGCGCACATTAGACGCGTCTCGGACGAACAGCGTTGAGCGGGTTTTTTAGCGGTATGCGAGGCAAAATCTTGGCGATAAAATGTAGCGGTATGCGGATTTAACGTTATGTGATGCCAACGGTATGCGGGGGTCCACTGTATATTACTAAATTTGAAAGGAGGAACTTTCGTTTTTCCTGTTGGGCCACCCCACCTCGGTGGGATACGGCCGGTGTGTTGAAAGAAAGAAGAATATATATATATACATATATACGTATATATATTTATATTTTCCATGGGGAAGTGGAACAGAATTCTTCCTCCGTAAGCCATGCGTGTCGTAAGAGGCGACTAAAATGCCAGGAGCAAAGGGCTAGTAACCCCTTCTCCTGTATATATTACTAAATTTAAAAGGAGAAACTTTCGTTTGTCCTTTTGGGCCACCCCGCCTTAGTGGGATGCAGCTGGTGCGTTGAAAGAAAGAAAGAAAGAAAGAAAGAAAGAAAGAAAGAAAGATATATATATATATATATATATATATATATATATATATATATATATATATATACAGGAAGGCCCCGCTTTACGGCGTTTCACTTTACGGCGTTCCGCTAATACGGACATTTCAAATTATGACCAAAACTCGCTATAACGGCTCCCCCCACCTGACTTTCTAATACGGTCACCGTGCCCCACCCTGTTTGTTTACATTCTCCATGAGCTCAGTAAGCACTAAGTCTCTCCATTTTGTCTGGAAACTCCAAAATTTCAAATGTTTTTAAAAGTTATTTCATATTTTATATTTACTCTGATAATTATACTTATGTATACCTGTACCTAAATAAACTTACATACATCGAGTCATTTAAATGTCGTATACTACGTTAATATACACATTTTCATTAATCCATCCATGATATTTTTTTCAAAATTATATAATAAACACGATGCATAACATATAAATAAGATAAATACACCCCACAGTAGAATAAATAAACATAAATGTGAGATGTGGTAGCAGACGACTTGCACAAGTGACGCCATATTAGAAATGATAATAATAACAATACTCACCGAGTCTCATTAAATGTCGTATATTACGGTAATATACACATTTTCATTAATCCATCCATGATATTTTTTTCAAAATTATATAATAAACACGATGCATAACATATAAATAAGATAAATACACCCCACAGTAGAATAAATAAACATAAATGTGAGATGTGGTAGCAGACGACTTGCACAAGTGATAATAATAACAATACTCACCGAGTCTCATTAAATGTCGTATATTACGGTAATATACACATTTTCATTAATCCATCCATGATATTTTTTTCAAAATTATATAATAAACACGATACATAACATAAAAAGATGATAAATACACCCCACAATAGAATAAATAAACATAAATATAAGATGTGGGAGCCACATAACTTGTACAAGTGACGGCAAGAATAACATTTTCTCTAATCTAACATAAGAGAAAATGTGTTACTGGGGGTAACTGTAGAAAATTATTCCTTTCGTATGTATGTAAGTAAGTTTATATAGGTATACACAAATACAGTTACATAGATTATCATACATAACAACATACGTGTAGAGAACCTAGGATAACCCAAAAAAGTCAGTGTGACTTATTTCCATTGCCTTCACTCAGAGCTTCATTTCTTCTCAAAATGATGTTACATGAGAATGGGAGTGTTCTTCTTTATTAATTCTACCGTATCAATGTAGAGACAACCTGTACACAATGTAACTTGTACACAAACCAGACGTGTACACTTCGTTTGTTTACAAAACTTACGTTCGCCTGGTTTGTTTACTCTGCGCCTGTCCCCTCTCATGTACTCATTCTTTCTCTCTCTCATTTATTCGTTTTATCTCATTTACTTACTCCTGACCCTACATTAAGACTACAAATATTTTAAGGTAAGTAATGAGTGAACTGTATATACATTTTATCGCTCTGGGATGCTTAAATATCATAGAATAGTATGTGTGGGTGGGGTGGCCTGTAAGGTAGCCTGGCTATTACAATACATACCACACTTGATTTCTTACAATAAATACTACTTGTCTCACCCTAGATTAAGACTATAAATATTTTAAGGTAAGTAATGAGTGCACTATGTGTGTATTGTACTTTTTTATTGTTTTTTTGATGCCTGGTTCTATTGCTAACTTAATATATGTTAGTGTAAACTTGTTATCTAGTGTTTGTATGCATTTATAAGTGGAAAAAAAGGGTGTTCCCACTTTACGGCGATTTCCGCTTTAACGGCGGTAGCCTGGAACCTAACCTGCCGTATAAGTGGGGCCCTCCTGTATATATATATAATATATATATATATATATATTATATATATATATATATATATATATATATATATTACACCTGATTGTTTTTTTCTAGAACTGATAATAGTATATTTTGGACAAAATTTGATACTGTATATACATTTTAATGTGTAACAGAAAAATATGTTTTGCAATTATTAGTAATAAAATATAGTGGTGAAACTATGTAAAGAATGTATTTAATATTACACTGTAGATGGTAGACTAGTTGACCTATTAAACACTGTAGATGGTAGACTAGTTGACCTATTAAACACTGTAGATGGTAGACTAGTTGACCTATTAAACACTGTAGATGGTAGACTAGTTGACCTATTAAACACTGTAGATGGTAGACTAGTTGACCTATTAAACACTGTAGATGGTAGACTAGTTGACCTATTAAACACTGTAGATGGTAGACTAGTTGACCTATTAAACACTGTAGATGGTAGACTAGTTGACCTATTAAACACTGTAGATGGTAGACTAGTTGACCTATTAAACACTGTAGATGGTAGACTAGTTGACCTATTAAACACTGTAGATGGTAGACTAGTTGACCTATTAAACACTGTTATGACTCAGTCAAAAATTTCCCTCCCTTTAATTGTTTTTATTTATTTGGCTGCTCTCACACTGCAGTACAATCTGGTCCAATATACTGTACCAGAGGTCATATATGCTGCATTACCTAGCCATGTGAACCATCTAGTTGTATATACCATCTGTCATACACAACATCCAGTCATATGTACCGTTTGGTCGTATACACTATTTCCTGCACCCACACAACATCCTTACAATGAATACTCTCCTCAATTTTTTTTTTTGGGCTGACACTATTTCACTTGTAGTTCTCTATTTTTTCCTCACTTTCACATCCGTATGTCTGCAGAGGCAAGCCTCAATATTCCTACACATTATATCTCAGTATAAAAAAAATGCAATTGCTTCACATAAACAAGAGCCAAAATATCTTTTGTACCCCCATTAGAGACGTACCTTCTTTGATGCTAGGTATTCCATGCCACGAGCTACTTGGCAGGCAAAGCTAACCAAGTCATTTTGTGTAATTGTATCTAGTTCCTGGCCAATTGCTCGTTCATAGCCAGAAGATGGTCTGTTGTTGCGGAGATAGTCACGCAAATTTCCATGAGCTGCATACTCAACGACAACATACAGAGGGCCATCTTGCTTACAGCATCCAAGTAGGTTAATGATATTGATATGTGTGCCAATCATTGTCATCCTTTCCATCTCTGACACCAAGTCCATTAATTCAGAGTCTGTGTGACCCTCTGTTGGACCAAGGCAAAAACAAATTAGTACTCTCCTTAAAAAACTCTTGGAAATATTTTTTTTTTTCACAAATTTGGAAGTTTGACAAACAAAATTTTTTAACAAAGCAGGGCATATGTAGTAAATACATGTATAGTTAAAAGTAAAGACTACAGAATTCTGGCAAAACAAAATACAAAGGTTTTAAATCACATTGACTATTTCCTACTAAGGAAGGGTCACCAAGAGAAGGAAGCAGATTCACTCTTACTATTCCTCATTCTGTCTCAAGTACAAACATCACATTCCCAATGACTGAACTGCAACCTTCATACCCTTCACAGTACAGTGGACCCCCGCATAACGATGGCATCGCATAGCGATTTTTCCGCATAACGATTACTTTTATCGCAAAATTTTTGCCGCGCATACCGATTAAAAACCCGCATACCGATTTTCGTCCGAGACGCGTCCAATGTGCCCTCACATGTGCCGGCCGTCCCATTGTTTACCAGCCAGCCTCCGCGGTAACATCCAAGCATACACTCGGAATATTTCGTATTATTACAGTGTTTTCGGTGCTGTTTCTGGAAAATAAGTGACCATGGGCCCCAAGAAAGCTTCTAGTGCCAACCCTGTGGTAAAAAGGGTGAGAATTAGTATGGAAATTAAGAAAGATTTTAAAGGGTTTGGGGCTAACCCTGAGAAGCCTATGCCAGTTGTGGAATCCATTGTGCCTACTTCAAAGATTAAGGAAATGTGTGCACAGTGGGTTGAACTGCAAACCTTTATAGATGAAAATCACCCTGACACAGCTGTTGCAAGCCGTGCTGGTGACTATTTCAATGACAATGTTATGGCCCATTTTAGGAAAGTCTTGAAGGAACGGGAGGTACAGAGCTCTATGGACAGATTTGTTGTGCGACAGAGGTCCAGTGACTCTCAAGCTGGTCCTAGTGGCATTAAAAGAAGAAGGGAAGTAACCCCAGAAAAGGACTTGCTACCTCAAGTCCTAATGGAAGGGGATTCCCCTTCTAAACAGTAAGAAGATAATGCTCTCCCCTCCTCCCATCCCATCAATCATCACCAGATCTTCAATAAAAGTAAGTGTCATGTAATTGTGCATGCCTTTTTCAGTTTGTGTGTATTAAAATTAACATTTCATGTGGTAAAAAAAATTTTTTTTCATACTTTTGGGCGTCTTGCACGGATTAATTTTATTTCCATTATTTCTTATGGGGAAAATTCATTCGCATAACGATTATTTCGCATAACGATGAGCCCTCTTGCACGGATTAAAATCGTTAACCGGGGGTCCACTGTATACTGTACTTCTCAATGCCTACATCTTTTTAACCAGACTCTTACCTTTCAACATTTTGACTGCCACAGTTGTATTCATATCTGGTCTAAGGAAACCTTGTATTTCAGCTCTTACAACTTTCCCAAAGGCACCCTCTCCTAGAGTTTCTCCCATCACCAGCCTTGAACGTGGTAATTCCCAAGGAGTACCGAAAAGTAGCTCATATTCTGATATACTTGCTATTTCAGACCCATGTTCCAGGTCAATGGCACGTCTCTTTTCCTTTTGACATTTCTTCCAGACAAAGGAAGCCATGATGCTAGCAATTACCATAACAGAAAGTAAAACTACCCCCAGGATGAGAATAGCATGAGATTCAGCATCTGCAAGGATGGGCTCCGCTGAAAAAATGACAGTACACTGTAAGCACCACCACCCAAATTAAATCTGTAAGATGTACATTACTGTACATGGAAAGAAATATCCTGAATTTTAATCCAATCACTAATGTTTACTATCAATCTTTGTCTTAAGAGAGAATTCACGTCATTTGCCCTCTCCATATTTTGCAGATGTCAGCCTTTAAGGCTGACATCTGCAAAAAGTAATTATTTGACTCTGCCATTCCTAGAGATATATAAAACAGTCATTACATTATATTGAATATAAAATTACATATGCAGTATTATTTAAGCATTACTGAACCCCAACAAATATTGTTAAAATTGGACCTCTGCATACAGTATCTTTTCTAGTGCCTCTGAAAAATGTTTTTGTCAATTCAGTGAGCTTACCCTCCATTACATTGAGGTATGCTGTTGATGACGATGTTCCAAGACTGTTGGCAGCAATGTCTGTGCACCAACCAGCATCATTCTCTGTGACGTTGGTCAGCACTACAACTTGACCATCCTCCATGCTTCTTATATTACCACCCTCCTAAAATTAAACCTGTCTCAATAACTGCTTAGGAAAAAATATTTATTTTGAAATATGGTACATTTACAAAAATATTACACTTCATTAGGTATATCAATTTAGGAAAGTTTCAAGAATACTTTTCTTTAGATTTTGTGAAAGTGCAAAACAGAATTTAGGAAGCTTTTCTTTTCCCCAACAGAAATTACAGATGATACTTTATTAAAATTTGCCTTTTTTTCTTGTTAGTCTACAAATTTGTAAAAAAAGTAAAAATAAATTAGTATTATGCAATATTCCTTTTTTTTTTTAATTAATCAATTCAGAAAGTTCATAAAACACACAAGACAAGACAAAACATGCAGCACAAACAGCAAGCACATAGATATGGAGTAAGGACAAGCTTAATTAAACTACAATATTCATTTTCCAAAGCCTTAAAACTTAAAACTCAATGTAAAGAGTCCATTCTCAATTTACATTAATATACTGGTGAACATGCTGAGTGAAGTTACTCAAAGCTACATGTGGCCCGGTGGCCTGGTGGCTAAAACTCCCGCTTCACACACTGAGGGCCCGGGTTCGATTCCCGGCGGGTGGAAATTCCGACACGTTTCCTTACACCTATTGTCCTGTTCACCTAGCAGCAAATGGGTACCTGGGTGTTAGTCGACTGGTGTGGGTCGCATCCTGGGTGTTAGTCGACTGGTGTGGGTCGCATCCTGGGTGTTAGTGGACTGGTGTGGGTCGCATCCTGGGTGTTAGTGGACTGGTGTGGGTCACATCCTGGGTGTTAGTCGACTGGTGTGGGTCGCATCCTGGGTGTTAGTCGACTGGTGTGGGTGGCATCCTGGGGGACAAGATTAAGGACCCCAATGGAAATAAGTTAGACAGTCCTCGATGACGCACTGACTTTCTTGGGTTATCCTGGGTGGCTAACCCTCCGGGGTTAAAAATCCGAACGAAATCTTATCTTATCTTATCTTACTCATTTTGCCTTTTCTCAAGGCTGACATAAGCACACATTCATAAACATGCTAGTCTTTAGTTTTTTCAAAACTAATTAGCATGCATTATTCAGCCAACATATTTTTTTGTCAGCATCACTACTGTTAGCATCATAGTGACTTCACACCACACATGATGCTCAAATTGATAATACAAGTCTTCCTTGCCATTTAGGGCATCCTCAAGAATTTTTGTATCTATAAATCTATAAATCTATATCTATAAATGCTTTTTCCACACTAAAAAAGGCACGAGAGTATTTTGTGTGCAGGTATCCACCTCAAAGCGTACAGTGCTGCCTCGAGTTACAGTCACGTTTTCCAGATGCTTGGTGAAGACTGGCCGAGAAGGGATGTGTTCTATAGCAGCAGGACAAGAATGAGTCATAATTAGTATGGCCTATAAGTCAAAATAACCCATATGGGATAAAATCGAGGAATGTTCACCATCACCACTTTGTATTAGTGTAGTAAGAAAATCTGAAAAATTTTCATAATTCATAAAACCCAGCACACAATATAATACAGGTAAATACTTTATGCAGTGTAAATTTATTTTGGGGTTAAAATTTTCATACAGTAACCAGACTCAAGATATGGAGTCTTAATTTTTAATTCTTAAAATACAGTGGGACCCCGGTTAACGATTTTTTTTTCACTCCAGAAGTATGTTCAGGTGCCAGTACTGACCGAATTTTTCCATAAGAAATTTTGTGAAGTAGATTAGTCCATTTCAGACCCCAAACATACACGTACAAATGCACTTACATAAATACACTTACATAATTGGTCGCATTGGGAGGTAATCGTTATGCGGGGGTCCACTGTATTAGGGATGAATTATGTTTTAAAATTTCAGGAATGATCGTCAGGCCATCTGATAGAGTGCATGAAATTTCAAACCTTTTTTAAGTATTTGGTAGTACGTAGATCCAATTATACCCCCATTACCACTTACATTTCCCCTGGAGTTTACCTGGAGAGAGTTCCGGGGGTCAACGCCCCCGGGGCCCGGTCTGTGACCAGGCCTCCTGGTGGATCAGAGCCTGATCAACCAGGCTGTTGTGCGGCTGCACGCAAACCAACGTACGAGCCACAGCCCAGCTGATCAGGAACTGACTTTTGGTGCTTGTCCAGTGCCAGCTTTGAAGACTGCCAGGGGTCTGTTGGTAATCCCCCTTATGTGTGCTGGGAGCAGTTGAACAGTCTCGGGCCCCTGACACTTATTGTATGGTCTCTTAACGTGCTAGTGACAACCCCTGCTTTTCATTGGGGGATGGTGCATCGTCTGCCAAGTCTTTTGCTTTCGTAGGGGAGTGATTTTCGTGTGCAAGTTCGGTACTAGTCCCTCTAGGATTTTCCAGGTGTATATAACCCTGTATCTCTCCCTCCTGCGTTCCAGGGAATACAGGTTTAGGAACCTCAACGCTCCCAGTAATTTGAGGTGTTTTATCTCTGTTGGATGAATCACATTATATTTTTTACATCGTAACATACGTGTAAATCACACAGGATATGCCGACAATAAAAAAAGGTCAAAGATCGGGGGCAACATACAGTTCGGCAGTCTGGCGCTCAGCAGACAGAGGAAAGAGCCTCCAAAAAACCTTGTGTTTAAATGACCCATGTGGGTTTTGCCCCCTAACAATAATAATTATAATTAAAAAAGAAGCGCTAAACCTACTAAAAAATAATAAAATAATGATAGATAAATTCCTCAATATAATGGAAATTATAATCAAAACTAAGCGCTAAACCCACAAGGGGTCATACAACGCTGACCTATCACTGCAGCACATCAGTTTTTGCGATATCTGTATTTTTCCCTCCAGCGCTCCATGACCCTTGTGGGTCTAGCACTTAATTTTATATTACTTTTTATGGGGAAAGAACTAAACCCAAAGGGGTTATCCAGTGAATGTACTGCACTGCCTAATTTAAGGGAAAAAAAGAGGAAACTATAAATGAGAATCATCCCGGTAGATATGAGAGGAAGATCATGACATATCATGACAATATTTAAAGAGAGGAAGATCATGACAATTCTATACAAATATTTATTTAGAGGAAGTTTATGACATTTTCTATGAACCCTATTTATGAGAGGGAAAATCATGACATATCTTTTGGGCAATATTTATGAGAGGAAGATCATGACATATCTATGACAATATTTATGAGAGGAAGATCATGACATATCTATGACAATATTTATGAGAGGAAGATCATGACATATCTATGACAAAATATTATGAGAGGAAGATCATGACATATCTATGACAATATTTATGAGAGGAAGATCATGACATATCTATGACAATATTTATGAGAGGAAGATCATGACATATCTATGACAATATTTATGACAGGAAGATCATGACATATCTATGACAATATTTATGAGAGGAAGATCATGACATATCTATGACAATATTTATGAGAGGAAGATCTGACATTCATGAAATTTTGGAGGAAGATCTGACTATCTATGCAATATTTATGAGAGGAAGATCATGACATATCTATGACAATATTTATGAGAGGAAGATCATGACATATCTATGACAATATTTATGAGAGGAAGATCATGACATATCTATGACAATATTTATGGAGGAAGTCATACATATCTATGACAATATTTATGAGAGGAAGATCATGACATATCTATGACAATACTAGAAAATCACGGAAATATTACGATAACTAAAATAGGCAAAAAAAGAGAGAAAACTGCGTTGGCAGGTGTCCCCCCCTGTCATGCCCCCTGTCATGCCCCCTGTCATGCCCCCAGCTCTGCCCCATCATGCCCCCAGCTCTGCCCCCTGTCATGCCCCCAGCTCTGCCCCATCATGCCCCCAGCTCTGCCCCTGTCATTTCCCCCCAGCTCTGCCCCATCATGCCCCCAGCTCTGCCCCCGCCATGCCCCCTGTCATGCCCCAGCTCTGCCCATCATGCCCCCAGCTCTGCCCCCTGTCATTGCCCCCAGCCTTGCCCCATCATGCCCCCCGCTCTGCCCCCTGTCATGCCCCCAGCTCTGCCCCATCATGCCCCCAGCTCTGCCCCCTGCCAATGCCCCTGGGCCCTGCCCCCTTCATCCCCCAAACTCTGCCCCTGTCATGCCCCCAGCTTGCCCCTGTCATGCCCCAGCTCTGCCCCCTACTGACCCCTGTCATGCCCCCTGCCATCACCTACCCTCCTCACCACCTCACTCAGCAGCACCTACTGCCCCCTGTCATGCCCCCTGCCATGCCCCTGTCATGCACCCCAAGCTCTGCCCCCTGTCATGCCCCAGCTCTGCCCCTGTCATGCCCCAGCTCTGCCCCTGCCATGCCCCCTGTCATGCCCCCTGCCATCACCTACCCTCCTCACCACCTCACTCAGCAGCACCTACTGACCCCTGTCATGCCCCCTGCCATCACCTACCCTCCTCACCACCTCACTCAGCAGCACCTACTGACCCCTGTCATACCCCCTGCCATCACCTACCCTCCTCACCACCTCACTCAGCAGCACCTACTGACCCCTGTCATGCCCCCTGCCATCACCTACCCTCCTCACCACCTCACTCAGCAGCACCTACTGACCCCTGTCATGCCCAGCCATCACTACCCCCTCACCACCTCACTCAGCAAAGCCCCTTTATGCCCCCTGTCATGTCCCTGCCATAACTACCCTCCTAACCACCTACTTCAGCAGCACTATGACCCTGCATGCCCCCTGCCATCACCTACCCTCCTCACCACCTCACTCAGCAGCACCTACTGACCCCTGTCATGTCCCCTGCCATCACCTACCCTCCTCACCACCTCACTCAGCAGCACTACTGACCCTGCCCCCCTGCCATCACCTCCCCTTTCCCACCTCATCAGAGACTACGGGACCCTTGTCAGGGCCCCTGCATACTACCCCTCACACCTCATCAGCAGCCCCTACTGCCCCTGTCATGTCCTGCCATCACCTACACCCTACCACCTCATCAGCAGCACTTACTGCCCCCTGTCATGCCCCTCCATCACCTACCCTCCCACCACTCACATAGAAAGCACCTACTGCCCCGGGCATGTCCCCTGCATCACTACCCTCCTCACACCTCACTCAGCAGACTACTGACCCTGGATGCCCTTGCCACCTACCTCCTCACCACTCACTCAGCAGCACCTACTGCCCCCATGCCATGCCCCCTGCATCACCTACCTCCTCACGCACACCTACTGACCCCTGTAAAGCCCCTCTCATACCCTCCTCACACCTTCACAAGCAAACCTACTGCCCCTGTCATGTCCCTGCATCACAACCTCCTCACACCTCACTCAGCAGACATACTGACCCTGTCATGTCCCTGCCATCACCTACCCTCTCACCACCTCACTCGCAGCACTATGACCCCTGTCATGTCCCTGCCATCACTACCCTCCTCAACCCAAACTCATTTCAGGCAGCACTATGACCCTTCATGTCCCCCTGCATCACTACCTCTCATCCACCTCACTCAGCAGCACCTACTGACCCTCTCAGTGTACATGTTCACTAGTTCCTTCCTGCAGGAGTGACGAGCTGTGGCGCACTGAGCGCCATCTTTGTTTACGTTGCTACACTACCTGCCTAAACCACCTCACTAACCTCTACACTACCTGCCTAAACCACCTCACTAACCTCTACACTACCGCCTAAACTCCCTCACTAACCTCTACACTACCTGCCTAAACCACCTCACAAACCCTCACAACTACCTCCTAAACACCTCCCTAACCTCTACAACTACCTGCCAAAACTACCCACTAACCTCTACACTACCTGCCTAAACCACCTCACTAACCTCTACACTACCTGCCTAAACCACCACACTAACCTCTACACTACCTGCCTAAACCACCTCACTAACCTCTACACTACCTGCCTAAACCACCTCACTAACCTCTACACTACCTCCCCTAAACCCCTCACTAACCTCTACACTACCTGCCTAAACCACCCACACTACCCTACACTACCTGCCTAACCACCTCACAACCTCTACACTACCTGCCTAAACCACCTCACTAACCTCTACACTACCTGCCTAAACCACCTCACTAACCTCTACACTACCGCCTAAACCACCACACTAACCTCTACACTACCTAAACCACCTCACTAACCTCTACACTACCTGCTAAACCACCACACAAACCTCTACACTCCCTGCCTAAACCACCCTCACTAACCTCTACACTACCTGCCTAAACCCCCACACTAACCTCTACACTCCCTGCCTAAACACCACCCCTAACCCTCTAACCTACTACCCTTAAACCACCACACTAACCTCTAACACCTACCTAAACCACCACACTAACCTCTACACTACCTGCCTAAACCCCCTCACTAACCTCTACACAAACCTGCCTAAACCACCCCCACTAACCTTACACTACCTGCCTAAACCACCACACTAACCTCTACACTACCTGCCTAAACCACCTCACTAACCTCTACACTACCTGCCTAAACCACCACACTAACCTCTACACTACCTGCCTAAACCACCTCACTAACCTCTACACTACCTGCCTAAACCCCAAACCACACTAACTCTTACACTACCTACCTAAACCACCACACTAACCTCTACACTACCTGCCTAAACCACCTCACTAGTTGTGATCTTGAAGACTGATCACTGCTTCACTGATGTAGTCTTAGTTGTGATCTTGAAGACTGATCACTGCTTCACTGATGTAGTCTTAGTTGTGACCTTGAAGACTGATCACTGCTTCACTGAGTATCTTAGTTGTGATCTTGAAGACTGATCACTGCTTCACTGATGTAGTCTTAGTTGTGATCTTGAAGACTGATCACTGCTTCACTGATGTAGTCTTAGTTGTGATCTTGAAGACTGATCACTGCTTCACTGATGTAGTCTTAGTTGTGATCTTGAAGACTGATCACTGCTTCACTGATGTAGTCTTAGTTGTGATCTTGAAGACTGATCAGTGTTTCACTGATGTAGTCTTAGTTGTGATCTTGAAGACTGATCACTGCTTCACTGATGTAGTCTTAGTTGTGATCTTGAAGACTGATCAATGCTTCACTGATGTAGTCTTAGTTGTGATCTTGAAGACTGATCACTGCTTCACTGATGAGTCGTAGTTGTGATCTTGAAGACTGATCACTGCTTCACTGATGTAGTCTTAGTTGTGATCTTGAAGACTGATCACTGCTTCACTGATGTAGTCTTAGTTGTGATCTTGAAGACTGATCAGTGCTTCACTGATGAGTCGTAGTTGTGATCTTGAAGACTGATCACTGCTTCACTGATGTAGTCTTAGTTGTGATCTTGAAGACTGATCACTGCTTCACTGATGTAGTCTTAGTTGTGATCTTGAAGACTGATCACTGCTTCACTGATGTAGTCTTAGTTGTGATCTTGAAGACTGATCACTGCTTCACTGATGTAGTCTTAGTTGTGATCTTGAAGACTGATCACTGCTTCACTGATGTATTTCCTTAGTTGTGATCTTGAAGGACTGATCACCTGCTTCACTGATTATCTTAGTTGTGCCCTTGAAGACTGATCACTGCTTCACTGATGTAGTCTTAGTTGTGATCTTGAAGACTTATCACTGCTTCACTGATGTAGTCTTAGTTGTGATCTTGAAGACTGATGAGTGCTTCACTGATGTAGTCTTAGTTGTGATCTTGAAGACTGATCACTGCTTCACTGATGAGTCTTAGTTGTGATCTTGAAGACTGATCACTGCTTCACTGATGAGTCTTATTTTGTGATCTTGAAGACTGATCACTGCTTCACTGTGTAGTCTTAGTTGTGATCTTGAAGACTGACACTGCTTCACTGATGTAGTCTTAGTTGATCTTGAAGACTGATCACTGCTTCATGATGTAGTCTTAGTTGTGATCTTGAAGACTGATCACTGCTTTCACTGATGTAGTCTTAGTTGTGATCTTGAAGACACTCACTGCTTCCCACTGATGTAAGTCTTGTTGTGACCTTGAAGACTGATCACTGCTTCACTGATGTAGTCTTAGTTGTGATCTTGAAGACTGATCACTGCTTCACTGATGTAGTCTTAGTTGTGATCTTGAAGACTGATGAGTGCTTCACTGAGTATTTCTTAAAGTTGTGATCTTGAAGACTGATCACTGCTTCACTGATGAGTCTTAGTTGTGATCTTGAAGACTGATCACTGCTTCACTGATGTAGTCTTAGTTGTGATCTTGAAGACTGATCACTGCTTCACTGATGAGTCTTAGTTGTGATCTTGAAGACTGATCACTGCTTCACTGTGAGTCTAGTTGTGATTTTGAAGACTGATCACTGCTTCACTGATGTAGTCTTAGTTGTGATCTTGAAGACTGATCACTGCTTCACTGATGAGTCGTAGTTGTGATCTTGTGATCACTTTCATTACTCGTCACAATTAAGTGTATTACATATTTTTATCTGAATAATTACCTACACATGACATCTGCAAATTCTACTACCACAGCCCGGCCCTAGGTCAGGCTTGTCTGCTGCTTGCCTGTTCAATCACACTTGCTGTTGACTTCTCGCTGGCCCACATATCCATCATGGCCTGGGTGAACTATACTTTTTTTTTGTGCCAGCTCAACGAACAAAGCAAGGTATTACCAGGTTCATGTTCTCTACTTTTAATCACAGCGCCTCTAAGATATCATTTGATGAGAGCAATGGCATCTGGACGCAGCAAATCTCCAAGTCAACGTCAACGAGGACCTCCCGTCGACTACAAAAACAATGGCAGGTAAAAGGACACAGGTGCAACTTGTGTTATATTTTAAATAACAAAACAGGCACAATACCTCTGGTTAGTGTGACTTTGTCAATGGTCCAAGTCGGACCGAAACGTCGTCGTAAGCTTCTCTCTTTTATGTGCGGGTTATTTGTGTGTTATATTTTACTTTAGCAACGTTTAGCCTCCCATAAGCTTTGTCAAGGCTGAACAGCGAAACGTTGCCACAATAAACTGTGGATCAGTTGCACCTGTGCCCCTTTACCTAACATTGTCGGGTTGTACCTGTGCCCCTTTACCTAACATTGTCGGGTTGTACCTGTGCCCCTTTACCTAACATTGTCGGGTTGTACCTGTGCCCCTTTACCTAACATTGTCGGGTTGTACCTGTGCCCTTTACCAACATTGTCGGGTTGTACCTGTGCCCCTTTACCTAACATTGTTCGGGGTTTTTACCTGTGCCCCTTTACCTAACATTGTCGGGTTGTACCTGTGCCCCTTTATCTAACATTGTCGGGTTGTACCTGTGCCCCTTTACCTAACATTGTCGGGTTGTACCTGTGCCCCTTTACCTAACATTGTCGGGTTGTACCTGTGCCCCTTTACCTAACATTGTCGGTTGTAACCCGTGCCCCTTTACCTAAACATTGTGGGTTGTACCTGTGCCCCCTTTAACCCAACATTGTCGGGTTGTACCGTGCCCCTTTACCTAACATTGGGCGGGTTGTACCTGTGCCCCTTTACCTAACATTGTCGGGTTGTACCTGTGCCCCTTTACCTAACATTGTCGGGTTGTACCTGTGCCCCTTTATCTAACATTGTCGGGTTGTACCTGTGCCCCTTTACCTAACATTGTCGGGTTGTACCTGTGCCCCTTTACCTAACATTGTCGGGTTGTACCTGTGCCCCTTTACCTAACATTGTCGGGTTGTACCTGTGCCCTATACCTAACATTGTCGGTAATTTTACCATTACCCAAAACATGTTCAACGAGGACAAATTTCAGTTACCCCGCTAAGGAAAATTTTTACAAATATAAACTTGAACAGAATATGAGACACACTCAAACATTCAACAGTGTGGAAGAAAAATGTTAACGAGTAATGCTGTGGGAGTATCTTATGTTGAAGGATCACAACAGTGTTTCTATCACAAGATAGCAGCACTGGATAAATAAAGGATGACAACAGTGTTTCTATCACAAGATAGCAACACTGGATAAATAAAGGATCACAACAGTGTTTCTATCACAAGATAGCAACACTGGATAAATAAAGGATCACAACAATGTTTCTATCACAAGATAGCAACACTGGATAAATAAAGGGTCAAAAACAGTGGTTTCTATCAAAGATAGCAACACTGGTAAATAAAGGGTCACAACAGTGTTTCTTCACAAGATAGCAAAACTGGAAAATAAAGGATCACAACAGTGTTTCTATCACAAGATAGCAACACTGGATAAATAGGCTGGATAAACACAATCTTCACAACTATACATATATCTACCCAAATTTTATACTTTTTATGGCACTTGTTTTCTCTGGAGTGCCTCACTTACGGCAGCAAAAATTGTTGATAAGGACAACGTATAGAGAATTTTCACTAACCGAACAAGTTTAAGTAACTAAAGAGCAAAAAGGCACATTATCGTGACTGGAATAATACACAAATAACCCGCGCATAGGAGAGAAGAGCTTACGACAACGTTTCACTCCGACTTATAGAGAATAAACTTTGAATTTTAATTTGAATTTGAATTGACTTGGACCGAAACCCCGTCGTAAGTTCCTCTCCTATGTGCGGGTTGTGGGCGTCAAATAGCTAAATTATTGGGAAAGCCTGAAGTCCCTGAAACTATACTTCCCGGAACACATGCAAGAAAAATACTTCGTAATTCATAACTGAAAAGTAATTGAAGGGTTGGATTCAAATCGACTCACTGGAATTACTACCTACGATATCAAACAATGCAAATAGAATAAAAAAACAGTTACGGTAAATATTTTCCAAGTCATGATCATGTTTCCCCGACCTTCCAATGTTCTAGAATTCCTAAGTTAAATTCACTGAGTGTGTTTGTGACACTAGCAAGTGCATCATAGACGAGGAGGCCGTTGGTGGTGATGGTGAATATAAAACTGACGCTGCCTCCCTCTCTCCATCCTCCCATGAAACACAACCTGGTGGTGACCAGCGTCCCGGAGCGTCACCTCAGGGACCATCATAAAAGTCCTTGACTTAGCAAAACTAGTATCGAATAAAAGGAATTTCGAGTGTCATTTTGATTTCTCAGAGATGTAAAAAAAAAAAAATCGCCACTAGACTCATGGTAGGTATAGGCCTACTGCGGTGTTCCTTCACTATCTTCTTAACGAGTTTGAAGAAGAAAACAGTAGAGACAGGAACTAGCAGATCCATGGTCTATCATAATGAAATGTGTCAGGTAAAACATAACTGTGAAGAAAGTAACAAGGTCAGTTTGTATGGCAGCACAGTTTGTATGGCAGCACAGTTTGTATGGCAGCACAGTTTGTATGGAGATGCCAATCACATGGATGACAAAGTTGATCCCATGTATCAGAAACCTTCCCTATGAGGATAGACTAAGGGCCCTGAATCTGCACTCTCTAGAAAGACGTAGAATTAGGGGGGATATGATTGAGGTGTATAAATGGAAGACAGGAATAAATAAAGGGGATGTAAATAGTGTGCTGAAAATATCTAGCCTAGACAGGACTCGCAGCAATGGTGTTAAGTTGGAAAAATTCAGATTCAGGAAGGATATAGGAAAGTATTGGTTTGGTAATAGAGTTGTGGATGAGTGGAACAAACTCCCAAGTACCGTTATAGAGGCCAGAACGTTGTGTAGCTTTAAAAATAGGTTGGATAAATACATGAGTAGATGTGGGTGGGTGTGAGTTGGACCTGATAGCTTGTGCTACCAGGTCGGTTGTCGTGTTCCTCCCTTAAGTCAAGGTGACCTGACCTGACTAGGTTGGGTGCATTGGCTTAAGCCGGTAGGAGACTTGGACCTGCCTCGCATGGGCCAGTAGGCCTTCTGCAGTGTTCCTTCATTCTATGTTCTTATGTTCTTATGAAATGTAATGTGTGGGGCCAAGAAAGGTATACACTAGAACTTACCTTAGTGTTCCACACATCCTCTTCAGAGAGGTC
>NC_069427.1:46335670-46356704 GCF_026875155.1 Cherax quadricarinatus
TCCCCCTTCAAAAATATTGTCATAGATATGTCTGATCTTCCTCCCCATAAATATTGTCATGATATGTCATGATCTTCCTCTCATAAATATTGTCATAGATATGTCATGATCTTCCTCTCATAAATATTGTCATAGATATGTCATGATCTTCCTCTCATAAATATTGTCATAGATATGTCATGATCTTCCTCTCATAAATATTGTCATAGATATGTCATGATTTTTCCGTGATTTTCTAGTATTGTCATAGATATGTCATGATCTTCCTCTCATAAATATTGTCATAGATATGTCATGATCTTCCTCTCATAAATATTGTCATAGATATGTCATGATCTTCCTCTCATAAATATTGTCATAGATATGTCATGATCTTCCTCTCAATAATCTACCGGGATGATTCTCATTTTATAGTTTCCTCTTTTTTTTCCCTTAAATTAGGCAGTGCAGTACATTCACTGGATAACCCCTTTGGGTTTAGTTCTTCCCCATAAAAAATAATATAAAATTAAGTGCTAGACCCACAAGGGTCATGGAGCGCTGGAGAATGTACAGATATCGCAAAAACTGCATGTGCTGCAGTGATAGGTCAGCGTTGTATGACCCTTGTGGGTTTAGCGCTTAGTTTTGATTATAATTTCCATTATATTGAGGAATTTATCTATCATTATTTTATTATTGTTAGTAGGTTTAGCGCTTCTTTTTTATTATAATTATTATTGTTAGGGGCAAAACCCACATGGGTCATTTAACACAAGGTTTTGTGGAGGCTCTATCCTCTGTCTGCTGAGCGCCAGACTGCCGAACTGTATGTTGCCCTCGATCTTTGACCTTTTTTTATTTGTCGGCATATCCTGTGTGATTTACACGTATGTTACGATGTAAAAAATATAATGTGATTCATCCAACGGAGATAAAACACCTCAATTACTGGGAGCACTTGAGGTTCCTAAACCTGTATTCCCTGGAACGCAGGAGGGAGAGATACATGATTATATACACCTGGAAAATCCTAGAGGGACTAGTACCGAACTTGCACACGAAAATCACTCACTACGAAAGCAAAAGACTTGGCAGACGATGCACCATCCCCCCAATGAAAAGCAGGGGTGTCACTAGCACGTTAAGAGACCATACAATAAGTGTCAGGGGCCCGAGACTGTTCAACTGCCTCCCAGCACACATAAGGGGGATTACCAACAGACCCCTGGCAGTCTTCAAGCTGGCACTGGACAACCAAAAGTCAGTTCCTGATCAGCTGGGCTGTGGCTCGTACGTTGGTTTGCGTGCAGCCAGCAGCAACAGCCTGGTTGATCAGGCTCTGATCCACCAGGAGGCCTGGTCACAGACCGGGCCGCGGGGGCGTTGACCCCCGGAACTCTCTCCAGGTAAACTCCAGGTAATGTAAGTGGTAATGGGTGTATAATTGGATCTACGTACTACCAAATACTTAAGAAGGTAGAAATTTCATGCACTCTATCAGATGGCCTGACGATCATTCCTGAAATTTAAAACATAATTCATCCCTAATACAGTGGACCCCCGCATAACGATTACCTCCGAATGCGACCAATTATGTAAGTGTATTTATGTAAGTGCATTTGTACGTGTATGTTTGGGGGTCTGAAATGGACTAATCTACTTCACAATATTTCTTATGGGAACAAATTCGGTCAGTACTGGCACCTGAACATACTTCTGGAGTGAAAAAATATCGTTTAACCGGGGTCCACTGTATTTTAGAATTAAAAATTAAGACTCCATATCTTGAGACTGGTTACTGTATTAAATTTTTACTCAACATAAATTATACACTGCATAAAGTATTTACCTGTAATAATATTTGTTCTGGGTTTTATGAATTATGAAAAATTTTTCAGATTTCTACACACTAATACAAAGTGGGTGATGTTGACTTCCTCGATTTTATCCCAATATGGGTTATTTTTGACTTATAGGCCATACTAATTATGACCATTCTTTCAGCTGGCTATATCACACATCCCTTCTCGGCCAGTCTTCATCCAAGCATCTGGAAAACGGGACTGTAACTCGAGCAGCTCTGTATCGCTTTGAGGTGATACCTGCACACCAAATACTCTCGGCCTTTTTTAGTGTGGAAAAGCATTTAATAGATATAGATTTATAGATTTAAGAAACAAAAATCTTGAGGATGCCCTAAATGGCAAGGAAGACTGAATATCAAATTTGAGCATCATGTGTGTGTGAAGTCACTAGAGCTAACAGTAGTGATGCTGACAAAAAAATATGTGGCTGAATAATGCATGCTAATTAGTTTTGAAAAAACTAAAGTACTAGCATGTTTATGAATGTGTGCTATGTCGCCTTGAGAAAAGGCAAAATTAGTAAGATAAGATAAGATAAGATTATCGTTCGGATTTTAACCCCAGGGTTAGCCACCCAGGATAACCCAAGAAAGTCAGTGCGTCATCTAGGACTGTCTTTAAAAAAACTTTTAAAAAAAAAAAAATTTCCATTGTGGGTCCTTAATCTTGTCCCACCCCAGGATGCCACCTCCCACCAGTCGACTAACACCCAGGATGCGACCCCACACCAGTCGACTAACACCCAGATGCGAACCCACAACCAGTCCACCTATCAACCAGGAGGTGCGACCCACACCAGTCCACTAACTCCCGGATGCGACCCACACAAGTCGACTACACCCAGGAATGCGACCCACACCAGTCGACTACACCCAGGTACCCATTGCTGCTAGGTGAACAGGACAATGAGGTGTAAGGAAACGTGTCGGAATTCCACCCACATGCCGTGAATCGAACCCGGGCCCTCAGTGTGGTGAAGCGGGATTTTTAGCCACCAGGCCACCGGGCCACATGTAGCTCTGATAACTTCACCAGCATGTTCACCAGTATTAATGAAAATTGAGAATGGATCTCTTTACATTGAGTTTTTAAGTGGTTAAGGCTTTGGAAAATGAATATTGTAGTTTTAATTAAGCTTGTCCTTACTCCATATCTATGTGCTTGCTGTTTGTGCTGCATGTATTTTGTCTTGTCTGTGTTTTATGAACTTTCTGAATTGATTAAAAAAAAAAAAAGGAATTATTGCATAATACTAATTATTTTTACTTATCTTACAAATTTGTAGACCTAACAAGAAAAAAAGGCAAATTTTAATAAAGTATCATCTGTAATTCTGTGGGGAAAAGTAAAGCTTCAAATTCTGTTTTGCACTTCACAAAATCTAAAGAAAAGTATTCATGAAACTTTCCTAAATGATATACCTAAGAAGTGAAATATTTTTTTGTAAATGTACCATATTTCAAAATAAATATTTTTTCCTAAGCAGTTATTGAGAACAGGTTTAATTTAGGAGGTGGTAATAAAGAAGCATGGAGGATCGTCAAGTTGTAGTGCTGACCAACGTCACAGAGAATGATGCTGGTTGGTGCAACAGACATTGCTGCCAACAGTCTTGGAACATCGTCATCAACAGTCATACCTCAATGTCCATGGAGGGTAAGCTCACTGAATTGACAAAAACATTTTTTCAGAGGCACTAGAAAAGATACTGTATGCAGAGGTCAAATTTAACAATATTTGTTTGGGTTCAGTAATGCTTAAATAATACTGCATATGTAATTTTATATTCAAAGTAATGTAATGACTGTTTTATATATCTCTAGGAATGGCAGAGTCAAATAATTACTTTTGCAGATGTCAGCCTTAAAGGCTGACATCTGCAAAATAGGGAGAGTGGCAAATGACGTGAATTCTCTCTTAAGACAAAGATTTGATAGTAAACATTAGTGATTGGAATTAAATTCAGGATCTTTCTTTCCATGTACAGTAATGTACATCTACAGATTTAAATTTGGTTGGTGGTGCTTACAGTGTACTGTTCATTTTTCAGCGGAGCCCATCCTTGCAGATGCTGAATCTCATGCTATTTCTCATCCTGGGGGTAGTTTACTTCTGTTATGGTAATTGCTAGCATCTTGGCTTCCTTGTCTGGAAGAAATGTCAAAAGGAAAGGAAGACGTGCCATTGACCTGGAACATGGGTCCTGAAATAGCAGTATATCAGAATATGACTACTTTTCGGACTGTCCTTGGAATTACCACGTTCAAGGCTGGTGATGGGAGAAACTCTAGGAGAGGTTGCCCTTTGGGAAAGTTGTAAGAAGCTGAAATACAAGGTTTCCTTAGACCAGATATGAATACAACAGTGGCAAGTCAAAAATGTTGAAAGTAAGAGTCTGGTTAAAAAGATGTAGCATTGCGAGTACAGTATACTGTGAAGGGTATGAAGGTTGCAGTTCATGTCATTGGGAATGTGATGTTTGTACTCGAGACAGAATGATGAATAGTAGAGTGAATCTGCTTCCTCTCTTGGGTGGACACTTCCTTAGTAGGAAATAGTCAATGTGATTTAAAACCTTTGTATTTGTTTTGCCAGAATTCTGTAGTCTTTACTTTTCACTATACATGTATTTACTACATGTGCACTGCTTTGTTAAAAATTTTGTTTGTCAAACTTCCAAATTTGTGAAAAAAAAAAATATTTCCAAGAGGTTTTTTTAAGAAGAGTACTAATTTGTTTTTGCCCTTGGCCAACAGAGGTTCACCCAGAAATAACCCTTCCCCCACTGAATTAATGGACTTGGTTGTCAGAGATGGAATAGATGACAATGATGGGCACACATATCAATATCATAACCTACTTGGATGCTGTAAGCAAGATGGCCCCTCTGTATGTTCGTTGAGTATGCAGCTCATGGAAATTTGCGTGACCTATCTCCGCAACAACAGACCATCTTCTGGCTATGAACGAGCAATTTGGCCAGGAACTAGAATACAATTACACAAAAATGACTTGGTTAGTTGCCTGCCAAGTAGCTCGTGGCATGGAATACCTAGGCATCAAAGAAGGTACGTTCTCTAATGGGGGTACAAATATATTTTGGCTCTTGTTTTATGTGAAGCAATTGCATTTTTTTATACTGAGAATAATGTGTAGGAATATTGAGCTTTGCCTTCAGACAGTACGATGTGAAAGTGAGGAAAAAAATAAGAACAACAAGTGAAATAGTGAGTCACCCAAAAAAAAATGAGGAGATATTCATTGTAAGGAGGATGTTGTGTGGGTGGTAGGAAATAGTGTATACACCAAAAACGGTACATATGACTGGAATGTTGTGTATACAGATTGTATTATACAACAGATGGTTCAACATGCTAGTAATGCAGCATATATGCCTCTGTACGTATATTGTACCAGATTGTAACTGCAAGTGTGCGAGCAGCCAAATAAATAAAAACAATTAAAGGGAGGAAATTTTTGAACTGAGTCATAACATGTTTAATGGGTCAACTAGCTCTACCCATCTACAGTGTTTAATAGGTCAACTATCTACCATCTACATTGTTTAATAGGTCAACTAGTCTATACCATCCTACAGTGTTTAATAGAGTCAACTAGTCTACCATCTACAGTGTTTAATAGGTCAACTAGTCTATACCATCTACAGTGTTTAATAGTCAACTTAGTCTAATACCATCTTACATGTTTAATGGTCAACTAGTCTACCATCTACAGTGTTTAATAGGTCAACTAGTCTACCATCTACAGTGTTTAATAGGTCAACTAGTCTAACCATCTACAGTGTTTAATTAGGTCAACTAGTCAAACCATCTACATGTTTAATGGTCAACTAGTTCTAACATCGTTACAGATGTTTAATAGGTCAACTAGTCTACCATCCTACAGTTGTTTAATAGGGTCAACTATTCCTACCATCACATTGTATTCATAGGTCAACTATCCAACCACTACAGTGAAAATATTAAATACATTCTTTACTAGTTTCACCACTATATTTTATTACTAATAATTGCAAAAACCTATTTTTCTGTTTACACATTAAAATGTATATACAGTATCAATTTTGTCCAAAATATACTATTATCAGTTCTAGCAAAAAAACAATCAGGTGTAATAAATATATATATATAAATATATATATATATATATATATATATATATATATATCTATAAATATATATATATATATATATATATATATTGTAGGAGTGAGGAAAAGCCAGTTGTGAGTGTGGGGGAATTTTCGTGAGGGTGGTAAAAAAAGGGGGAAAAGGCACCCGGGGATTGTGGAAAAAAGAAAAAAATTTTAAAAGCAGGTGGGGATTTTTTTTGGAGGGGTTTGGGTGCAATTTTTTATAAAGTATGGAAGGGGGGTAAGGTACCTAGGGATTGGCAGAGAGCATGCATATTTCCCCTTTGTAAAAGGGGGCAAAGGGTTTAAAAGAGGTGAAAAAATTATGGGGGGATAAGTCTGTTGAGTTCCCTGGTAAAGTGAGGTTTTAGATTTATAATTGAAAGAATTAAGAGAAAGAGGGGGAAATGGGAAGCGTGACAAGGAGGTTTTGGGAAAAGGTGGGGTGGTGGACCGGGTTTTTTTCAGTGAAACATATAAGTGAACATATTTAGATAAGGAAAAGAGGTCTTTGTGGCATTTTGGTTTTGGGAAAAAAGGGTATGACAGGGTGGATGGGGGGGGCAATGTGGCAGATGTGCAAGGTATGGTGTAGGAGGTGGGTTACTGAAAGCAGTAAAGAGTTTTTACGAGGATAGTGAGGCTCAAGTTAGAGTATTAGGAAAGGGGGAAAATTTTTTTCCCAGAAAAAGTGGCCCTTTTGACAAGGATGTGTGATGTCACCGTGGTTGTTTAAAATATTTATAATGGGGTTGAAAGAGAAGAAAATGCGAGGGTTTGGCAAAGGCGTGGATTTTAAAGATAAAGAATCACACAAAAAGGGGGAGTGTCACAGCTGCCTTTTCTGTGACCTTTTTTTGGGAGTTTTGAGAGAATTTTCAGAGATTGGTGGATGAATTTTGGTAGGTGTGCAAAGAAGAAAAATTAAAGGTGAAAACGGAAAGAGTAAAGGTTTTGAGGTAACAAAAGATTAGGGGATGAAAGATTAATATCAGATTGGAGGGGAGAGTTGGAGGAGGTGAAGTATTAGATATTTGGGAGTGGCGTGTCAGCGGATGGGTCATGAAAGAGGGTGAATCATAGAATTGAGAGGAAAAGGTGAGGGTGCATTAGGAGTCGTGGAGACAAAGAACTTTGTCCCTTTGGGGGCAAAGAGGGGAAAGTAGAGAGTATAGTTTTACCAACGCTTTGTATGGTGTGAAAAGGGGGGTGATGAATGTTGCAGCGAGGGGAAGGGTGGAGGCAGTGGAGATGTCTGCTGAGGGAATGTGTGGTGTGAATAAATGCAGAGAAATTTGTTTTGGAAAATTAGGAGGAGGTGCGGGTTACCAAAACTGTTGTCCGAGGGTGAGGAGGGGTTTTTTGAGGTGGTTCGGACATGTAGAGAGAATGGGGCGAAACGAAAGACTTCAAGAGGTATCAGTCTGTAGTGGAAGGAAGGGGGGGTAGGGGTCGCCTAGGGGAAGGGTTGGGGAGGGGGGAAAGGGGTTTTGTGTGCGAGGGGTTGGACTTCCCGCGGTGGGTGAGCGTGTTTGATAGGAGTGAAAGGAGACCCAAAGGTTTTTAATACTTGACGTGCTGTTGGATGTGAGCAAAATAAAAATTTATGAAGGGGTTCAGGGAAACCCGGGAGGCCCGGGCTTGAGTCCCGGAGATGGGAAGTACATGCCTGCACTCTGAAGGAGGGGTGTTAATTTGCATTTTTAAAAAACTGTAGTGAAAAGCACCCTTTGGCAAGCAGGAGGAGTGATGAGGGGAAAATTTTTTCTTTTCGGGCCCCTCCCTTTGGGGGGAATCGGCCGTGTGATAATAAAATAAAAAAAAAAAAATTTACGGGGGGCCCCATTAACGCAGGTTAGGTTCCAGGCTACCGCCTTAAAGCGGAAAATACCCGTAAAGTGGAACCCCTTTTTTTTTCCACTTTAAATGCTACAAACACTAGTAACAATTTTACACTAACTTATTAAGTTAGCAATAAACCAGGCATAAAAAAAAACAATAAAAAGTAAAATACCCCAAAAAAGTGCACTCATTACACTTAAAATATTTATAGTCTTAATCTAGGGTGAGACAAGTAGTATTTATTGAAAGAAATCAAGTGTGGTATGTATTGTAATACCAGGCAGGCTACCTTACAGGCCCCCCCACCCACAATACTATTTCTATATATTTGCACCCCAGAGCGAAAAAATGATATACAGTTCCCATTACTTACCTTAAAATTTTAGTCTTAATTAGGGTCAAAAAATAGTAAATGAATAAAAACGAAAAAATGAGGAGAGAAAGAATGAGTACATGAGAGGGGACAGGCGCGGTAAACAAACCGGAAGTAAGTTTTGTAAACAAACGAAGTGTAAAACGTCTGGTTTGTGTACAAGTTACATTGTGTACAGGTTGTCTCTACATTGATACGGTAGAATTAATAAGAAGAACACTCCCATTCTCATGTAACATCATTTTTAGAAGAAATGATGTCTGAGTGAAGGCAATGGAAATAAGTCCCACTGACTTTTTTGGGTTATCCTAGGTTCCTACCGTATGTTGTTATGTATGATAATCTATGTAACTGTATTTTTGTATACCTATATAAACTTACATACATACGAAAGGGAAAAATTTTTTACAGTTACCCCAGTAACACATTTTTTTCTTATTTAGATTAGAGAAAATGTTATTCTTGGGCCCTCACTTGTACAAGTTATGTGGCTCCCACATCTTATATTTATGTTTATTTATTTTATTGTGGGGTGTATTTATCATCTTTTTATGTTATGTATCGGTTTATTATATAATTTTGAAAAAAATATCATGGATGGATTAAAGAAAATGTGGGATATTACCGTAATATACGACATTTAATGAGACTCGGTGGTATTGTTATTATTATCACTTGTGCAAGTCGTCTGCTACCACATCTCACATTTATGTTTATTTATTCTACTGTGGGGTTTTATTTACCCTTATTTATATGTTATGCATTTTTTTATTATAAAATTTTTGAAAAAAATATCATGGATGGTTAAATAAAAATTTGGTATATTACCTTTAATATACGACTTTTAATAAAGATCGGTGAGTTTTTTTTAAAATTATTTTTCATTTCTAATAGGGCGCACTTGTGCAAGCCCGTCTGCTACCAACTCACTTTTAAAGTTTATTTATTCTACTGGGGGGGTGTATTTATTTATTTAAATGTTTGCATCGGTTTTTATATTTTTTAAAAAAAATATCAGGGGATGGATTAATGAAAATGTGAATTTTAATGAAATATACACATTTAAATGACTCAGGGTATGTAAGTTTTTTTTGGGTTTTACGGGTTTTACATAAGTATAATTATCAGAGTAAATATAAAATTGAAATAATTTTTAAAAACA
The DNA here is from genome assembly GCF_026875155.1 of Cherax quadricarinatus. Taxonomy (NCBI): domain Eukaryota; kingdom Metazoa; phylum Arthropoda; class Malacostraca; order Decapoda; family Parastacidae; genus Cherax; species Cherax quadricarinatus. Next base: position 46,345,048 of record NC_069427.1, read on the forward strand.
TTTGAAATTTTGGATTTTCCAGACAAAATGGAGAGACTTAGTGCTTATGAGCTCAGGGAAAATGTAAAAAAAACAGGGGGGGGGCACGGTTTGGACCAAATTAGAAAGTCAGGGGGGGGGGACCCTTTTTTTAAAGCGGGGTTTTTGGTCAAAATTTTGAAATGTCCGTTTTAGGGGAAAATGCCTTTAAAATTTGAAAACGCCGTAAAGGGGGGCCTTCCTGTATTTATATATTATATATATATATATATATATATATATATTTTTAAAATATAATAAAAATATATATATATATATTTATTTTCTTTCTTTCCCTTTTTTTTTCCTTTCTTTCTTTTTTTTCCCAACGCCCACTGCATCCACAAAGGCGGGGGGGGCCCAAAAAAAAAGGACAAACGAAATTTTCCCCTTTTTAAAATTTTTAGTAATATTCAGGAAAAGGGGGTTACTAGCCCTTTGCTCCGGGCCCATTTTAGTCGCCTTTTTACGACACGCATGGTTACGGGGGGAAAGAATTCTGTTCCATTTCCCCTTGGAAAATATATATATATACTTTAATAATAATAAATATATTCTTCTTTCTTTCAAAACCCCGGCCGTACCCCCCCCGAGGTGGGGGGGCCCCAAAGGGAAAAACGAAATTTTCCCCCTTTCAAATTTAGTAATATAAGGGGCCCCCCCGCATACCGTTGGCATCCCCCAAAAACGTTAAATCCGCATACCGCTACTTTTTATCGCCAAGATTTTGCCTCGCATCCCCGCAAAAAAAGGTGTGGGTTTGGTAGACAGAAACCACCCAGGGGGGAAACCCCCGCCCCGGGGCCAGAGATGTGAAAAAAAAAACCTGTAACTTTTTTGCATGATGGTAGGATTGCGGGTTTTTCTTTTTCTGTTTTCATAAACCCCGCTAAGATAACAGGGATATCTTGCTATTTCCTACTTAAACTTTGGTCACACTTCACGGGGCAGGGCACTTGCATATTATTAAAACTTACATCTGGGTTTTTCCCCTTTTTTTAAATAGCTCTGTTTTTTTTTTAAAATTTTTTTCTATTGTCCAGGGGGGAAGGGGAAAAAAAAATCTTTCCCCCGTAACCCATGCGTGTGTATAGGCGACAAAATGCCGGGAGAAATGGGCTAGAAACCCCCTTTCTCCTGTATAAAATTCCCTAAAAAAAGAGAAAAAAAAACTTTATAAAACTGGGTTGTTAAATGTGCGGGGGGATTAGTGGGGGATGACAAGAAACAATGATTGCTGATGTTATGAATGAAAAGAAGTTGGTTTGTCCTGGCCCTAAGCGAAACAAAGTGAAGGGGGTAGGAGAGTTTCGGGTGGGGGGAAAAAAATGGGATTAAATCTGGAGTATTTTGAGAAATTTTTGACAAAAAAAGGGGGTAGAAAGTAATGTTAAATATCAGTTTTTGGAAGGAAAAAAAGAGAATATGAATGTGAAAATTTCAAAAAATTATGGGGAAATTAAAATTAAAAGGTTTTGGAAATTCGAGAAGGGGTCAAAATTTAAGCGTTTATGAAACCTGGAGAAAGGGGGGAATGCGGGAGGAGAGAGAGAGATTTTGGGAGATTTTTAATTTAAATGAAATTAGGACCCTTTTGAACCAAGTAAAGGGGAGTAATTGTGGTAGGGGACTTAAATGCTAAAGGGAGAAACTTTTAGAGGGGGTTTTGTGGTAGGTAAGTTTGGGGGGTCCCGGGTGTAAATGATAATGGGACCCTTTGATTGAATTTTTGTATAGAAAGGGGTTTAGTTATAGGTAATAATTTTTTAAGAAAAAGGGGAAATAAAAAAAGTATAAAACGATATGATGTAGGGGGGAAATGACAGTAGTTTTTTGGGATTATTTTATTGGTAGATAAAGACTGGAGTAACTTCAGGATGTACATGTTTATAGAGGGGCCAAGATATATCAGATCACTTTTAGTTGTAGTTTCCCACTGAGAGTAAAAGGTAGAGGGGTTTTAAAAGGAAAAATAGAAGCATCGGGGAAGAGAGGGTAAAGGTTTATAAACTAAAAGAGGAGGCTTTTTAGGGTAAGTTTTAAAAACAGCTTTTTGGAGGATAGAGGGGCTAATGAGAAGCATAGGCAATGGGGGTCAAAGAGGTAGGGGGGTGGGTTTTAAAAAAAATGTAGTGTTAGAGTGTTCGGGCAAAAAGTTTGGGGTTTTAACGGGAAAAATTGGGTGCAGGGGGGGAAGAGGAGGTTTGGGTTTGGAAATGATGAGGTAAAGAGAGAAAGAAAGGGAGAAAAAGTTAGCATATGAAATTTTTTTTTAAAAAAGTAAAAGTGAGCAAGGGGGGAAGAGATAGGAGAAAAAAAAGAGAATTTAAAGGAGAGGGGTTTGAAGCAATGAAAAAAAGAGACCCAAATGAGAGAGTGGGTGAGATGTTATCAAAAAAAATTTTTTGTTAAAAAATAAGAAAAAGTTTTGGAGGGGTGTAACAAGTTAAAAAAAGGCCTGGAGAACAAATGGATTTGCAGTTAAAAATAGGAGAGGAGAGTTATTAAAGGGAGGGGTTAGAGGTTTTGGGGGAAGGGGAAAGGGGAAATTTTTTTTGAGGAATTTTTAAATTTGATAAAGATGGGGAAGCTGGGGATTTGTGTAAAGGGCAAGGAGGAATAACATTTGTAGGAGTGAGGAAGACCCAAGTTGTGGTGGGGGGAATTTTTCTGAGGCAGTAGGAAAAATGAAAGGGGGTAAGGCACCCCGGGAAATTGGGGGATAAAGATAGAAATGTTAAAAGCGGGTTGGGGATTTATTTTTGGGAAAGGGGGTTTGGGTTTGCAATTATTTAAAAAAGGTAGGGAAAGAGGGAAAGGGTACCTAGGGTTGGAAGAGCATGCAAAATTTCCCTTTGTATAAAGGCAAAGGGGAAAAAAGAGAGTGAAAAATTTAAAAAGGGGGGGGGGGATAAGTTGTTGAGTGTACCTGGTAAAGTGTATGGTTAGATTTTATAATTGAAAAAATTTAAAAGAGTAAGACGGAGAATAGGTAGCAGAAAAACAAGGGGGCCTTTAGGAAAGGTGGGGGGTTTGTTTTGGACCAGGTGTTTACAGGGGAAACATATAAGTGAACATTATTTAGATAAGGCTAAAGAGGTCTTTGTGGCATTTATGGTTTTGGGAAAAGGCATATGACGGGGTGGAAAAGGGGGGGCCCTTTGTGGCAGATTTTGGGAAAGTGTATGGTGTGGGGAGGTGGGTTTTAACTGAAAGCAGTGAATTTTTTTTAGGGAAATAGTGAGGCTAAATTTTTAGGTATGTAGGAAAAAAGGAAAATTTTTTTCCCCAGAAAAGGTGGGCCCTTTAACAAGGATGTGTGATGTCACCGGGGGTTTTTTAAATATATTTATAGATGGGGTTGAAAGAAAAAGTAAACCCCCGAGGTTTTTGGGCAAGGGGCTGGAGTTAAAAGAAAAAGGAATCACACACAAAGGGGGAGTTGCCCACAGCTGCTCTTTGGGGATGACATTTGTCCCTCTTGGGAATTCTGAAGAGAAGTTGCAAGTTTGGGGATGAATTTGGTGGGGGTGTGAAAAAAGAAGAAAATTAAAGGTGAATACGGGGAAAGAGAAAGGGTTTTATGAGGATAACAAAAAGATTAGGTAAAGAAAGATTTGAATATCGATTGGAGGGAAAAGGTATGGAGGAGGGAATGTATTCAGATATTTGGGAGGGGGACGTGTCAGCGGATGGGTCTTGAAAAAATGGGGGTGAATCATAGAATTGATGAGGGAAAAAAAAAGGAGTGGGGGGCACTTAGGAGTCTGGGAAGACAAAAAAAATTTGCCCTTTGGGAGGCAAGAGGGGAATGTATGAGATTTATATTTTTCCCAACGCTCTTATATGGGTGTGAAGCGTGGGTGATGAATTTTGACAAAGGAAAACCCTGGGGGCAGTGGAGATGTCATGTCTGGGGGGCAATGTGTGGGGGGTGAATAAATGCGAAAAATTCGTATTTGGAATTTAGGAGGGGGTGCGGGATTACCAAAACTGTTTGTCCAGAGGCCTGAGGAAGGGTTGTTGAGGGGGGTTGGGGACATGTAGAAAAAAAATGGAGCGAAACAGAATGACTTCAAGAGGGGAAAACAGTCTGTAGTGGAAGGAAGGGGGGGTAGGGTCGGCCTAGGAAGGGTTGGAGGGGGGGGGTTTAAAGGAGGTTTTGTGTGCGAGGGGTTTGGATTTCCCAGCAGGCAGGGCGTGAGGTGTTTGATGGGAGGGGAATTTGGAGACAAATGGTTTTTTTACTTGATTGCTTTGGGAAATGTAAAGAAAAGTAAATTTAGAAAGGGATTCGGGGGAAAACCGGCGGGCCGGACTTAGTCCTGGGAGGGGAAAGTACAGTCCCTTTGCATCTAAAGGGAAGGGGGTGTTAATTTTTTGATTTTTAAAACTGTAGTGTAAAGCCCCCTTTGGCAAAAACAGTGAGGGAAAGTAAATTGTGGTGAAAGTTTTTCTTTTTGGGGCCCCCCCCTCCCTTTGGGGGGAAATTTGGGGCCGGTGTGATAATAAAATAAAAAAAACCCCCTTAAAAAACCCCGTCAACGTTTGTTCGTCCGAGACGAGTCTAATGTGCGCCCTTAGCCAGCCTCACATGTTCCGCCTGTGGCTTTTGTTTCCCACCACCCTCCCGGTAACACCCAAAAGCATACAATGGGAACTTTTCGTTTTTTTAACTTGTTTCTGGTGATTTTATCTGCAAAAATAAGTGCCATGGGCCCCAAGAAAGCTTTTTAGTGCCCAAACCCCAAGGAATAAGGGTGAGAAAAACTATAGAGATGAAGAAAGAGAAACATTGATAATAAAGAAAGTGGAGTGCGTTGGGCCCCCTGAGTTTGGGCCGGGTTTTATAGTAAACCCCAATCAACCATCGTACTATTTTTGGGGAACAAAAAGGGGAATCAAAGGGAAACTGTTCTTGCCAAAAGGTTTTAACTTTGTTTTCGAAAAAGGATCGCAAGTGATGGAAGATTTGAGAAGACTGTTAAAGGTTTTGGATAAAATTTAGAAACAGAAGCAGGAGGGTAAACATCTCTCAAGTGATCTAAGTGAAAGGGTAGGAAGTTTTCATGAGGATTTAATTAAAAAAATGCCTGCAACTAGTGATGATGTGGTGAATTTAAGGCCCAGCAAAAGGGTTTGGTTTGAGAGATTTAAAGGCGTATTGGGCCCTACATAGTTTTGAAAAAGGGATGGTGAGGGTGCCCGTTTTGGACCACAAAGCACTGAAAAAAAAATTGCAAAGGAAAATTTAAGGAGTACATGAAACTGAGGGGAAATGGAAAAACCCGAACCCCGTGTTTAATTGTGTGAAACGGGGCCTTTTTTTGGAAGAAAATGCCCAAACAGGACCCAATTTCTCAGGAGGGAAAAGGGACTCCCAGGACATAAGCCTAAGAAACGGCTTTTTCTGTTGATGTGTTCCCCAAAGCCCACTGGTGAATTTCAAAGTGAAAACCCCCCATTTGTGTATCACTCTGAAAATCCCAGGAACCCTTCAGGCCCCAAAAAAATGTCCTCAAGGCTAAATTTTTTGGCTGTGGAGGGGAAACAGTAAGGCATGGGTGTTATGACCCAAGGGGCCTAAAGTGATTAATTTATATGTATTATCCACTTAATATTATAAATCTGGGTTTTTTTTAATATTTGCCCAAATTAAAATTCCACTAGTTTTATAATATTTTCTGATTTTTGGGAAATTTTCCCGGGTTTTGATGTATATATATATATATCTTGGGGTAATGTGGGTTTGGTAGGTTTCAAACCCGGCTAAAGGGTTTTTAACAAAGGGATCTCCATTTTGGTTTGGTAGTTTGGGAAAACCCCTCTACCCTCTCCCCCCTTTTTAAAGAGTTTTATGTTTATGAAGGAATTTTACTGTTTTAAGGCAGTTTACTCTCTCTGCTGACTCATTGTGCATTGACGAGCTACCCTCCTAGTACTTTCCCCCTTATTTCCCCCATTGGTAGAGAATTGGGTTTTAAAAAATCCGGGTCCAGCTTTTGGTTTAAATTTTGAAGTCTTCTGGGCAATATATATTGTTATCTTTAGGTTTTCGAAGGACGACCCTGTCAAGCTTGAACTTTGTGATATATTCCTTATGCCAGGGGGTTACTCAGAAAAAAATGTTTTAATTTTCAAAAATATGTACTTGACAAATAATGTTACTACTGAGGAAAGGGGATAATATTCCTCTGTCATTGTCAAGTGGGAAATGACCCTATTGACATTTTACATTTATTTAAGGGGTTTTCTTGTGTGAAGGGGAAAATTTCTGACATTGATATTTAATTGATATTTATAATATCTAAAGCATTTAAGCTTTTAAATAAAAAAAGAAAATTGAAAAGACTGAGTAACTTTTTTTTTTTTTTTTTTTGGCCTTTTCATTTCTAAGTTTTGGAAAAAATATTCCCTTTTATTCTATGAAGTGTGTTGTTACGGAATGCCTAAACCCGGCAAAGATTAAAATTTTTAACCGTAACAAGTTTGGGGGGGTGGGCTGGGGGCTTTGAATTGCTTGGGCCATGGATTTGTGACATATCCCCAGTTGGGGAAGGGGGCCCCGATCCAGATACGCTGAAGACTTTACCATACAAAAATGCTGGCAAGTTGCTAGATATTTAGGAGTTTCATATAACAAACGTTATAAAACGAGTTAAATGCCGTTCTATAATACAGAACATACTGTTTTCCCAGCCCCCCTTTTTTGAACGTCCCCAGGTTGGAAACCCCATGGGGAAAGACAAACCCCCGGAGGAATCCCCTTTGGGGCCCCTGGGGTTGCTCATTTGGTGGCTTCCTTTGAAGGCCTCACTTTGGGAGCAGAGGCTATGTCCCCGGGACAAAAGTTTCACCTGATTCGTTTTAATGAGGGCCCATTAAACTAGCCCTGGTTTATGTGGGGGCGACCGGGGTGGAGCTCGTCCCAAGCTTCGCCTAGGGGACCCCTCTCCCCCCATCCTCCCGTACCTTTGACTTCTCACATCGAACACTTTCAACTTTTTGGAACATCTTATAAAGTTGCAAACAGAGCAACTGGGAATTTCCCCGCGCCCCGTGTATAAAGAAAGTTCGAGAGGGAAAACATCCCGATTCGAGAGGGAAAAAGAAAAAAAAAGTAAGTCGCCTGCTACTCAAACCTTTTCCTTTGACCTGACAGGGCTGCCCATTTTGTGCCAGATTTTGTTTAAACAACTTTTGGGCCCCTTTCTTCGACACATCTGAGAAAACAGGCACGAGGGATGAGTGGGCCCCCGTGAACATTGGGCTACCTTACTTCACACCACACTTAAGGGTAAAAGGGTCAAACATGTACCCGCAGCTCTCCCCTATGATAAAATATGCAGATTTCGAGGCAGTTAAAAAGATCATTTTAAAAAGGGGTATGACTTACTTCCTGTAATTTTCAGCGCACCTTCCGCTCTCTACGAAAAACCCGCCCGGCCAAAACCTGGGGAGAATTTGCCCGGGGAAAAAGGGAAAGGGGGCCCCTTGGGGCGATGGGTTTAGGGGCCCTCGGGGTGTGATACATGGAGCGTCTGATGCAGTTGATCTTGCAAGAAGAATTTTAGAACCTCTGAGGGCGATGTACGCTCCTTTTTTTTTATCCGGGGCACCCAAAATGAGAGGGGTTGGGCCCCACTTTCTACTGTCACTTTGAGATAACCTTCAAATTTACCAAAGGGGGAAAAAGGGTTTTTAGAGAGAAAGCCCCCGGGTTTTTGTTCCCTAAGAGGGCAGTCTTTTTTCCTAGGAAAATGGGATCACAGGGCCTCTCCCCTCATTTAAACAAAAGCCTACTCGGAAATGTCGTTTCCCCGTAATGGTAAAGGAAAACCATCTTACGAAGGGGAAAAGCATCAAGAAGAGGCCCAACTTTTCATTATTGTCCGAAACCAGGCCATTTGGAAAGGGGCTCATGTTTTTCCCAAATTTAAAACGAGACCCTAGGCGGTCAGGTTCTGAAACCTTTCCTTACAGATTTACGTCTTCCCCCAAAATCGAAGTGCCTAATTCCCCTTTAGTTTTTCGGGAGACAAAGTTTCGGGGAAACCATGTTTCCTTACTTCTTTAAGGGGAAGGCTGGTGTTACGAGGACCCCAAAAGGTGGACATAGTATCCTGTCGGGATACCCGGGGAAATACCCGACCTTACTGAGGAAAAGGAGTACCCTTTCCCCCTAAAAAGATGACACTTTTATTAACCTTTGGGTGTTTTGCTAGAAAGGTTTTCGGGGGCACTATCACAAAGTACCCCTTCATAAGGATAAGTGAACGTAGATTCATATCAAAGGGGGAAACTGTTGTGGGCCTTTTTTGAAAATGATTTTTTCCCCTTAAAAAGTGTAGATCTATTGGGGGGGAAATGATTTAGGAAGAGGAGGAATTTTGGGCCCAAAAACCTTTGTTATAGAGGGGAAATTCTCTGGAGGGGAATTATGCCATTGAAAGGGGGTAAGGAAGGTTTCCCCGTCCCATTCCCTCTTTCAGCCATTAACCCGGGGTTTTGGCTAAGAAAATTTGGGAAACCCCTGCCTACTCCTTTATGAACCCCCAGATTGGGGGCTTTGGGTTTCTCCGTTCAGTTTCCCGTGATCAAAAAAGAAGTCGAAAGTTAGCCTCCAAAAAACCCAAGTGGGAGATTTTGCCCCAAATTTAGGAAGGGAGCGAAATTTTTAAACGTGAAAATTTTGGGAAAAGAACAGCTTGAAGACCCCGTTGTTGAAACAGGCAAGGGATTTAAGGGGCTTACTGAGGGTGGAAGCTGAGGGTAAGGAAGAATGTTTTTTTTACTTTTGCGGTTAAACCTGATGAAAAATTTCCGTCGACTTCAGCTAAACCTGTCTCAAGCCAAAAAAGCTTTTGGGGTTTTTCTGTTTCCCGGTTTTTGGGAGTTAGCATTGGAAGGGGCAAAATTCTAGCCCCATGGGGGGCACTTGGGAAAAAGAAAGACTTTTGGAAAATTTGCCCCAAAAATTTTTTCTGGCCCAAGATGAAGGAAAACCGTTTACTGAGTACTTGAGAAACTGTGCTATTTTCCAGCTCAAATTGGGGAAACCCCGCGCTTTAAACCTTTTCCCCCGCGCCCCTCTTTTCCTATTGGGCCCTGAAGGGGAAAACCCCTTTTCTTTGGCTGTTTAAAAGACTGTTTTGGGACCTCTCCCAAAAAAATAGGCTTGGCAATCAAAATTTCTTACTATAAAAGGTTTCGAAATACTCGGTACCCCGAGGCCCGTGCCCCCTTTGCAAGGGTTAGTGCCAAGGGTATTGTGAGAAATCCCATTTAATTCTTTGCACATTTTGGAAATTCCCCCAAGGAGAAATTTTAATCTGACAGAGGGGACGAATTTTTAAAATCAAAAAAATTTTCCGTTTAAGCTATGTCCCCGGGTCGGAGTTAAACCCATTGTTTCAACAGCATATAGACCCCAAACCCCGGGTTTTCATAGGGGGTTTCACCAAACCCTGAAGATAAAGATAAAGGGGATACTGTGAGCAGTTTCAAAGGGCTGGGATGAAGGTTTTTCCCCCCTTTTTCCCCCCCTTGCCTTAAGAGAGGCGAACAGGGGAGTTTAAAGGGTTTAGTCCTTTTGAACTATTTATGGTCATTTCGGTCCCAGGACCGTTAGTAATGTTTTAAAGGGCGGGATGGGCCTTGGGAAAATGGAGCCTTCTTTATGTTTATCCCCCTCGGCAATGCAAAAACACTTGGTTTTTACTCAGCAATTGGCCGCTGACAACCTCCGACAAGCTCAAAACCGTATGAAACAACATTATGACAAGACTGCTGTTGAGCGTTCATTAAATGTGGGAGACAAAGTTTTAGCTTTAAAGCCGGTGCCAGGCCATACCTTGCAACCCAAGTATGAGGGTCCAATGGAGGTGATTAAGAAGCTGAGTAAGGTAAATTACGTGGTAAGAACACCAGGAAGAAGAAAGTCGACCCGAACTTACCATATAAATCAGCTAAAGAAATACTACGAGGGACTTGTTCCTGTGGCTGCGGTGAGGTCACCGGAAGGTGACTCGAGTAAAGAAGATTGTTCACGTGGAGTAGAGATAAGACTGAAGAACTCGGAAATAATGGAAACCTTAGATGAGTATCTCGGTAACTTAGAAAAGGAAAGATCAAGTGAAATCCGAGACTTGATTTCCACTTATGGAAGTCTCTTTGGAGATATCCCCAGACAGTGCACCATGGGGATCCACGATGTTGACGTGCAAGGAGCTGCTCCGATTAAACAAGCTCCATATAGAGTCAGCCCACTAAAGAATAAAGCGTTGCGGGAGGAAATAAGTTTCTTGTTCGATCATGGTTTGATTGAACATAGCAAAAGCCCTTGGCTTCACCGTGTGTCCTTGTACCCAAGTCGGACGGTTCATTTAGAATGTGTACCGACTATCGGAAAGTAAATTCCCTAACAGTGCCTGACGGATTCCCCCTTCCCAGGGTTGACGACCTAATAGACAGCGTTGCCAGTGCTAAGTATGTCAGTCGTTTGGACCTCCTGCGTGGTTATTATCAAGTGCCTTTATCGCCTCGAGCGCAGGAGATTTCTTCTTTCACCGTGCCTGGAGGCCTGTTCAACTACAGGGTGATGCCCTTCGGGCTCTGCAACGCTGCCTCGACCTTCCAGAGGCTTATGAATCGGCTAACGTACGACTTGGAAGGAACGGAAGCCTACCTAGATGATCTAGTAGTATTCAGCGATGACTGGCCTCAACACCTGATTCGGCTGGAAGCTCTCTTGAAAAGGCTAGATGAACACCATTTTACCGTCAACCTTGCCAAGTGTGAGTTTGGTCAGGCCCGGATAAAATATCTGGGATTTAATATAGGGCAAGGCACGGTTGCCCCGTTAATGCAAAGATTCATGCTATTGTGGATTTTCCTGCTCCACAGGACAAAGAAGGTGTACAGAGGTTTCTAGGGATGGCCGGTTACTACCGCCGGTTTTGCCCTAATTTTTCGCAAGTGGCAGCACCGCTGTTTGAACTTACAAGTTCTAAAGTTCCTTTTAAATGGACGACTACAAGTGAGTTAGCCTTTACTCGTCTAAAGCGTCTACTTGGTTCCTCTCCAGTTCTACAGAGTCCGGTGTTTGATGCTCCCTTTACTTTACAAGTGGATGCCAGCGAGTATGCAGTCGGTGCTGTCCTTCTACAACCTTCTCCTCTTCTGATCTTTTACACCCAGTCTGTTATTTTCTGCAAAATTGAAACCCCATCATTAAGTTATGCAACCGTTGAAAAGAGGCACTAGCATTGGTCTTAGCCTTGGAACACTTTGAAGTCTATCTCGGACTACCCCTCATAAAATTAGAGTAAAAAACAGATCATAATCCCTTAACCTTTTTAAACACCATGAAGGCTAAGAATGCTAGAATACAAAGATGGTCCCTTAGGATACAACCTTTTTCTATAAGTATTAACCATATTAGAGGAGCTGATAATGTATTGCTGACACTCTGTCCCGTCCTTAAGACATGTAATTAAATTTGAATTTATAAAAGAGGATTTGTAGTGCACTTTTATAGGTATGTATTTGTTTAATGCATTTTCTTAATGCATTTGTTTACTTACAGTTATCTGATTCTTGTAACCACTGAGGACCGTACGAACCACCAAAAAAAATTA
>NC_069427.1:46357204-46395220 GCF_026875155.1 Cherax quadricarinatus
TAGAATATCTGATACACGAAAGGAGGCGCTGACCAGGGAAGTGGAAACTATTGGACTTAAGTTAAATGACTCTTACAGGAACCAGGAGAGGCAGGAGGAGCTTAAAGCTATTAGTGAAATTGAAAGAAATTCATATGCCAAAAACAAGGCAAATACCACATCTAGTATCGGGCCCTTACTCAGACAGGATTGGACTTGCATAGATGACAACAAGGAAATGAGTGAAATACTGAAATCCCAGTACGACTCTGTGTTTAGTGAGCCACTAATCAGTCTGAGGATCGATGACCCAAATGATTTCTTCATGAATGAGCCTCATAACTCCGTAAATGTATGCCAGATTTCCGACATTACCCTAACTCGATAGACTTCGAAAAAGCCATTGACAACATGCCCATGCACTCTGCCCCAGGCCCAGACTCGTGGAACTCTGTATTCATTAAGAACTGCAAGACACCCCTCTCGCGTGCCCTAAGTACACTATGGAGTAGGAGCTTGGACATGGGTGAAATTCCACAGTGACTTAAAACAATGGATATAGCCCCACTCCATAAAGGTGGCAGCAAAGCATTAGCTAAGAACTATAGACCAATAGCTCTGACGTCCCACATCATAAAAATCTTTGAAAGAGTGCTAAGAAGCAGGATTGCAAACCACCTGGATTCCCAAAATCTGCACAATCCAGGGCAACATGGGTTCAGGGCAGGTCGCTCCTGCCTCTCACAACTACTGGATCACTATGATATGGCCTTGGATGCACTGGAAGAAAATCAGAATGCAGATGTAATATACACAGACTTTGCAAAAGCGTTTGACAAATGCAATCACAGCATAATAGCGCACAAAATACATGCTAAAGGAATAACTGGGAAAGTGGGGAGATGGATCTTCAACTTCCTAACAAATCGAACACAAAGAGTAGCGGTTGACAGAGTTAAATGAGAGGCTGCCATAGTGAAGAGCTCTGTTCCACAAGGCACAGTACTTGCCCCCACCTTATTCCTCATCCTCATATCAGGCATAGAGATATACACCACAGCACCATATCATCCTTTGCGGATGATACTAGGATCTCTGCATGAAGCTGTCACCTGCTGTGGACGCGGTCAACCTCCAAGAAGATACGTATAAACAAAGTTTTCCAGTGGGCAACGGAAAACAATGTGATGTTCAATGAGGACAAATTCCAACTACTACGTTATGGAAAACTGAAGGAGATAATAACTAGAACAGAGTATACTACAAACTCTGGCCATACAATAGAGTGGAAAAATAATATAAGGGACCTGGGAGTAGTAATGTCTGAGGATCTCACTTTCAAGGATCACAACATTGCCACAATCACAAGTGCAAAGAAAATGATAGGATGGATAGTGAGAATGTTCAAAATGAGAGATGCCAAGCCAATGATGATCCTTTTCAAATCTCTTGTTCTCTCTAGTCTGGAATACTGCTGTACATTATCATCTGCAATTTCACCTGCTTTGAATGGAGATCTAGAGAGTGTAAAGATATCCTTTACTGCACATATAAGTTCTGTCAAGCACCTTAACTACTGGGAATGCTTGGAAGCACTTGACTTGTACTCGTTGGAACGCAGGGGAGAGAGATGTATCATAATCTACACTTGGAAAATCCTGGAAGGAATGGTCCCAAATCTGCACACAGAAATCACTCCCTGTGAAAGTAAGACTGGGCAGGCGATGCAAAATACCCCCAATTTAAAAGGGGCACCATTGGTACACTAAGAGAAAACACCATAAGTGTTCGGGGCCCAAGACTGTTCAACAGCCTCCCATCAAGCATTAGGGGAATTATCGTAGGGGTTCTTAAATGGAGATATCGAGGGTTGAAGGTAGACACACTTGTTGGATGGTAACATATATTGTCAGACTGAGATGATGAGGAATGGAGCCCAGCCTTGCCGTGTTCTTGTCTGGATGGTCTGCCGCCGAGTGAGAGCGGGGCAGAGGTATGAGCCTACACATGCGCATCCCGTGATGTCACACAAAGTCACAGGCCTACAAGGGATCTCGTATCTAAAGCACATGGACGATACTAATATGCTATGCTATATAACACAGGGATCAGCAACTATGCTGACAGCTCGGTCATGTTACGTATGTCGTCTCAACATACACTACTATCTATAGGCTGAACAGGCAGGCGGTTCTGGGCTGATTCTATACAATAACAAATTCATATATAACTTAGAACTAATGGATGGTATCATAATGGATTTTACGTAATGGGTGTTAACGTAATGAGGGAAGAGAGGGAAGAGATATAATCAGTTACAATACGGTTTTCAAAAATATTTAGAGGGGCAGTTGTGCGACTGTTATGCACAAATTAATGCTAATTATCCTGTTATTGAAATTGAAAGTTTGAAGGAAAATAACCAGAATTTACAAAATGAGAGGTTTGATGGGGAAAGGCTTAAGGGCGGGATTGAGGAGGTTTTGTGGGGAGATCGGCCATCGGCGTGTGTGTTGCGGAGTCAACACACACGTCGCAAGGCAATGGAGTTAATGGGGTTGAATGTTCAGGTAGGTATGCAAGGGTATGCAGTGGACCAGGTGTTGACGACGACTGAGGGTATGAGTGGGTATATTGATGCTTGGGTTAAGTTGAAAACACAATGTATGGGAATAAGTGAAATAGCATTACAGTCAATTGGAAGGTTTGTGCAGTGTGAGTTGACAGAGCATGATCGATTCGTTTTGGAAGGGCCGATAACGGAGTGCGAGACATGGGAAGCTTTATCCGGGGCGCAATTAGGTAAGGCACCAGGAATTGATGGGTTGCCAGTGATTTTATCTCCAAAATTGGAGCGTTTTAAAAGAATTTTTGGTAAGATTATTTCAATATCCCTTAAGCGGGATCGGGTTTTAGGGGCACGCAGCGATGCTATGGTCGTTTTAAGGCCTAAAGGGAAGCATAACAGTTTAAAGACTATCGTTGCTATTTCGTTATTGTGTGGTGATATAAGATTTTTGCAAGAATTTTAGTAACAGACTAAAAAAGGTCCTGGGTAAAGTGATCGAGAAGGACAATATGGGGTGCCGGGAAGGTCTATGTATTATGACGGGCATGGTGTGATTAGAAAGTTTTATTGACGAATGAGAAAAATTGGGAGTGTGGGGGGGGGGGTGTTGGCTATTAGCTTGGGAGGCCTGCATATGATAGTGTAAGAAAGGGAGCGGTTATGGAGATTATGAGTTGGCAGGGGTTGGGTGAGAAATTACTATCATGGGCCAAAATTAATTTATAAGATGCATCTCTTGCGGGTTTGCAGGTAAAGGGAAAAAGTTTTTTAGGAGAATCAAAATCAGTGAGCAGGGGGTCTACGTCCGTCATGGGTTGTCCCCTTTCACAAGTAATTTTTTGCGTGTTTACAGGGATTCCTTTTATAGAGGAATTAGGGGCTTTTGCTGCAAAGGGGAGTTTGGTGACCGGAATAGGGGTGGGGGCTGGCATTGTTGATATGAACATCAAAAATGGTATTACAATACGCAGGTTTGTAGGTAAGGAAACATGGCAAACTGTTAGGCAACTTTATTCGCAAACGTTTTCGCCTACACAGTTGGCTTCATCAGTCGAATACAGAAAGAGGCAGGAACAGTAGAGAAGACCGATGTAATCAGTCATCACCTTAAAGTGTTAGAATTTGAGGTTGTCAGTCCTCGGCTGGAGAAGTTCGTTCCATAGTCAGGACTATCTGAAGATCAGCGGACAGTGCGGAGACTTCAAATACTGGCTATCATTTCTCATACTACTACTACTCTGCCCTCTCCTTCCGGACAGTATTTAAGTTCTCGCATGTGCTGTTCTTTCAGATGTTCCTTTGACTATGGAACTGAAAGACTCCAGGCCCCGAGGGCGGACAACCTCAAATTCTACGACTTTAAGGGTGATGGGACTGATTTAATGTCTTCTCTATGTTCCTGCCTAACTTTCTGGTATTTCGAACTGAAGAAGCCTACGTGTAGGCGAAATACGTTTCGGAATAAAGTTTGGCCTAATGATTGCCTATGGGTCTTTCCTTGTTGGGATATGTTGATGACACAAAACGCTTGTAGTAGTGGTAACAGGGAATTTGCCTCTGGGGGGAAAATGTTTAGTAAATGTTGGAAAAGGCTTCTGGCATGTCAATTAATAAGGAGAAATGAAAGTATTTGGATCGTGGGGATAGGTAAGTGAGGTATGTGAAGTAGTTGAAGGTGGAGAAAAAGGCAGGACAATTTACTGTATGTGGGATCGTTTATGTATGTGAAATCAAGTTTAGCACAACAAAATAAAACTCATTGTGCGTATGTAGGATGGTGTACTGAAGCACATCAGTGGTTTACGAGCGCACACTTAACTTTGCATCAAAGGTAATTACAACGAATGTCCTTCTTATATAGTTAAAAAAACACTTTGGCACTGTAGCAGGGCAATACAGTGGGGGGGACCACGCTTAACGATCACCTCACAAATGCGGACCAATTAAGTAAGTGTATTTATGTAAGTGCGTTTGTAGTTGTTAGTTTTGGGGTCTGAAAATGGACTAAATCTAATTCACATTCCTTATGGGAAAAAATTCGGTCAGTTCTGGCATTCTGAACATACTACGGGAATAGAAAAAAGTGCGTTTAACCGGGGGGTCCACTTGTATATCCGATTCTTTCGTAGTGAGATCCAAATGTTACAAAAGCGCCATTTTTAGATTCATTTTGGGGTCTGGAAGCCGATATGGGTTGTAGAGCGGTTGTCTCACTCCCGGTTGGCCGAGGAGGGCTGGGGTCGTATACTGTTGAAAAGCGGGATTATGAGTGTGTATTTGCGAAACGTTGGTTATAAATAAGGGCGGGGGAGAGGGGGGGGGGCGAGGGGAAGGCGGGATTCATAAGATATGTCAGGATATGCACGGTGGGGGTGGGGTAGGGAGTTCATAATCGGTGAGGCAATGTTCTGGGTCTCTAAAATGAGCGATCCTTACATATTAAATTGGGAAACTTGATGGGGTGGAAGGTAGGCAGTGGTAGCAGGGTAGAAAAGGGTGTTTATCCGATGTATGGGATTGGGTAATATTGGGGGCGTTTTGACAAATTTACGTGTAAAACCTAAAGACGAGGATGTAATGTATAAGATTTCTAATGGGATCTTACCGTCTGAATGGTTTATTCCATTAAGAGAAATAGGGGGGAGGATGGGATATGCAGGCTGGTGGTGGATGGGGCGACTGTTTTCCATATAGTGGATTTTTGCCGAAGGTATTGAATAATAAAGGTTTGTTGGGTAAGGTAATTAAGGTTAGTGGGAGGGGGGGTATGCAGCGTGTTGAGGGTTTTTAGCTTAGACATAGGTGGGTGATCAGATAGGTAGAGAATGCGGTAGGGATTAATTCCGGATTATATTTTTATGTCTTGGGCTGTGAGAGGGAGCGAAGTGTGTGAAGAATGTAATGCATTAATAGCAACTTTTCTAGGACATAGTGTAGAAATAAGGAGGTGTTATGGGGAGGATGAAGATGGGAGAGGGATTTAAGTGAGGTTTCTAGGAATTCACTTTACGGGATTTACGGGAGTTGAAAGGCAGGGAGGGGGATGAAAAGGGGCTGGTATCCTAGAATGGGCGGGTTGCATGATGAGGTTTGATGAATGTTATATGAGGTATTCGGGGTTTGCATTTAACCTTATTTGTTTCTGAGTGTTTTCAAGTACAATACAGTTATATTTGGAATTATCGGACTTATAAACTAGGTATGTGTATATATATAATGCATGTTGTATGTGTGTGTGTTATGTATTGAATATATATGTGTATGATATATGTATATAAATGTATTTGTGTATATTTATGTAGTATATATATGTATATTATGTTATGTATGTATGTGTACTGGCTTGTAAATACCCTTAATGGTTTTTCTCATGATACATTTTCAATGATATACATACATATTTCTATGCGCATTTGATTTTGATACAATGTGTAAATGTCAAAATGGCTTTTTATGTTTCAGTTTATATTTACAATGTGTTTTTTGTAAGAACAAATGAATTGGTTGCCAATAGAAGCATAGGTGTTTTTGATATATTTGAGTATTTGTTTTTTTTTTTTTTAATTTGTCTAGTTGGTGGTATACTATGTATGTAGTTTAAGGTTTTACGATCCTTGAATGTTGTAAGAATTGGAATGGAAGTATTCGTGGTTGAGTTGAGTATATATATCTGACGGTGTAAGTGATGGTGTTCAATTAGACAACATACTTTATTTACTTATTATATGAGTACATGAGATGGTAAATTGAAGTTGATTTTGAGGTTGAAGAATGGGTTTTCTTTTTTATTGTTCTTTTTTTTCTCTTTAGGGTGGTTAATACAGGTTGTATCTGTCACCAAACAAATATGGGTTAGAGGTATGTGGTAAAATTTTCGTTGTTGATTAGTCATTTATAACAGATGACAATACTAGCTTAGGTTAGGGTAAAATTATGATAAATGTGGGAATGTTCTTTGATTCAAACTGCTCTTTATTATGTGATACTGGTATTTGATTATTCTAGTGTAAATTAAGAGCAAGGATGATTTTTTGAGGGGGAAGAGTCATATAGGTTTTGCATGTTTTGCGAAAGTTAACTTATCCAACATGTAGCTAGTATTGGGACAATTTTAAGCTTCGGTATCTGGATTTTTTATTGTAGGTTAATAGTGGTAATATTGTTATTTGTAATGTTATTCGTTAATGATTCAATATCTAATTGTAACGTTTTTTTAAGTGAGTGTTCCATATATTGTCATCTTATGGTTTTTTCCTTTTGTTTCTATTGTCTATTGTTGGTTTTAAATAAAATATTAAAAAAAAAAATTTAACTGAAGTTTAGCTCGTGTGATAACTCGTCCAAGAAATCGAGGTTGTGCACACATGGCAGTCTTGTGGGATATAGTTTGTCAGCTTGAAAATTATTTAGGATGCTCCAAACCCCACAAATTATTAGTTTATTAACAAACGTTTTCTTGATTTCTCTTCATGACTGACATGTGGGGGGACTAACCCATTGCACTAGTCTTTCAACCAGTTTGAATAGTAGTTGTATGGTGTCCCCAACCTCCATTCCCTAAACTTAACTAATCAAACTGCCGCCCAGTACCAAAGGTGCTGTATGACCCCTATCAGTTTTAGGACTCCTTCACTCCTAAAATAAATCGTAAGAGTAATAAATGTAGCAGGTAAGGTGTGTGCTTTAGCTCCCCAAGTTCTCAATTTACTAGTCATTCCATGTTGACGTGCTGTTGCAGGGAGACATACCGCACTAGTGTGTACCATGATCACAAATGACTCTAGCCTATCTACCTCCTTACTTGCTCGCTTCTGTTGTTTAATAGCTAATTAATTGATTAATATATTTTTCAAGGATTTTCCTGGGCAAATAGTTACATTTCAGATCAAGCAGCTGAGTGTATGCAAAAATCATTAGTTGGAGGCATTTAAAAGTAATAAACTAAAAGATTTATTTTCACTAATGTTGAATGTGGTACTAAAAAATTGGTAATTTTATCAGTTTTTTATGATCTATTAAGCCGTACTTCTGGCACAATAAAAACAAATTGTTTTGTATGTTAACTAAGATGCCCTGTGTGTGCACAAACCACAAAAAATATTAGCCACTTCATTTTCAGTAGTAATGGCTTTAGTGATGAGATAAAGGCAGCAGCACACAAGTGGGGGTGACTCCATGCACACCAATGTTTCAGGTGTCAAATGTAGTGTCATGCCAAAGGCTTAAATTTATGTGTCAGTATCAGTAGCTTCCATGTAGCTTGTCACTGTACTGACAGTACACCACTTAACATTCTCAATCTTGTATACTGTATGCTCATTTGTAAATTAATTTGTAAAAATATTCACGAAATTACCTATATATCCTGATGCTTCTAAACAGTGATAGTCATTAATTTAATTTACTCGTAGTGAAAAATTTTTTTTTTTTTTCCCCCCTTCATTTTACCAAAATAACTATTTAATTGTTTATTTTTGGTGTAACAGAAGAAAACTGTGGCCATATTTTCTTGTTCAGCAAGAGTAATAGAGAAATATGCTTTATTTATTATGGGGGTGAGGGAAGGCAGTATCCCTAAATAACTCAGTGCATCATAACCATACATGTACAGTAGGTATATTTTAGCTGCTTCTACCATTAATGTAGATATTTGAGCAAAAGAGATTTGGCTTTAGTTTTTTTACGAAGTGTAAGTACTGTATATGTCACAGCCATGTAATATGATACATGAAATAAACTGTATTTCCTTAACCTAAAATTAAATTGAAAAATTTATATATAAAAAAGTATGCCAGAAAATCAGCCTTCAATATTCTCAAGAAGAAAGGGTCTGGAACCTTTATGAAGGCTTCTTCTAGAAAAAAATATTGGCATTACAGAGCCTTGAAACAAAACTGAGTACTATGTCCTGTTGTGTAGGAGGGTGTATAAATTTTAATGGATCGAGTGATGCTGCAATTATTGGAGTGGCTTTTCAAGTCGTGGCACATATAATCTATTGGAAAAAAGTACCAATGGCGGCTACCACCTGCAATGATTGAAAGCATTACTTATATTACTTTGTGTATATTATATGTTAATATATTTTTATATATATATTATATTAATTATATGTAATTATAATATAAATATATAAATATTATTTTTATAGATATATATAAATATATAATATATATTTATTTATATAATTTATTTAACTAATATATAAAATATATATATATATATATATAAATTATATCTATATATATATATATATATTTATATACTATATATATATATATATATATATATATATATATTTATATAATATATATTATATATAATATTATAATATAACTATATATTTTATTATTATATATATATATAAATATATATATATATATATATATATATATATATATATATATTATATATATATAGATATATATTATTTATATATATTTAACCCTTTCAGGGGTTGTCCGTAGATCTACGGCTTTACGTCAGGGTCCAAACGTTAGATCTACGCCATGAGCTCAGCTCACTTGATAAAACTGTGAGTGGTACATTTGGGCTTGATATGAGAGGGAATACTTCTATGTTGGTATTTGTGCACCACATAAAAACAGATCCTGCCAGCACATGTGTATAAATGAGAGAAAAAAAATGGAATCATGAATTTTCGATTAAAACAGCAACTTTGCAGTGTTTTTTTCGTTTGTTTTTTATAAGTTGTATTTGCGGCATTTCTTGGTCTCATTTGATAGAATGGAAGACATTCTACAGAAATAGAGATGATTTGTGATTGGTTTTTAGCACTGGAATGGTTGAAACTGAGCTCAAAGTAGGGAAATGTAAATTTTGCCGATATTCAAGAGTAAACAAACGACCTCACAGTCTAATAACGTCAGTGTGGGTGTCTAATATACTTCACATTGATGGATGTATATTTATTCAATTTATTACAGTTATTGCATAAGAGTTAAATCTTCTTTTTTGTGGTTGTGAATAAAATTTCATTAAGTGAATAAATAATCATAAATGGAATTTATTTGTAAAGCTCAAAACATAACTAATTGAAACAGTAGGAAATGTTAGTTTAGTGCCAGGAATGCCTACATTGTCTTCTGGACCCTATTTTTGAAATTGGAATATTTTGAACTTGTGATTAAATGGCCAATATTATTAACAATTTCGATCACTGTATTTTTGTAGTTGACACAGTTGAGTGGGTGATTTCTTGTGCTCAGTCGATAGAATAGAAGTATATACTAGTGAATTGCTAAGATTTTGGTTGATTGGGATAATGAATTGGCCTCTCATATGGGCCAGTCAAAAGTTCGGCAAATTCGCCGACGTTTCGTAAATATCGCTTGACAATCAAAATTTCGCGAGAGGAGAGCATAATTTTCGTCAATTTTCCCACCCCAAATTTCGTACTTTTTGTTTTATTACCGTCACAAAAAGATTCTCTACGATGTCATAAGAAAAAATAACTAATTTTTTTTTTTAAATTCTTGGACACTGGTGCGTTGACTCCCAGATTTGGGCCTGGACCCTGAAAGGGAATATATTTATAATTTATATATATATATATATGGTATATATAGTTTATATATATATTTATATATTATATATATTAATATATATATATTAATATATAAATTTATATATATTTATATAAATATATATATATTAAATAGATATATTTATATATATATATTTATATTAATCTATATATATATTATATGTATATATATATATATATCTTTATATATATATATATATATATTATATATATATAAAATAGATATATATATATAATTATAAATTTATCTATAAATATATAAATTTATTATATATATAGATATAGATGTATTTATATATATATTATATATATATATATATATATATATATATATTATATATATACATAGTTTATATTATATAATTATATATATACTTATATATATATTTATAAAATATAGATATTATGTATTTATATTATATATATCTAGCGTTATATATATTTATATTTATAAAGATATATATATAATTGTTACTTTATTATAAATTATATAAATATATATATATTTATATAGAATTTTAAAATATATAGATAAATATATAAATACAGTGGACCCCCGGTTAACGATATTTTTCACTCCAGAAGTTGGTCAGGTGCAAGTTACTGACCGGAAATTGGTCCTAAAGGAATATTGTGAAGTTAGATTATGGCCATGCGGACCCCCCTAAACATACACGTATACAACGCTTTACATAAATACACTTACATAATTGGCGCATTGGAGGTGATCGTTATGCGGGGGTCCTCTGTTATATTATATTATATTTATTTTTTTTTTTTATCACAGGGCCGATTTCCCACCAAGCAGGGTGGCCCGAAAAAAGAAAAACTTTCACCTCTTTACACTCCATCACTGTCTTGCAGAGAGGGTGCTTTTACACTACAGTTTTTAGAAACTGCAACATTAAAACCCCTCCCTTCAGAGTGCAGCACTGTACTTCCCATCTCCAGGACTCAAGTCCGGCGGCGGTTTTCACTGAAATCCCTGCATAAAGGTTACTTTGCTCACTATACTCCACCAGCACGTCAAGTATTAAAAACCATTTGTCTCTCATTCAACTCTATTTCAAACACGCTCACGCATGCCTGCTGAAGTCCAAGCCCCTCACACACAAAACCTCCTTTACCCCCTCCCCACCAACCCTGCCTAGGCGACCCCTACCCCGCTTCCTTCCACTACAGATGATACACTCTTGAAGTTTTCTGTTTCGCGCCCTTCTCTCGACATGTCCGAACCACCTCAACTAACCCTTTCCTCAGGCCCTCTGGACAACAGTTTGGTAATCCCGCACTCCTCCTAACTTCAACAACGAATTCTCTGCATTATAGTCACACCACGCCCGTTCAGACATATGCATCTCCACTGCCTCCTGCCTTCTCCTCGCTGCTACATGCTGCACCCCACGCACTTCACACCCATTAAGAGCGTTGGTTTTAAAACTATACTTCATACATTCCCCTCTTTGCCTTTAAGGACAAAGTTCTTTGTCTCCACGACTCCTAAGTGCACCACTCACTCTTTTTCCCCTCTTCAATTCTATGATTAACCTCTTCTTTCATAGTAACCATCCGCTGACACGTCCACTCCAAATTCTGATACGATCACCTCCTCCATACTCTCTCCCTCAGTCTGATAGTCAATCTTTCATCACCTAATCTTTTTGTTATCCTCATAACCTTACGCTTTCCTGTATTCACCTTTATTTTCATTCTTTTGCACACCCTAACTAATTCATCCACCATCTCTGCAGTTCTCTTCAGAATCTCCCAACAGCACAGTGTCATCAGCAAAGAGGCAGCTGATTGACAACTCCCCACTTTGTGTGTGATTCTGTATCTTTTTAATCCACGCCTCTTGCCAAGACCCTCGCCTTTACTTTCTTACACCCCCATCTATAAATATATTAAAAAACCACGGTGGAATCACAAATCATTGTCTAAGGCCTATCTTTTCCTGGGAAAAAGTTTCCCCTCTTTCCTACATACTCTAACTTGAGCTCCACTATCCCGGAAAAAACTCTTCCACTGCTTTCAGTAACCTACCTCCTACTCAAGTACACTTGCAATCATCTGCCACATTGCTCCCTATCCACCCTGGCCATAGCCTTTTCAATCCATAAGTGCCACAAAGACCTTCTTTAGCCTTTCTAAATACTGTTCACATATAGGTTCACTTGTAAACACCTGGTCCACACACCCCCTGCCTTTCCTAAAGCTCCTTGTTCATCTTGCTCTTCTATTCTTCCGTTCTCACTCTTTAGTCGTTCAAATTGTAACTCTACCATACACTTTACCAGGGTACACTCAACAGACTTATCCCCCTATGATTTGTGCACTCTCTGGTATCCCTTTGCCGTATACAGAGGAACTATGCATGCCTCTCTGCCCAATTCCTAGGGACCTTACCCGTTTCCCATACATTTATTAAATAATTTGCTCCAACCACTCCGAATCTATTTCCCCACCTGCTTGTAACATTTTCTATCTTTATCCCATCAATCCCGGCTGCCTTACCCCCTTTCATTTTTACCTTACTCCTCACGAACTTTCCCCCTCTTCACAATGGTCTTCCTCACTCCTACAAGAGGTAATGCCTCCTTGGCCCTATAAACGATATCACAGCCTTCCTATCTTCTCAACATTTAACAATTCCTCAAAATATTCCCTCCATCTTCCCAATCCCTCTAACTCCATTTTATAACTCTCCTCTCCTATTTTTAACTGACAAATCTGTGTTCTTCTTGGCTTTCTTAATATTGGTAATCTCACTCCCAAAACTTTTTCTTATTTTCAACAAAATTTGTTGATAACATCTCACCCCACTCTCTCATTTGCTCTCTTTTTACGTGCTTCACCACTCTCTTAACCGCTCTCGTTTTCGCCGATACTCTTCCCTGCTTGCAATCACTTGCTACTTTGTAAAAACTTCTCATATTGCTAACTTTTTCTCCTTATACTCTCTTTACACCTATTCATTCAACCTACTCGCTCATCTTCCCTCCGGCACCCACTTTCCTGTAACCACAAACTTCTGCTGAACACTCTAACACTACATTTTTAAACTACCCCATACCTCTTCGGACCCATTGCCTATGCTCTCATTAGACCATCATCTATCCGCCAATAGCTGTTTATTTCTTACCCTTACTGCCTTCCTCTTTTAGTTTATAAAAACTTCACCTCTCTTTCCCTGATGCTTCTATTAACTGGTATCCATCTACCTTTTTATCTCAGTTGTGCTGAACTAGAAAGTGATCTGTATATCTGTGGCACTCTTAAACTGTTGCATCCTGAAGTCTACTCAACCAGTCTTTTATCTCCCAATACATAATCCAACAAACTACTGTCATTTCGCTAACATCAATATAGTGTTACTTATTTATCCTCTGTTTCTTAAAATATGATTACCTATAAATCTAAAACACCTCTTTATACACAAGTTCAATCCAAAGGGCTCCCATTAATATTTCACCTGGCACCCAAAAACTTGACCTACCACACCTCTCTCTAAAGTTTCTACTTTCGCATTCAGGTCCCCTACCACAATTACTCTCTCACTTGGTTCAAAGGCTCCTATACATTCACTTAACATCTCCAAAATTCTCTCTTCCTCTGCTTCCTCGCTTTCAGGTGCATACACGCTTATTGATGACCCACTGTTTGCTCCAACCTTTATTTAATCCAGCATAATTCTTGGATTTACACATTCATTTCTCTTTTCGCCTTCCATAACTGATCTTTACATTTACTGCTACCCCTTCTTTGCTCTAACTCTCTCAGATACTCCAGGATTTAATTCCAATTTATTTCCCCCCCATGAAACTCTCTACCCCCCTTCAGCTTTGTTTTCGCTTGGAGCTAGGTATTCCAACTTCTTTTCATTCTTTAACATCAGCCATCAATCTGGTTTCTTGTCATCCGCCTACATCCACGCACATTGCATCCCAGTTTTATAAAGTTTTTCTTCTTCTTCTTTTTTAGTAAAATGTATACAGGGAGTAGGGGTTACTAGCCATTGCTCCGCTTTTAGTCGCCTCCATTCGACACACAGGCTGACGGAAGGAAAGATTTTTTCCACTTCCCCATGGACAATAGAAGAATAAAAAGAACAAGAGCTATTTAGAAAAAGGAGAAAAAACCTAGATGTTGTAAATATATATATATGCATGTGCGTGTCTGTGAAGTGTGACCAAAGTGTAAGTAGGAAAGTAGCTAGATATCCCTGTTACTAGCGTGTTTATGAGACAGAAAAAGAAAAAGTAACCGCAAATCTACCCATCATGCAAAAACAGTTAAGGTTTTTGTTTCACAGTCATCTGGCGGGACGGTGTACTTCCCTGGGTGGTTTGCTGTCTACAACCTACTCCAATTTATATATATATATTTCTATTTATATATTATATTGTAATATTATATATTATATATATATTATATATTATATATATATATATATTTATATTAAGTAAGTAAGTAAGTAAGTTTGTATTCAGGTATACAGAAATACAGTTCCATGAATTATCATACATAGCCGCATATGTGTATGAGAACTGAGGATAACCAAAAAGTCAGACAGAGTGACTTATTTCATTGGGGTCCTTTTACCTTATTATTAGAATAATAAAGGTTATAATATTTTCTTATGATTCTATTAAGAAGATAACATTTATTATCATTCTCTTAACAAAAGGACTATCTACTACACGAGGGTCATTAAGAACTATCTACAATATGCGGGTCTTAAGACTATTCTACTACCGAGGGGTCATTCGACTATTACAATACGCGGGTTCATTATAGGGTCAGTAACATTTACACGTATTTTAGCTAAAAAATAGAAAATCATTCCCCTCCCTTTCTGGTGCTTCATTCATCAGACCACTTTTTGGCAAGTCTTTTGAACTGGTTCAAGGCTATGACTGGGCCTTGACATTTGTGGGTAGTTGTTCCCATTCCTTTATTGCTGTACATTAATAAGGTGTTTGACGGCCTGGCCATTGACTGTGGGCTACTACCAAAGTTGTGCTCTCTCCCATAGTACTTGATTGCTTTGGTTCCCCAACCTTGACAAAATTGACAGGCGATATTCTGGACACTGTCGTGAGCAATTTTATAAACATGATTTAGCTTCAGTTTTGTTTTTACTCTGTCTTCAACATCCGAATATCCAACTGCTGTAATTCATCTGGCCTACATGTTTCTCTTGGTCCCTGCCCAGGATGAATCTTACGATTTTGTTCTGGGCTGAATTTTGCAGGTCTATTTTCAGTTTTTTTGTCATGGCAGAGTCCATGAAGAGCAGCTAATCCATATGGAATTGTATAAGGGCTAGCGTAGGGTCTGGCGAGCTCAGTAGGTAGACACGGGCTTGTCTATACAGGGAACTTCAGCCTGGCATTCGCTTTCTTTATACACTGTTCCTATCAATCTCCTGACATGCATGGGTTCAAGGGATTCCCGATATTTAACTGATGAACAAAAGTGATGGGACTCCCTATAACACTGAACATTAAACTTTTTACCCTTCTCAGTTTATGTTTCGTTCCAAAGGGAATGGCTTCAGTTTTCCCTAGGGGTAATGATAGTTTGTAGTCTACTAACCATTTGCTGCAGGACTCCAGTTCCAGTGTTTAAAACATTAGAATATCTTGTGGGTCTTACCTGTCACTAAAAGTGCACGTCATCTGATTCAGTAGGAGTTTGCACTTGACACTGATAGGCATATCATTGACCATAAAATAGAATAGGTAAGGGACCCAGATTCTACCTTGGGGAACTCACATGTTATCGGCAGGGGTTCTGATCCGTTTTGTTGATTTTGTCTCTTTGGTTCCTGTTGCTACGGTAGGACTTAAACCAGTCTACAGAAACCTTACCGATAGCTTGAAGTTTCTTACATAATATATTGTGGTTGACAGTATCGAAGGCCTGTTGCAGGTCTAAGGTTACCATACCTATGAGGTTCCCGTTGGACATTTCAGTTCGCAGGTAATCCATCAGTATTAATAAGGGAGGTATCGGTTGGTGGATCTTTCCTAAAGCCGATTGATAGCTATGGAGATGGCTGTTGTCATTAAGGTACTTAACTACTTGAGAATACACGCCCTCTCAGAATTTTAGATATTAAATGGTATACTAACAGGTCTATGTTGCTTAATCAGGCCTAAATTTTTCTTGAAGATTAGGAGTAACTCTGGCCTCTTGAACCCCGACCGGAGTACGGTATTAGTGGTGTTGATAGATTTATTATGTGAGCAATCGGGATTGAAAGTTCAGAAAAAGCACCATCTTTTTAGGAAACTTAGACGGGTTGTTATAAGGGCTGTGTGCTCTTAGTTGGGTTTTAACCTGCTTAGTTCTTTTTGAATGAAGTCATGAGATACACACTTAGTAGTGACAAACTGTTGGGGTTACCCCTTTATTGGTATTACTATGTTTGAACTTTCAGAGTCTGTTGTTAAAGGTATTTGATGCAGTGGAGTTTACTTACTAGTGATCTGTTGATGTGCAACAGAGGTGTAGGTAGGATTAAAGCAATTTTTCCACTTAGAGATTTCGTGGCATACTCATTATCGATGTGAGTACTTGTTTAGAACTATCCCTACTGGCTTAATGGCTCATACCCCAACTGTTTTAGTTGTTGCAGAGCTATCTGGGGTTATGCTATACTCTTCAATTTTTGAGCAATAGTGCTTTGCCTTATCTCCTTTTATGAAGGCCTCTGTACTCTGTGCCACACCTTTGGAATTCATTTATGCTGCAATATCCTGTCTGTTTGCTTTAAATCTTTTCGCGCTGGTCTCTGAATTTCTTTTATCTAATATCTCAGTAGTCATCCTGGGTTAGTTCTTCGTATAATCCTACCCTCGTTAACTGGTTGGCAATATATAAGAATGGTAGTGAAACATTGTTTTGAATTTTTCCCAGGCATGTTTACGTCGTGCAAACTTGTTATCTCTGGTCCAGTCACAATTGTGTAGCTATTTACCAGTGTTTCCTTTACTTGTAGGTTCTAGTTGGTAACCTCATTTTTCTTGTCTGTGTAGGGGCCTATCCTATCCTAGTGAGTTCCTGGTGCAGTAAATGATGAAAATTGATTCATAAGACCTGTGGTAATTTCGCTGACTGACTATGTTCTCAGGAGGTTGAAAGGATGTTAGGTCAATTAGGGTGGCTGAGAATGTGTGATCCGGGTTGTTTTATTAATTAGTTGGGTGTAGCTACTATTTAATCTAGAATTTGCTTAAACCTGTTGCATAGCCGTTATTATTTTGTTGCAGAAAAATGATATTGAAGTCGCCCAGTATTATTGTTTCGAAATTGCTTTCAACTCGGCAGGACTCTGGAAACAGTCTTCTACGAAACTGGTCCTGGGTAGGAGGGCGGGTAAACTAGTTCCTACTAAGATGGGTTTGGTTTGGGAAGCAGCACTTCAAACCATGAAATCTCCAGTATATTGGTTATTTAAATCAGGTCTTGGGTTCTGTAAGCTAAGTCATTTCTCATGTAGGCACATACTCCACGACCCTTTGGTTCTTCTAAGCATTTTTATATTGTAACCATCTATTTTGACCTCGTAGTCAGTCACGTTATCATCCATCCAAAGATTCAGAGATGGTTTTAAGCTGCTGCCCTAATTTTGTTAGCTAGAATCCTATCTCTGCCATTTGGGAAGAGTGATCTTGCAGTGGACATGAATAAAGTGAAGGCCTGTTTTCATAAAACAATCCATAATCATCAAATATATGGCAAATGGGTCATTTGTATTAAAATTAGGTTGATCAATGTCATCATGCTAAGGGTAACTGTGCCAAGTGCATTTTATTACACACAAATGATTCTGGCCCGTATCTCTTGCTGAATTGATACATAACATCCTTCATGCACCCACCCTTAACATTTTACATAAGGTGCATTTCTGTTTATCATGCGTATTTAGTACAGTGTATGCATCTGTTGTGGTAGTGTTTGAGATAATATGGCTGTATTGTCTCTCATTGACCTATGTTTGCATTACATATGGCAGTTAATGTTATCATCCCTGTACTAGACCGTCATTCTTGCCGTCATTTATCTGTTGTTTTGGCCTCTGCACAATAGTTTTGAGGTCCTGGATTAATTTGGATATCACCACTTAGAGCGCTACAAGAAGAGCCTGTGTGCCAATTGTTTTTTGTTTGGGTATGGCTGGGGGGAACAGATTAAGGAACCCCAATGGAAATAAGTTAGACAGTCCTGATGACGCACTGACTTTCTGGGTTATCCTGGGTGGCTAACCCTCCGGGGTTAAAAATTCCGAACGAAATTTATCTTATCGATCTTAGTAAACAGGGTTCAGAACTATGCTGACAGCTCGGTTCATGTTACGTATGTCGTCTCAAACATACACTACTATCTATAGGCTGAACAGGCAATGGCGGTTCTGGGCTGATTCGATACAATAACAAACTTCATTATAACTTAGAAACTAATGGATGGGTATAATAATGGATTTTACGTAATGGGTGTTAACGTAATGAGGGAAGAGAGGAAGAGATATATAGTTAAATACGGTTTTCCAAAAAATATTTAGAGGGGCAGTTTTTGCGCGACTGTTATGCACAAATTATTGCTAATTATCCTGTTATTGAAATTGAAGTTTGAAGGAAAATAACCAGAATTTACAAAATGAGAGGTTTGATTATGGGGAAAGGCTTAAGGGCCAGGATTGAGGAGGTTTTGTGGGGGAAGATCGGCCGTCGGGTGTTTTTTTTTTTTTTGGTTGTTGCGGATTCAACACACCGTCGCAAGGCAATGGAGTTAATGGGGTTTGAATGTTCTGGTAGGTATGGCAAGGGTATAACAGGTGGACCAGGTGTGACGACGGATGAGGAATGAGTGGGTATATTGATGCTTGGGTTAGTTGAAAACGTCAATGTATGGGAATAAGTGAAATAGCATTACGTCAATTGGAAGGTTTTGTGCAGTGTGAGTTGACAGGAGCTGATCGATTCGTTTGGATGGGCCGATAACGGAGTGCGCAGACATGGGAAGCTTTATCCGGCGCGCAATTAGGTAAGGCACCAGGAATTGATGGGTTGCCAGTGATTTTATCTCCAAAATTGGAGCGTTTTAAAAGAATTTTTGGTAAGATTATTTCAATATCCCTTAAGCGGGATCGGGTTTTAGGGGCACGCAGCGATGCTATGGTCGTTTTAAGGCCTAAAGGGAAGCATAACAGTTTAAAGACTATCGTTGCTATTTCGTTATTGTGTGGTGATATAAGATTTTTGCAAGAATTTTAGTAACAGACTAAAAAAGGTCCTGGGTAAAGTGATCGAGAAGGACAATATGGGGTGCCGGGAAGGTCTATGTATTATGACGGGCATGGTGTGATTAGAAAGTTTTATTGACGAATGAGAAAAATTGGGAGTGTGGGGGGGGGGGTGTTGGCTATTAGCTTGGGAGGCCTGCATATGATAGTGTAAGAAAGGGAGCGGTTATGGAGATTATGAGTTGGCAGGGGTTGGGTGAGAAATTACTATCATGGGCCAAAATTAATTTATAAGATGCATCTCTTGCGGGTTTGCAGGTAAAGGGAAAAAGTTTTTTAGGAGAATCAAAATCAGTGAGCAGGGGGTCTACGTCCGTCATGGGTTGTCCCCTTTCACAAGTAATTTTTTGCGTGTTTACAGGGATTCCTTTTATAGAGGAATTAGGGGCTTTTGCTGCAAAGGGGAGTTTGGTGACCGGAATAGGGGTGGGGGCTGGCATTGTTGATATGAACATCAAAAATGGTATTACAATACGCAGGTTTGTAGGTAAGGAAACATGGCAAACTGTTAGGCAACTTTATTCGCAAACGTTTTCGCCTACACAGTTGGCTTCATCAGTCGAATACAGAAAGAGGCAGGAACAGTAGAGAAGACCGATGTAATCAGTCATCACCTTAAAGTGTTAGAATTTGAGGTTGTCAGTCCTCGGCTGGAGAAGTTCGTTCCATAGTCAGGACTATCTGAAGATCAGCGGACAGTGCGGAGACTTCAAATACTGGCTATCATTTCTCATACTACTACTACTCTGCCCTCTCCTTCCGGACAGTATTTAAGTTCTCGCATGTGCTGTTCTTTCAGATGTTCCTTTGACTATGGAACTGAAAGACTCCAGGCCCCGAGGGCGGACAACCTCAAATTCTACGACTTTAAGGGTGATGGGACTGATTTAATGTCTTCTCTATGTTCCTGCCTAACTTTCTGGTATTTCGAACTGAAGAAGCCTACGTGTAGGCGAAATACGTTTCGGAATAAAGTTTGGCCTAATGATTGCCTATGGGTCTTTCCTTGTTGGGATATGTTGATGACACAAAACGCTTGTAGTAGTGGTAACAGGGAATTTGCCTCTGGGGGGAAAATGTTTAGTAAATGTTGGAAAAGGCTTCTGGCATGTCAATTAATAAGGAGAAATGAAAGTATTTGGATCGTGGGGATAGGTAAGTGAGGTATGTGAAGTAGTTGAAGGTGGAGAAAAAGGCAGGACAATTTACTGTATGTGGGATCGTTTATGTATGTGAAATCAAGTTTAGCACAACAAAATAAAACTCATTGTGCGTATGTAGGATGGTGTACTGAAGCACATCAGTGGTTTACGAGCGCACACTTAACTTTGCATCAAAGGTAATTACAACGAATGTCCTTCTTATATAGTTAAAAAAACACTTTGGCACTGTAGCAGGGCAATACAGTGGGGGGGACCACGCTTAACGATCACCTCACAAATGCGGACCAATTAAGTAAGTGTATTTATGTAAGTGCGTTTGTAGTTGTTAGTTTTGGGGTCTGAAAATGGACTAAATCTAATTCACATTCCTTATGGGAAAAAATTCGGTCAGTTCTGGCATTCTGAACATACTACGGGAATAGAAAAAAGTGCGTTTAACCGGGGGGTCCACTTGTATATCCGATTCTTTCGTAGTGAGATCCAAATGTTACAAAAGCGCCATTTTTAGATTCATTTTGGGGTCTGGAAGCCGATATGGGTTGTAGAGCGGTTGTCTCACTCCCGGTTGGCCGAGGAGGGCTGGGGTCGTATACTGTTGAAAAGCGGGATTATGAGTGTGTATTTGCGAAACGTTGGTTATAAATAAGGGCGGGGGAGAGGGGGGGGGGCGAGGGGAAGGCGGGATTCATAAGATATGTCAGGATATGCACGGTGGGGGTGGGGTAGGGAGTTCATAATCGGTGAGGCAATGTTCTGGGTCTCTAAAATGAGCGATCCTTACATATTAAATTGGGAAACTTGATGGGGTGGAAGGTAGGCAGTGGTAGCAGGGTAGAAAAGGGTGTTTATCCGATGTATGGGATTGGGTAATATTGGGGGCGTTTTGACAAATTTACGTGTAAAACCTAAAGACGAGGATGTAATGTATAAGATTTCTAATGGGATCTTACCGTCTGAATGGTTTATTCCATTAAGAGAAATAGGGGGGAGGATGGGATATGCAGGCTGGTGGTGGATGGGGCGACTGTTTTCCATATAGTGGATTTTTGCCGAAGGTATTGAATAATAAAGGTTTGTTGGGTAAGGTAATTAAGGTTAGTGGGAGGGGGGGTATGCAGCGTGTTGAGGGTTTTTAGCTTAGACATAGGTGGGTGATCAGATAGGTAGAGAATGCGGTAGGGATTAATTCCGGATTATATTTTTATGTCTTGGGCTGTGAGAGGGAGCGAAGTGTGTGAAGAATGTAATGCATTAATAGCAACTTTTCTAGGACATAGTGTAGAAATAAGGAGGTGTTATGGGGAGGATGAAGATGGGAGAGGGATTTAAGTGAGGTTTCTAGGAATTCACTTTACGGGATTTACGGGAGTTGAAAGGCAGGGAGGGGGATGAAAAGGGGCTGGTATCCTAGAATGGGCGGGTTGCATGATGAGGTTTGATGAATGTTATATGAGGTATTCGGGGTTTGCATTTAACCTTATTTGTTTCTGAGTGTTTTCAAGTACAATACAGTTATATTTGGAATTATCGGACTTATAAACTAGGTATGTGTATATATATAATGCATGTTGTATGTGTGTGTGTTATGTATTGAATATATATGTGTATGATATATGTATATAAATGTATTTGTGTATATTTATGTAGTATATATATGTATATTATGTTATGTATGTATGTGTACTGGCTTGTAAATACCCTTAATGGTTTTTCTCATGATACATTTTCAATGATATACATACATATTTCTATGCGCATTTGATTTTGATACAATGTGTAAATGTCAAAATGGCTTTTTATGTTTCAGTTTATATTTACAATGTGTTTTTTGTAAGAACAAATGAATTGGTTGCCAATAGAAGCATAGGTGTTTTTGATATATTTGAGTATTTGTTTTTTTTTTTTTTAATTTGTCTAGTTGGTGGTATACTATGTATGTAGTTTAAGGTTTTACGATCCTTGAATGTTGTAAGAATTGGAATGGAAGTATTCGTGGTTGAGTTGAGTATATATATCTGACGGTGTAAGTGATGGTGTTCAATTAGACAACATACTTTATTTACTTATTATATGAGTACATGAGATGGTAAATTGAAGTTGATTTTGAGGTTGAAGAATGGGTTTTCTTTTTTATTGTTCTTTTTTTTCTCTTTAGGGTGGTTAATACAGGTTGTATCTGTCACCAAACAAATATGGGTTAGAGGTATGTGGTAAAATTTTCGTTGTTGATTAGTCATTTATAACAGATGACAATACTAGCTTAGGTTAGGGTAAAATTATGATAAATGTGGGAATGTTCTTTGATTCAAACTGCTCTTTATTATGTGATACTGGTATTTGATTATTCTAGTGTAAATTAAGAGCAAGGATGATTTTTTGAGGGGGAAGAGTCATATAGGTTTTGCATGTTTTGCGAAAGTTAACTTATCCAACATGTAGCTAGTATTGGGACAATTTTAAGCTTCGGTATCTGGATTTTTTATTGTAGGTTAATAGTGGTAATATTGTTATTTGTAATGTTATTCGTTAATGATTCAATATCTAATTGTAACGTTTTTTTAAGTGAGTGTTCCATATATTGTCATCTTATGGTTTTTTCCTTTTGTTTCTATTGTCTATTGTTGGTTTTAAATAAAATATTAAAAAAAAAAATTTAACTGAAGTTTAGCTCGTGTGATAACTCGTCCAAGAAATCGAGGTTGTGCACACATGGCAGTCTTGTGGGATATAGTTTGTCAGCTTGAAAATTATTTAGGATGCTCCAAACCCCACAAATTATTAGTTTATTAACAAACGTTTTCTTGATTTCTCTTCATGACTGACATGTGGGGTATTTCCCTTTTTTGGATATAAAAGGTTCCTTTTTAAATTTGCTGGGAACATTTTTATAATCCAAAAAAAAAGGGAAACCAGCCTTTTAAATAAAATATGTTGGTTTTTCCCGTACCATAAAAAACTTGGTGATATTTTCCTTTCTTAAGATTTTTAATATTAAAGTTGTATCAAAATTTGATACTAAAAAAAAAAACTTTTATAAGAATTCCCCCCAAAAATGCGATGGATTGTAAAAAATTTCCCTTGAAAAATTTTGCGAAAAAGTTTTTTAGGGGTCAAACTGTAAAAATCTGAACTAAGTTTAAAAACACAAAATTATAGCTTTAGAAGGACAAGATTCCAATGCTCTATTTATTCATGAAAGGATTTTAACCATCCTTTGGGGTTTTTTGTTGAGAAAGTAGTACAGAAAGTCCAGGGACAGGAATATAATTGAATCTTTTTTAAAAAAACAGTTTTGAAAAATATGAATTTTTCCTTTTGGTTTTAAATAAATTAGATCCTTTAAATTAATAGAATTTTGGGTAAAATTTAATAATACACGGGACAAATAAATAGCTTGGGGGGGGTTTTTGCAAAGGACCTATCCAAGTTGGCTCGCCGCCGACCTTTTTAACCCTGTATCGATACAGGTGTCCCCGCCCCCCTTATTATTTCCCTTGGTGCTTCACTTTATATTCCTATAATGTAGTATCACAAAAGCGCTTGGAATTTCTCTTTTCTTTCAGAGTGGTTGTTTTGCATATATATATATTAATATATATTATATATAAAAATATATATATTATATAAATTTTAAATATATATATATATATTTTATATATATATATAATATATATGCCGGGAGCAATGGCTAGTAACCCTTCTCCTGTAGACATTTACTATAAAAGAAAGAAAAACTTTATAAAACGGGGATGCTTAATGTGCGTGGATGTAGTGCGGATGACAAGAAACAATGATTGCTGATGTTATGAATGAAAAGAAGTTGGATGTCCGGGCCCCTAAGCGAAAAAAAAGCTGAAGGGGGTAGGAGAGTTTCATGGGGGGAAATAAAGGGGATTAAATCTGGAGTATCTGAGAGATTTTAGAACAAAGGAAGGGGTAGCAGTAATGTTAATGAACAGTTATGGAATGAGAAAAGAGATAGAATGTGTAAATTCAGAATTATGTGGATTAAAGTAAAGGTTGGATGGAGAAGTGGGTCATAATCAGCGTGTATCCACCTGGAGAAGAGGGGAATGCAGAGGAGAGAGAGAGGATTTTGGGAGATGTTAAGTGAATGTAAGGAGCCTTTGAACCAAGTGAGAGAGTAATTGTGGTAGGGGACCTGAATGCTAAAGTAGGAGAAACTTTTAGAGAGGGTGTGGTAGGTAAGTTTGGGGTGCCAGGTGTAAATGATAATGGGGCCCTTGATTGAACTTTGTATAGAAAGGGGTTTATTTATTAGGAAATACATATTTTAAGAAAAAGAGGATAAATAAGTATACAAGATATGATGTAGGGCGAAATGACAGTAGTTGTTGGATTATTATTGGTAGATAAAAGACTGTTGAGTAGACTTCGGGAGTACATGTTTATAGAGGGGCCAAAAGATTTTTCAGATCACTTTCTAGTAGCAGCTACACTGAGAGTAAAAGGTAGATGGGATAAAAGGGAAAATTTAAAAGCATCAGGGAGAGAGAGTTGAAGGTTTTATAAACTAAAAGAGAGCAGTTAGGGTAAGATATAAACAGCTATTGGAGGATAAATGGGCTAATGAGAGCATAGGCAATGGGGTCGAAGGGGTATTGGGTAGGTTTAAAAATGTTAGTGTTAGAGTGTTCAGAAGAAGTTTGTGGTTACAGGAAAGTGGGTGCGGGAGGGAAGAGGAGCGATTGGGGGAAATGATGATAAGGAGAGTAGTAAGGGAAAAAAGGTTAGCATATGAGAAGTTTTTACAAAGTAGAAAGTGATGCAAGCAGGGAAGAGTAATGGAAAAAAAGAGAGAGGTTAAGAGAGTGGTGAAGCAATGTAAAAAGAGAGCAAATGAGAGAGTGGGTGAGATGTTATCAACAAATTTTGTTGAAAATAAGAAAAAGTTTTGGAGTGAGAATTAACAATTTAAGAAAGCTAGAGAAACAAATGGATTTGTCAGTTAAAAATAGGAGAGGAGAGTTATTAAATGGAGAGTTAGAGGTATTGGGAAGATGGGGGAAAATATTTTGAGGAATTGTTAAATGTTGATGAAGATAGGGAAGCTGTGTTTTTCGTTGTACAGGGCAAGGAGGAATAACTCTTGTAGGAGTGAGGAAGAGCAGTTGTGGTGTGGGGAAGTTCGTGAGGCAGTAGGTAAAATGAAAGGGGGTAAGGCAGCCAGGATTGATGGGATAAAGATAGAAATGTTAAAGCAGGTGGGATATAGTTTTGGAGGGGTTTGGGTGCAATTATTTAAAAAATGTAGGGGAAGAGGGTAAGGTACCTAGGGATTGGCAGAGAGCATGCATAGTTCCTTTGTATAAAGGCAAAGGGGATAAAAGAGAGTGCAAAAATTATAGGGGGATAAGTCTGTTGAGTATACCTGGTAAAGTGCATGGTAGAGTTATAATTGAAAGAATTAAGAGAAAGGGACGGAGAATAGGATAGCAGATGAACAAGGAGGCTTTAGGAACGGTAGGGGTGTGTGGACCAGGTGTTTACAGTGAACATAAAAGTGAACAGTATTTAGATAAGGCTCAAAGAGGTCTTTGTGGCATTTATGGATTTGGAAAAGGGTATGACAGGGGATGGGGGGCAATGTGGCAGATGTTGCAAGTGTATGGGTAGGAGGTAGGTTACTGAAAGCAGTGAAGAGTTTTTATGAGGATAGTGAGGCTCAAGTTAGAGTATGTAGGAAAGGGGGAAAAATTTTTTCCCAGTAAAAGTAGGCCTTAGACAAGGATGTGTGATGTCACCGTGGTTTTTTTAATATATTTATAGATGGGGTTGTAAGAGAAATAAATGCGAGGGGCTTGGCAAAAGGCGTGGTGTTAAAGAATCACACACAAAGTGGGAAATTGTCACAGCTGCTCTTTTCTGATGACACTGTGCTCTTGGAGATTCTGAAGAGAAGTTGCAGAGATTGGGGATGATTTTGGTAGGGTGTGCAAAAGAAGAAAATTTAAAAAGAATACAGGAAAGAGTAAGGTAATGAGGATAAAAAAAAGATTAGGGGATGAAAGATTGGGTATCACATTGGAGGGAGAGAGTATGGAGGAGGTGAACGTATTCAGATATTTTTGGGGGTGGACGTGTCCCGCGGGTGGTCTATGAAAGAGAGGTGAATCATAGAATGATGAGGGAAAAAGAGTGAGTGGTGCACTTAGGAGTCTGTGGAGACAAAGAACTTTGTCCTTGGAGGCAAAGAGGGGAATGTATGAGAGTATAGTTTTTTCCAAAGCTCTTATATGGGTGGAAGCATGGGGGATGAATGTTGCAGCGAGGAGAAGGCTGGAGGCAGTGGAGATGTTATGTCTGAGGGCAATGTGTGGTGTGAATATAATGCAAAAAATTCGTAGTTTGGAAGTTGGAGGAGGTGCGGGGTTACCAAAAATGTTGTCCAGAGGGCTGAGGAAGGGTTGTTGAGGTGGTCGGACATGTTTGAGAGAATGGAGCGAAACAGAATGACTTCAAGAGTGTATCAGTCTGTAGTGGAAGGAAGGCGGGTAGGGGTCGGCCTAGAAAGGTTGGAGGGAGGGGGGAAAGGAGGTTTTGTGTGCGAGGGGCTTGGACTTCCCGCAGGCAGCGTGAGCGTGTTTGATAGGAGTGAATGGAGACAAATGGTTTTTAAAATTTATGTGCTGTTGGAGTGTGGAGCAAAGTAACATTTATGAAGGGATTCAGGGAAACCGGCAGGCCGGACTTGAGTCCTGGAGGATGGAAGTACAGTGCCTGCACTCTGAAAAGGGGGGGTGTTAATGTGCAGTTAAAAAACTGTAGTGTAAAGCACCCTTCTGGCAAGACAGTGGTGGAGTGAATGATGGTGAAAATTTTTTTCTTTTTTCGGGCCACCCCGCCTTGGTGGGAATCGGCCAGTGTGATAATTAAAAATAATAATAATAATATATTTTATAAAATATTATATATAAAATATATATATATATATATAATATATTTTTATATATATATATATATATATAATATTATATATTAATTATTTTTTAACACATTTTCATTCCCCAAAGTCAGGGGGGCCCGAAAAAAAAACTTTCCCATCTAAGGGATATTTTGTGAAGAGGGTGTAAATTTTAGAAAACACGTAGAAAGCACTTCTCAAACATTAATAAATTGGTCTTTGGGATGATCTTGGGGGGGCCATGTTAATTTAAAAAAAATAAAAATAATATATAAAATAATATATATATATATAAAATTATATATATATTATAATATATATAAAATATATATATATATATATAATATAATTAAATATTTTTCACCCGGGCAGGGTAAACAAATTTTTCAAAGGGTTGGAAGTAAAGTAAGACCCCAAAATAATATCACTTAATAATACACTTCATTTAAATTCCTTTGAGTTCTTAACCCATGTATTATTAAATAGTAAATTTTTCATATTTACCACCAAAACAGTACTATAGTGTAAAGCTAGCAGAAAAATCACTTTTAAAAGGACACCAAATTACACTCTTTCTAACCACAGTTTTAGGCATTAAACCTCTGGTTTTTCCTGGCCAAATCACTTTCTCGATCATCCCCAGAAATTATCTAATTTTAAAAACTAGGATTAAAGTTTTCCCTTGTTTATAGTGCTGTGATTTTTTCCAACAAGTGAGGGTGCCCCACAAAAGAAACCTTGTTGATCCTCATTTTATTCTAATAAATTGTTTACTTTTTTCTCCCCGTAAAACCTTTAAATAAATACACTTGTGTATATGACTGGGACTGTTGTGTGCAGTTTGTGCCGTGTGTTGATTAAAGAAAATTACCACCATTATTTGAAAATCAGTATGGATAGGCTCTTATTTTCCCCCCTCCTCCTTCCAAATATCTACCCCTTATTATATTTCCTTTTTTGCCGGGGCTATTTAAAATATTGGCATTTTACAGCCCCACCTCCAGTGCCACAAGAAAAGGCAAAGTCTTTTTAAGATGAAAGGTTTTTCAGGTTTTAAATTTAAAATCAGTGTGCTGTTTAATACTTCCCATATCAAATAAACAGCACTACCCAATCAGTACAAACAGTGTTAAATGGTTCCCCTTAAAAACCCATTTTTTTTCAATAAACCTCTGTATAATATTAAAAATTTAAAATATCGACAAAAAGACTTCATCCAAGAAAAAACCACATGACCATTTATTTTTAAATAGGACAATTTAAATCAAATTTCCATGTTCATTATAAGTTTAATGCATTGTGCATAAAAGTTACTTAAGGATGCTTTTTTAACAAGAAAGTTCATACAAGGGGAGAGCCTTTCATTGTTCATCATAACTAAAAGACAGAAAAAATTTGAGTTTTTGGTTTTTATTAACATTATGGGGAAAAAAAAATTAAGAGCTCTGACAGATTTTTTTCGATTAAAACGATGAAATTCGGGGGCAACTAAAAAGGGGAAAAAAGTTTATCAGTGTTCAGATTGTCTAAAAGATTTTTAAAAAAGACATCCAGATTGTTAAACAATGGAAATTCATGCAGGGAGAAAAAATATAAGTTTTATGTGTATCTAAAAGTTTTTGTAAAGGATTCACACTTAAACATTCGGGTGTTAAAAAAGGAAGGGAAACAATATTTAAGGATGCTGTAAATGCTAAAGTCAGCAAAATTTGCTGATACATAGCCATTCATAAACCACTGAAAAAAACAACAACAGAGTTCCATTGTCGGAAAAAAAATAGTTCTAAAAAGAGAAGCACGATCAGATTGAAGTTCTAATTTGAAAAAATTACTCATGCTCAAGGGGGAGGAGCCAGAATGTTCAATAAGTCCATTTTAAAGACAGAAAGTTCACACAAAAAGGACATCAATCAGAGTTCAAAGTGTCTAAAAGATTTTTAAATAAGAAACCCAGCTAAAAATATTACTCAGTGTCGAGGAGAAGAAGTTCGATAAAATAAATTTTTGGCCCCAAAACTGAAAGTTTGTAAAACAGAGCATCAAATCGGGTTTAGAGAGTCTTAAAGGCTTTTTGAAGGAGATCCAGGTAAAACATTACGTTAATACAGTAGAAAAACCTTTAAGTGTTCAAGTGTCCAAAGACTTATTTAGTCATGGATATCTATTAAAACATAAAAGAGTTCATACGGAGAGCCCCTTTTAAATGCTTTTTTTGCCCAAAGAAATTTTATTTCATCAAACCGACAAGAATACAAAATTCATGAAAAGAACGGATCACATTCGGGAAAAAATCAAATTTGTTTCCCACATACCTAGCCCAAAAAAAAAAGAACACTAAAAGTTTGGAGGTAAAAAAAGTTAGACGATATTCAAATCTAAAAAAATAAAATTTCACAAGGGAGAAACCACATCATGTTAAAGTGTGTCTAAAAAACTTTTTTAAAAATCCCACCTTTTTAAAAATTTAAAAAATCATATAGAAAAGCAAACCCCAGCTCAGAAAGTCCCAAGATCTTAAATAAGAAAAATTTTGTACGGGTGTTCAATTTTTAAACAAAGAGAACCAGATCAGAGTTCAAATCAAAAAATCAATTCTCAAAAAGAAGGCAGGGGTCAGAAAACTGAAGTTGAAAAAAAGAGATAAACATACCATATTCGGATCATACAAGTTATCACAACGGACAGACCAAAAAAAGCATTTGAACACTGTCTCAGTTGTGCTGGTGAAAAGTTTATTATTAAACATGGGGGTTTTTTACATATTAAAACATGCAGGTTACATTTTTAAACAGCAAAAATTCCCTACTAAACAGGCTGAGCTGTGTATTAAAGGTGTGCTGAAATGTTGACATTAAAAAAAATTCAAACTTTACTTGACTTGGAAAGGGGGGAAGAGTTAGATTGTTGTTGGTCGCTTACAGAGGTGTTCTCCACTTCCCTTTTGAGTATGGTGTGGTGTGTGGTGTTTTGGGTGGTGTGTTGGGGGTGTGTGTGTGTGGTTGGGGTGTGTGTGTGTGTGTGTGTGTGGTGTGTGTGTGTTTGTGTGTTGTGTTACTCACCTTTTTGTGGTTGAGGATTGAGTCTTTTGTCCTGGCTTTTCCCTTTCACTGGCCGTGTTTTGTTCTCTCCTTCCTGCTCCATGGCTTTTCATCCTTGTTTTAAAAAATGTATATGGTTTTCCTGCCTCCACTACGTCAATTGCCGCTATTCACTTCCAACAACTCTTACTAAAAAAATATTTCCTAACAACAATTTGACTCTCTGGTCTTAAACTTACAATTGGACCCCTTGTTTCTGTGTCCCCTCTCTGGAACATCTGTCTCTGTCCCCTTATCATTCCACACGTATTTTGGGAATTCATTACTATGTCTCCCCTGCCCCTTCTGTCCCCCAGTTTTGTCGTTGATTCCCTCAAACCTTTCATCGTGGACTTTCCCCCTAGTTCTGGAACACCGTGTTTAAACCTTTGTACTTTCTCAACTTCTTGACGTGCTTGACCCTGGGGGTTCCCAAAAACGGTGTTTGTTTCCTAGGGGCCTGGCACACGGTGTACAGAGTCTTGAATGATTTTTTACTGAGGCTTGGAAGCTATTCTCAGGTTGCCGCCGCCCATGTGCTGCGCGTATTGTTTGATGTGAACTTTGAGAGTGCTTGGGATTTACTACCCCAAGATCTTTTTCCTTTGTGAGGTTTGCAGTTTGGCCACCTAGCCTATACTCTGTCTGCAATCTTTTTTGTCCTTCCCCAAAATTTTTTGCTTTGCTTTGGCGGGCTTAAATTTGAGGGCCGTTGTGGACCAGGTTGCTCCTGTTCGGTCTCTTTTTAGCCCTGCCTGATCCTCATCCGATTTAATTTTTCCTCATTAACTTCACATCATCTGCAAGCAATGACACTTGAGTCTATCCCCTTTCCTATGTCATTCACTATACCAAAAATAGCATGGTTTTGGGTGGCTATCCTCTCCATCATTTATTCACATATACCAAAAATAGCCTGGCCTAGGACTGACCTTTTGGGAAACCCCCCTGTCACAGGTGCCCACTCTGACACTTCACGTTCTGATCATTGTTCCTCCATCAGGTATTCTCTGATCCATTTCTGCCCTTCCCGTTTGCATGCCCGAAGCTCTAGCTTTTTTCACTAATTCTTATGAAAACTTGTCGAAGACCTTCTTGCAGCCAAAAACCCACCTACCCCTGTCTTTGGTCTTTTTCTGTTGCCCTTTTAAAGCTCCATAAGTTTTTGAAAGGATTTTCCTAAAGGGACCACTCACTTTTTCCCCCATTAATTCTATGATTCACCTCATTTTATAGCCCCTTGCGACACGTCCACTCCCAATTTTTTGAATACATTCACTCCTCCCAAATCTCTCCTCCAATCATTTCAAATCTTTCATCACCTATCTTTTGTTTCCCCTAACCTTCTCTTTCTGTATTTACCTTTAATTTTTTTCTTTTGCACACCTTACCAATTCACCACCCAAACTCTGCAATTCTCTTCAGAATCTCCCCCAAAGGCCCTTTTCATCCCGCAAAGAGCGCTGTGACAACTCCCAAATTTGTTGGATTTTTATCTTTTAACCCACGCCTTTTTCCAGACCCTGCATTTCTTCTTTACAACCCCTCTATAAATATATTAAACAAACCCCGGTGACACAACTCTTGTCTAAGGGCCCACTTTTACTGGGAAAAAATTTCCCTCTTTCCCACATACCTAACTGAGCCCCACTACCGTAAAAAAACCTTTACGCTTTCAGCAAAACCCACCC
The DNA here is from genome assembly GCF_026875155.1 of Cherax quadricarinatus. Lineage (NCBI taxonomy): Eukaryota > Metazoa > Arthropoda > Malacostraca > Decapoda > Parastacidae > Cherax > Cherax quadricarinatus. The sequence continues at coordinate 46,389,486 of NC_069427.1, forward strand.
CTACCCATAATTGAACTCTGCCACATTTCCCCCCCCATCCCCCCTGTCATACGCCTTTTCCAAATCCATAAAAGCCACAAAGACCTTTTAGCTTATCTAAATACTGTTACTATTTTTTCACTGTAAAACCTGGTCCCACACCCCCCACCTTATTATAATATTTTATATATATTTATATATTATTTATATATATAATATATATATATAATATATAATATATAAAAGTAGGGCTTAGAAGGGATGTTATGTCACCTGGTTGTTTTTTTATTTATAATGGGGGTTGTAAAAGAAGTAAAAGCTAGGGTGTTGGAGAGGGGGGGATTAAAAATGGGGGAACAAAATTTAAAAAGGGAACTGACCTTTTCTTTTTTTCTGATGTACTTGTTTGGGAGATTCTAAAAAAAAGTTGCAAAGGTTAGTGGTGATTTAGGGTTGGTAATGGTAGAAAGTTGAAAAGAAACATAAAAAGGTAAAGGGTTTGAGGGGGATCAGATGATTTAGATAAAGAAAAAATTTGGGGTTCAAAATTTGAGAGAAGGAGTATGGGAAAAAATAATTTTTTTGATATTTGGGAGTTGACGTGTCAGCGGTGGATTATAAGATAGGGTTAAACCCTAAATTATGAAGAAAAAAGGGTGGTTGGGTTTAAAATTAGAGACAAAAAATCTACTTGGAGGGAAAAAAGGGTAGTAGAAAGTAGAGGGGTGTAACTTGGGTTTTAAAGCGCAGTGAGGAAATGGTTTGGGGGCGTGAGAAGTCCCGTCTCGAGATGTGTGGGGTTAATATTATGCAGAGAATTTGGGGGTTGGAAAATTGGGAAGGGTGGAGTTTTTAAAAAATATATCAGAGGCTGAAGAGGGGTTTTTTTAGGGGTTTGGTACTTGAGAAAGGTCAAAGTAATGACTAACCCAAAAAAATCTGTTTTTGCCCCACATTTTATATCTTTAATTTTTTTATCTTTTTTAAAATGTATTACCTATAACTAAACCCTTTCATACAAAATTCATCAAAGGGCTCCCCTTACTTTACATCTGGCCCCAAACTTTCTCCACACCCTCCTAAAAATTTCTCCCACTTTAGCATTCAGGTCCCCCACCCCAATTCTCTCTCACTTGGGTTTAAAGGTTCCTATACATTTACGTAATTTCTCCCAAAAAACCCCTCTCTCTTCAATTCCTTCTTCTCCCGGTGCATACCCTTATTATGACCCACTTTTTGCACCCCTTTATTTAATCCACTAAACCTTTAATTTACAATTCATATTTCTTTGCTCCTTCCCCTAATGATCCCTTTAAAATTTCTGCTACCCCTTCCTTAGCTCAGCTCTCTCAGATGCTCCAGATTTAATCCCATTTATTTCTCCCCACCGAAACTCCCCTACCCCCTTCAGCTTTGTTTCGCTTAGGGCCAGGACGTCCAACTTCTTTTCATTCATAACATCAGCAATCATCTGTTTCTTGTCATCCGCACTGCATCCACTCACATTCAAGCATCCCAGTTTTATAAAGTTTTTCTACTTATCTTTTTTAGTAAATGTCTACATGAGAAGGGGTTACTAGCCCATCGCTCCCGGCATTTTAGTCGCCTCATACGACACGCATGGCTTACGGAGGAAAGATTCTTTTCCACTTCCCCATGGACAATAGAAGAAATAAATTAGAACAAGGTCTATTTAGAAAAAGGAGAAAAAGCTAGATGTATGTATATACAGTGGTCCCTCGCTTTTCGTAGTTCTCGGCAATCGTAAATTTCGCCAATCATAGGGGTATTTTCGTATAAACATTGACTCGCTTTTCATAGGTTGACTCGCGAATAGTAGTTCGTCCGGGACGCGTACGCACGGTATGAGCCGGGGAGGCCTCCCTACCCAGCCAGTCTGGCATTGTTTACCAGTGAGTGAAGGTCCTCTCAAGTGCTCCTACGAAATATTTCATAATCCACTCATTTTAGTGCTTACAAGTACTAAATAAGCTACCATGGCTCCGAAGAAAGCTCCTAGTGCCAAGCCTGTGGTAAAGAAGTCTTGGGCCATTTTAGGGAAGTGTTAAAGACATGCCAGAAACAGAGCTCTCTCCACAGTTACTTTGCGAGACAGGACTAGAATGACTCTCAAGGTGGTCCTAGTGGCATTAAGAAACAGAGAAGAGAAACAACCCCAGAGAAGCAATTAGTACCTGAGGTGTTGCTGGAAGGGGATTCCCCTTCCAAACTGTAAACAATCCAATCTCTCTCCTCCTCCAGTCTCCCATACACTAAGAAGAATCTCCAGTAAAGGTAAGTGTTATGCTGTTAATGTTTCATTCATCATTTCCCATTGTATTGTTTATGTACTACATGTATATTTCATGTAAAAAATTTTTTTGTTTTAATACTTCTGTGTGTCAGGAACGGATTAATTGTATTTACATTATTTCTTATGGGGAAAATTGATTCACAAATCGTAAATTTCGTTTATAGTAGCTCCTCCAGGAACGGATTAATTACGAAAAACGAGGGACCACTGTATATATATGCATGTGCGTGTCTGTGAAGTGTGACCAAAGTGTAAGTAGGAGTAGCAAGATATCCCTGTTATCTAGCGTGTTTATGAGACAGAAAAAGACACCAGCAATCCTACCATCATGCCAAACAGTTACAGGTTTCTGTTTCATAGTCATCTGGCAAGACGGTAGTACTTCCCTGGGTGGTTGCTGTCTACCAACCTACTACCTATGACATACATGCATACATACAATTAGAATAAGAGTTTAGTTTTAAGACCCTTATGGGTTTAGTGCTTTCTTATGATTATACTAATAATTTAGTTTTAAGGCTGCCCAAACTGCTGTGCATAATAAGGGGCTTTCTGTAAAGTAGTGTTATGTCTATCCCCCTAATTGTTAATAAATGTATTCCACTTAGGAAAATTTGTTTTTTTAAGGCCATTTTTCCTTAAAAACCAAATGATCCAGCAAAGGGTATAAAGGGCCAACTTTGCATAGTAGGAAATGCATGAAAAATACTGTACTGTGCAATCATATGATAAAGGTAATTTTTGAAGTTTTTTAAGTAATGTGTTTGACAATACTTTGTGTTGGATAAAAAAAAAATTTTTGGGCCTTTTCCCTTAGTACAAATCACTGCCATGAAACTCTTGCACCACTTGCAATAAAAGGTTTTATGAAAGATGTGGGGTTTTTGGTTAGGGTGTGTCAAAAAGAGGGGGGACTATTTCCCCAGTAAAAGTGGGTCTTAGACGGGTGTGTAATGTCTAATGGTTTTTTAAATATATTTATAGAGGGGGGGGTTTTTAAAGGGGGTTTTTGTGTGGAGGGGTTGGACTTCACAGGCATGCGTGAGCGGTTTGATGGAGTGAATGGAGAAAAAGGGTTTTTTTAATACTTGACGTGCTGTTGGGTTGAGAAAAGTAAATTTATAAAGGGGTTCGGGAAATTGCGGGCCCGGACTTGGCCTGGAGAGGGGAAAGTACGTCCCTGCACTCTGAAGGGGGGTGTTATTTTGATTTTTAAAAACTGATGTAAGCCCCCTTTGGCAAGACTGATGGAGTGAAGGGGGTGAAAGTTTTTCTTTTTGGGCCACCTGCTTGGGGGGGAATCGGCCGTTTAAAATAATAAAAAAATAGTGGGGTTGTAAAAGAAATAAATGTTGGGTGTTCGGTGGGGGGTGGGATTAAAATTGTGGGGAATCAATAAAAAGGGAATTTGCCTTACATTTTGTGAGATTCTGGCTTATGGGATTTAAAGAAAAGTTTGAAAGGGTTGTGGAGGGTTTTAGGTGTGTTAAAGGAAAAAGTTGAAAGAAAACATAAAAAAGGGAAAAGGGTTATGAGGGTATAATGTTTTAGAAAAGAAAAAGGGGGTACCCCAAATTGGAGAAAAAAATTGGAAAAAATAATTTTTCAATTTTATTACTGTCACTTTTAAATTTTTAAATTTCCTTTAAATTTTATAAAAAAAAAAATTCTTAATATTTTTAACAAAAAACTATCTTACAAAAAGGGTTTTATGAAAGTGGTGGTCCCAATACTTTTTTAAAATTTTTTCTAGGGGGAAGGTTAGCAGTAAAATTGTTCAACAGTTGTTTTAAATTAGCAGGAAAAATTTGGGTTGGAATTGGGAAGGGTGTGGGTTAAAAAAAAGTATTAGTCGGGGCCCTGAAGAGGGGTTTTGAAGGGGGTTTTGGTCATTTAGAGGATGGTAAAAGTAGAATGAAAGGGGAGCATATAAATCTTTGGGGAGGAAGGTGGGGTGGGGGGCCGTCCTCAAAAGTTTGGGGGGGAGGTAAAGGGGTTTTTGTGGGCGGGGGGCTTGGACTTCAGAAGTGGCGTGGTGGTTGGGAGTAAATGGGATGAATGGTATTGGGGCTGAGAGTGTTGGAGTGTGGCGGGTAATTTTTTGTGAAGGGTTCGAGAAACCCGGGTTTAAAAAAAGTCAAAAAATGCTTATAATTGTTGTGGGACCAGAAAAAACCACCATTTGGGGGAAAATTTGTTTGTCTGTCAGACAAAAAGTATTCAAATACCCAAACAAAAAACACCCGCAAAAGACTGCCCACCAATTTTTAACAACTTCCCTTTCATTTGAAGCTGGTGATCATTCCCGGTAAAAAATGCTGTTATGCTTTAAGAACAGGCTAGAAAAGGTGTTATTGTACACAAGACAAAAATCCCCCAACAAAGCAACCCTCCTTTTATGTGTGAGGAGTGTAAAACCCATGTGAAGACACCTGTTTTCAAAGACTTCCCTGGCTGCAGAACTTCTAGAAACATTCCCCGTGCTGTATATGTGTATATAAAATAAAAAAATAGTAATAAACAATTTCATTCATTTTTGACTCAAGAAATGTAATGACAGTTGAAACAAACGGCGTGAAGGGACTTGAGCTAGAGTTTGTCCGGCCCCCGCTAGCTGGGATTCGTCTGTAAAAACTTGCATTTGTGGTCACAGAGGTGCCTGTGCAACCCCTTTTTTTGGGAGAAATATACCCGTTGGTGAATTTATTTTGGCTAGCTGGGCTGTGGTAAAAGCGACGGGCTGGAGTTTTTAGACTCTTGCTGCGGGTTCAATCCGGGCCCGGGGGGGGTTTTTGGTTTCATATCATTTGTTTTTGTAAATATTTTCTGTAAACAAAAAAAATGACAACCGGTTTATGCCATTAATGTTTAGTATTGAAAAAAAATAACTTACAAAAAAAATGATCATATTGGGCTAAGGCCCTAAAAGTTTCTTAGGAAAAAGGGAAAAAATTTAAAAAAATAGAAATAGAATAAAAATCTAAATAAAAGAAAAGGGGTGAGGCGTCGGTGATGTTAAAATGATCTCTTTTTCTGTAAACTTCATCCTCCCCTTTTGGTAAAGTATTGATGGTAAAAATTTTTGTTTAGCCTATAAAGTTAAAAAAAAAAAAAGCTTATTTTTTCTTTTGAAAATTTTTTTTTTTTTTTTGGAAATTTGGAGCCCCGAGAACAAGTTGATGGGCTGTTGACCCCAAAGGGTTAATGTTTTACCTGCACCCAAAACCCGTGTGTAAGTTATTTAGGTACGGTATACATAAATTAAAAAATCGAGTGTATATAAATATGAAATACGTAAATTTTTTAAAAAAAAGCCAGCAACTAGTGATGTGGTGAAATTTTAAGGGCCCGCAAAGGGGTTGGGTTTTGGGATTTAAGAAGCGTAGTGGCATTTATAGTGGATAAGGGATGGGGGCGCCAGTTCGGACCCCAAAGCGGCTGA
>NC_069427.1:46398220-46418396 GCF_026875155.1 Cherax quadricarinatus
ACTTTGCATACTATACACGTCAGAGACACTGGTTTGTAGTTTAGTGCTTCGTTTCTGTTTCCTTTCTTAAAAATGGGGAATACAGTTGTTGTCTTATATACCTCAGGTAGTTGCCCAGTTTCAAGAGATGTATTGAAAATTGTGGTTAATGGCACACACAACTTCTCTGCTCCTTCTCTAAAGATCCACGGGGATATGTTTTCCGGACCCATTGCCTTTGAGGTATCAAGGTCACTTAGCAGCTTCTGCACCTCCTCCTCCGTTGTTTGTATGTCATCCAACACTTGATGGTATATTCCCTGTTGGTGTTCCCCTCTGTGCTGTCTTTCCAGAGCCCTTCCTGTCTCTACTGTAAATACTTCCTTAAATCTCATGTTGAGCTCCTCACATATCTCGTGATCGATTCTTGTGAGTTCCTAACCTTCTTTCCTCAACCTGATCACCTGCTCTTTGACTGTTGTCTTCCTCCTGATGTGGCTATGTAGCAGTTTCGGGTCAGACTTGACTTTCGATGCTATGTTATTTTCATACTGTCGCTGGGCCTCCCTCCTTACCTGGCTCTTCGACTAATCTCATTATTTTCCTGTGTTCTTTGCCTTCTGCACTTTTTCCATTCAATAGTGCACTTAGTTTTTGCCTCCTTACACCGTCGGGTAAACCAGAGGCTCGTTCTGGTCTTCCCATTATTTCTGTTGCCCTTGGGAACAAACTTTTCCTCTTCCTCCTTGCATTTTGTTGTTACATATTCCATCATTTCGTTTACCGGCTTTCCTACCAGTTCTCTGTCCCACTGAACCTCCTGCAGGAAGTTCCTCAAACCTATGTAGTTCGTCCTTTCATAGACTGACTTTTCCCACTCAACTCCTGTTGCCCTCTCCACTTGTAACTCTACTATGTATTTAAAGCACAGAACAACCTGGTCACTAGATCCTAGGGGCCTCTCATATGTGATGTCCTCAATGTCTGAACTGCTCAGGGTAAATACAAAGTCCAGTCTTGCTGGTTTATCCTCCCTCCACCCTCTCTCTATGGTAGTGTCCTTAACATGTTGGTCCATGAGGTTTTCCAGTACCACATCCATTATTTTGGCTCTCCATGTTTCGGGACCCCCATGTGGCTCCAGGTTTCCCCAATCGATCTCCCTGTGTGTATGTGTATGTGAGTGTGTACTCACCTAGATGTGGTTGCAGAGATCGAGTCCTAGCTCCTGGCCCCGCCTCTTTACTGGTGTGTGTGTGTGTGTGTGTGTGTGTGTGTGTGTGTGTGTGTGTGTGTGTGTGTATGTGTGTGTGTGTGTGTGTGTGTGTGTGTGTATGTGTGTGGGAGTGTGTGTGTGTGCGTGTGTGTGTGTGTGTATGTATGTGTGTATGTGTGTATGTGTATGTGTGTGTGTGTCTGTGTATGAGTGTGTGTGTGTGTATGTGTGTGTGTGTGTGTGTGTGTGTGTGTGTGTGTGTGTGTGTGTGTGTGTTTGTGTATGTGTGTGTGTATGTATGTGTGTGTGTGTACTCACCTAATTGTACTCACATAACTGTGGTTACAGGGGTCGAGACTCAGCTCCTGGCCCCGCTTCTTCACTGATCGCTACTAGGTCCTCTCCCTCTCTGCTTCCTGAGCTTTGTCATACCTCTTCTTAAAACTATGTATGGTTCCTGCCTCCACTACTTCACTTGCTAGGCTATTCCACTTCCTGACGACTCTATGACTGAAGAAATAATTCCTAACGTCCCTGTGACTCGTCTGAGTCTTCAGCCTTCAGTTGTGACCCCTTGTTTCTGTGTCCACTCTCTGGAACATCTTGTCTCTGTCCACCTTGTCTGTTCCCCGCAGTATCTTGTATGTCGTTATCATGTCTCCCCTGACCCTTCTGTCCTCCAGTGTCGTCAGTCCGATTTCCATCAACCTTTCCTCGTACGACATTCCCCTGAGCTATGGAACTAGTGTGTGTGTGTGTGTGTGTGTGTGTGTGTGTGTGTATGTGTGTGTGTGTGTGTGTGTGTGTGTGTGTGTGTGTGTGTGTGTGTGTGTGTCTGTGTCTGTGTGTGTGTGTGTGTGTATGTATGTGTGTGTATATGTATGTGTGTGTGTGTATGTGTGTGTGTGTGTGCATGTACTCACCTATTTGTGCTCACCTATTTGTGGTTGCAGGGGTCGAACCATAGCGCCTGGCCCCGCCTCTTCGCTGATTGCTACTAGGTCCTCTCTCTCCCTGCCCCATGAGCTTTATCATACCTCGCCTTAAAGCTATGTATGGTTCCCGCCTCCACTACGTCACTTTCTAGGCCATTCCACGGCCTGACTACTCTATGACTGAAGAAATACTTCCTAACATCCCTTTGATTCATCTGAGTCTTCAACTTCCAATTGTGACCTCTTGTGTCTGTGTCCCACCTCTGAAACATCCCGTCTTTGTCCACCTTGTCTATTCCGCGCAGTATTTTATATGTCGTTATCATGTCTCCCCTTACCCTCCTGTCCTCCAGTATCGTCAGGCCAATTTCCCTCAACCTTTCTTCGTAGGACAATCCCCGTAGCTCTGGGACTAGTCTTGTTGCAAACTTTTGCACTTTCTCTAATTTCTTGACGTGCTTGACTAGGTGTGGATTCCAAACTGGTGCTACATACTCCAGTATGGGCCTGACGTAAATGGTATACAGAGTCTTGAACGAATCCTTACTGAGGTATCGGAACGCTATCCGTAGGTTTGCCAGGCACCCGTATGCCGCAGCAGTTATCTGATTGATATGCGCTTCAAGAGATATGCTCGGTGTTTTACTCACCCCCAGATCTTTTTCCTTGAGTGAGGTTTGCAGTCTTTGGCCGTCTAAACTATATTGTGTCTGCGGTCTTCTTTGCCCTTCCCCAATCTTCATGACTTTGCATTTGGCAGGGTTAAACTCAAGGAGCCAGTTGCTGGACCAAGCTAGTAGCCTGTCCAGGTCTCTTTGTAGTCCTGCCTGATCCTCATCCGCTTTAATTCTTCTCATTAACTTCACATCATCTGCAAACAAGGACACTTCTGAGTCTATCCCTTCCGTTATGTCGTTCACATATACCTAGGTCCTAGGACTGACCGCTGTGGAACCACGCTTGTCACAGGCGCCCACTCTGACACCTCGTCACGTACCATGACTCGTTGTTGCCTCCCTGTCAGGTATTCTCTGATCCATTGCAGTGCCTTTCCTGTTATGTGTTCCTGATCCTCTAGCTTTTGCAGTAACCTCTTGTGAGGAACTGTATCGAAGGCCTTCTTGCAGTCCAAAAAAATTCAGTCGATCCACCCCTCTCTCTCTTGTCTTACTTCTGTCACCTTGTCATAAAACTCCAGTAGGTTTGTGACACAGGATTTTCCTTCCCTGAAACCGTGCTGGTTGTCACTTACACACTTCTTTCTTTCCAGGTGCTCGACCACTCTCCTCCTGATGATCTTCTCCATGACTTTGCATACTATACACGTTAGTGATACAGGTCTGTAGTTTAGTGCCTCTTGTCTGTCTCCCTTTTTAAAAATTGGGACTACATTTGCCATCTTCCATACCTCGGGGAGTTGCCCAGTTTCAAATGATGTGTTGAAGATCTTTGTTAATGGTACACACAATATCTCTGCTCCCTCTTTAAGGACCCACGGAGAGATGTTGTCTGGTCCCACCGCCTTTGAGGTGTCAAGTTCGCATAGCAGCTTCTTCACCTCCCCTTTGGTTATATGTACCTCATCCAGCACTTGCTGGTGTACCACCCTGTTCTGATTTCCTGGAGTCCTACTGGTTTCCACTGTAAACACTTCTTTAAATCTCGTGTTGAGCTCCTGACATACCTCCCGGTCGTTTCTTGTGAATTCCCCATCACCCTTCCTCAGTCTGATTACCTGGTCCTTGACTGTTGTTTTCCTCCTGATGTGGCTGTACAACAGCTTCGGGTAAGTCTTGGCTTTCGATGCTATGTCATTTTCACATTGTCGCTGAGCCTCCCTTCTTATCTGTGCATATTCGTTTCTGGCTCTTCGGCTAATCTCTTTATTTTCCTGAGTTCTCTGTCTTCTGTACCTTTTCCATTCTCTAGTACACCTAGTTTTTGACTCCCTACACCTTTGGGTGAACCAAGGACTCGTTCTGTTCTTCCCATTATTTCTGTTTCCCTTGGTGTGTGTGTCTGTGTGTGTGTATGTATGCGTGTGTGTATGTGTGTGTGTGTGTGTGTCTGTACTCACCTAGTTGTACTCACCTAGTTGAGGTTGCAGGGGTCGAGTCCAAGCTCCTGGCCGCGCCTCTTCACTGGTCACCACTAGGTCACTCTCCCTGAACCATGAGCGTTATCGTACCTCTACTTAAAGCTATGTATGGATCCTGCCTCCACTACATCGCTTCCCAAACTATTCCACTTCCTGACTACTCTGTGGCTTAAGAAATACTTCCTAACATCCCTGTGATTCATCTGTGTCTTCAGCTTCCAACTGTGTCCCCTTTTGCTGTGTCCAGTCTCTGGAACATCCTGTCTTTGTCCACCTTGTCAATTCCTGTCAGTATTTTGTAAGTCGTTATCATGTCCCCCCTATCTCTCCTGTCCTCCAGTGTCGTCAGGTTGATTTCCCTTTGCCTCTCCTCGTAGGACATACCTCTTAGCTCTGGGACTAGTTTCTTTACATGCTTGGCTAGGTGTGGGTTCCAAACTGGTGCCGCATACTCCAATATGGGCCTAACGTACACGGTGTACAGGGTCCTGAACGATTCCTTATTAAGATGTCGAATGCTATTCTGAGGTTTGCCAGGCGCCATATGCTGCAGTAGTTATTTGGTTGATGTGCGCTTCAGGAGATGTGCCTGGTGTTATACTCACCCCAAGATCTTTTTCCTTGAGTGAGGTTTGTAGTCTCCGGCCCCCTAGACTGTACTCCGTCTGCGGTCTTCTTTGCCCTTCCCCAATCTTCATGACTTTGCACTTGGTGGGATTGAACTCCAGGAGCAAATTGCTGGACCAGGTCTGCAGCCTGTCCAGATCCCTTTGTAGTTCTGCCTTTTTTCGATCAAATAAATTCTTCTCATCAACTTTACGTCATCTGTGTGTATATGTGTGTGTGTGTGTGTGTGTGTGTGTGTGTGTGTGTGTGTGTGTGTGTGTGTGTGTGTGTGTGTGTGTGTGTGTGTACTCACCTAGTTGTATTCACCTAGTTGAGGTTGCGGGGGTCGAGTCCGAGCTCCTGGCCCCGCCTCTTCACTGATCGCTACTAGGTCACTCTCCCTGAGCCGTGAGCTTTATTATACCTCTGCTTAAAGCTATGTATGGATCCTGCCTCCACTACATCGCTTCCCAAACTATTCCACTTACTGACTACTCTGTGGCTGAAGAAATACTTCCTAACATCCCTGTGATTCATCTGTGTCTTCAGCTTCCAACTGTGTCCCCTTGTTACTGTGTCCAATCTCTGGAACATCCTGTCTTTGTCCACCTTGTCAATTCCTCTCAGTATTTTGTATGTCGTTATCATGTCCCCCCTATCTCTCCTGTCCTCCAGTGTCGTCAGGTTGATTTCCCTTAACCTCTCCTCGTAGGACATACCTCTTAGCTCTGGGACTAGTCTTGTTGCAAACCTTTGCAGTTTTTCTAGTTTCTTCACGTGCTTGGCTAGGTGTGGGTTCCAAACTGGTGCCGCATACTCCAATATGGACCTAACGTACACGGTGTACAGGGTCCTGAATGATTCCTTATTAAGATGTCGGAATGCTGTTCTGAGGTTAGCTAGGCGCCCATATGCTGCAACAGTTATTTGGTTGATGTGAGCTTCAGGAGATGTGCCTGGTGTTATACTCACCCCAATATCTTTTTCCTTGAGTGAGGTTTGTAGTCTCTGACCCCCTAGACTGTACTCCGTCTGCGGCCTTCTTTGCATTTCCCCAATCTTCATGACTTTGCACTTGGTGGGATTGAACTCCAGGAGCCAATTGCTGGACCAGGTCTGCAGCCTGTCCAGATCCCTTTGTAGTTCTGCCTGGTTTTCGATCGAGTGAATTCTTCTCATCAACTTCACGTCATCTGCAAACAGGGACACCTCACAGTCTGTTCCTTCCGTCATGTCGTTCACAAATACCAGAAACAGCACTGGTCCTAGGACTGACCCCTGCGGGACCCCGCTGGTCACAGGTGCCCACTCTGACCCCCTCGCCACGTACCATGACTGGCTGCTGTCTTCCTGACAAGTATTTCCCCGATCCATTGTAGTGCCTTCCCTGTTATCCCTGCTTGGTCCTCCAGTTTTGCACCAATCTCTTGTGTGGAACTGTGTCAAACGCCTTCTTGCAGTCCAAGAAAATGCAATCCACCCACCCCTCTCTCTCTTGTCTTACTGCTGTCACCATGTCATAGAACTCCAGTAGGTTTGTGACACAGGATTTCCCGTCCCTGAAACCACGTTGCCTGCTGTTGATGAGATCGTTCCTTTCTAGGTGTTCCACCACTCTTCTCCTGATAATCTTCTCCATGATTTTGCATACTATACATGTCAGTGACACTGGTCTGTAGTTTAATGCTTCATGTCTGTCTCCTTTTTTAAAGATTGGGACTACATTTGCTGTCTTCCATGCCTCAGGCAATCTCCCTGTTTCGATAGATGTATTGAATATTGTTGTTAGGGGTACACATAGCGCCTCTGCTCCCTCTCTCAATACCCATGGGGAGATGTTATCTGGCCCCATTGCCTTTGAGGTATCTAGCTCACTCAGAAGCCTCTTCACTTCTTCCTCGGTAGTGTGCACTGTGTCCAGCACTTGGTGGTGTGCCCCACCTCTCCGTCTTTCTGGAGTCCCTTCTGTCTCCTTTGTGAACACTTCTTTGAATCTCTTGTTGAGTTCTTCACATACTTCACGGTCATTTCTTGTTGTCTCTCCTCCTTCCTTCCTTAGCCTGATTACCGGTCCTTGACTGTTGTTTTCCTCCTGATGTGGCTGTACAACAGTTTCGGGTCAGATTTGGCTTTCGCTGCTATGTCATTTTCATATTGTCTTTGGGCCCCCCTTCTTATCTGTGCATATTCGTTTCTGGCTCTACGACTGTTCTCCTTATTCTCCTGGGTTCTTTGCCTTCTATATTTCTTCCATTCCCTAGCACACTTGGTTTTTGCCTCCCTGCACCTTTGGGTAAACCATGGGCTCATCCTGCCTTTTTCATTATTCCTGTTACCCTTGGGTACAAACCTCTCCTCAGCCTCCTTGCATTGTGTTGCTACATATTCCATCATCTCATTAACTGGCTTCCCTGCCAGTTCTCTGTCCCACTGAACCCCATTCAGGTAGTTCCTCATTCCTGTGTAGTCCCCTTTCTTGTAGTTTGGCTTCATTCGTCCTGGCCTTCCTGCTTCTCCTTCCACTTGTAGCTCTACTGTGTATTCGAAGCTTAAAACCACATGGTCACTGGCCCCAAGGGGTCTTTCATATGTGATGTCCTCGATATCTGCACTACTCAAGGTGAATACTAAGTCCAGCCTTGCTGGTTCATCCTCTCCTCTCTCTCTTGTAGTGTCCCTTACGTGTTGGTACATGAAGTTTTCCAGTACCACCTCCATCATCTTAGCCCTCCATGTATCTTGGCCCCCATGTGGGTCCAAGTTCTCCCAATCGATCTCCTTGTGGTTAAAGTCACCCATGATCAGGAGCTTTGCCCTGCATGCATGAGCTCTTCTGGCCACTCTAGCCAGTGTGTCAACCATCGCTCTATTGCTCTCGTCGTACTCTTGCCTTGGCCTCCTGCTGTTCTGTGGTGGGTTATACATCACTGCTATTACCACCTTCGGACCTCCAGAGTGAAGTGTTCCCGCTATGTAATCACTTTCTTCTCCGCTGTCTCCTCTCTCCAGCTCATCAAAATTCCAGCGATTTTTGATCAGCAACGCCACTCCTCCACCCCCCCTGTTCCCTCTGTCTTTCCTCAGGATTTGGTATCCCGTTGGAAAGATGGCATCTGTTATCATACCTGTAAGCTTGGTTTCTGTGAGAGCTATGATGTCCGGTGATGCTTCTTTGACTCTTTCATGCCACTCCTCCCAATTATTTGTTATTCCATCAACGTCTGTGTACCATACCTTCAGTTTCCTTTCCAACACTGTGGTTTGGGGGGCCTGTGAGGGTGGGAGACCTGGTGGCATACTGTGGGATTCTATAGCTCGGTGTTGGGTGGAAGCTGTGGGTATGAATTGTAGTGTGTGTTGGGATGGTGTGATAGGTTGTATGGTTCTGAGAATAGTTGTGTGTGTGCTTGCCCTTGCTGTTCTGTTCTGCTCTGACTGACCTCTGCTGGTTCCATCCTTGTCTCTTTTCCTAGCTCCTTTCGCTTTTTTGTCCTCTCCCTCAGCTGCTGTCGTTCTGATTTTGTTCTGTCTCTGTCTAGGAACACCCTCTTGTACTCTTCCGAGTATTTCAATCATGGTTTCTCTTGGAGGATCCTGTTCCGCACTGTTTGTGTGTGTGTGTGTGTGTGTGTGTGTGTGTGTGTGTGTGTGTGTGTGTGTGTGTGTGTGTGTGTGTGTGTGTGTGTGTGTGTGTGTGTGTGTATGTATGTATGTATGTGAGTGTATGTATGTGTGTGTATGTATGTGTGTGTGTGCGTGTGTGTGTATATATGTGTGTGTGAGTGTGTGTGTGTATGTGTATGTGTGTGTGTGTGTGTGTGTGTGTGTGTGTGTGTGTGTGTGTGTGTGTGTGTGTGTGTGTGTGTGTGTGTGTGTGTATTTGTGTGTGTGTGTGTACTCACCTATTTGTACTCACCTATTTGTGGTTGCAGGGGTCGAGACATAGCTCCTGGCCCCGCCTCTTCGCTGATTGCTACTAGGTCCTCTCTCTCCCTGCCCCATGAGCTCTATCATACCTCGCCTTTAAACTACGTATGGTTCCCGCCTCCACTACGTCACTTTCTAGGCTATTCCACGGCTTGACTACTCTATGACTGAAGAAATACTTCCTAACATCCCTTTGATTCATCTGAGTCTTCAACTTCCAATTGTGACCTCTTGTGTCTGAGTCCCTTCTCTGGAACATCCCGTCTTTGTCCACCTTGTCTATTCCGCGCAGTATTTTATATGTCGTTATCGTGTCTCCCCTGACCCTCCTGTCCTCCAGTGTCGTCAGTGTCGTCAGGCCGATTTCCCTCAACCTTTCTTCGTAGGACAATCCCCGTAGCTCTGGGACTAGTCTTGTTGCAAACCTTTGCACTTTCTCTAATTTCTTGACGTGCTTGACTAGGTGTGGATTCCAAACTGGTGCTGCATACTCCAGTATGGGCCTGACGTAAATGGTATACAGAGTCTTAAACGAATCCTTACTGAGGTATCGGAACGCTATCCGTAAGTTTGCCAGGCACCCGTATGCTGCAGCAGTTATCTGATTGATGTGCGCCTCAGGAGATATGCTCGGTGTTATGCTCACCCCCAGATCTTTTTCCTTGAGTGAGGTTTGCAGTCTTTGGCCATCTAAACTATATTGTGTCTGCGGTCTTCTTTGCCCTTCCCCAATCTTCATGACTTTGCATTTGGCAGGGTTAAATTCAAGGAGCCAGTTGCTGGACCAGGCTTGTAGCCTGTCCAGGTCTCTTTGTAGTCCTGCCTGATCCTCATCCGATTTGATTCTTCTCATTAACTTCGCATCATCTGCAAACAAGGACACTTCTGAGTCTATCCCTTCCGTTATGTCGTTCACATGTACCAAGAACAGCACAGGTCCTAGGACTGACCACTGTGGAACCCCGCTTGTCACAGGCGCCCACTCTGACACCTCGTCGCGTACCATGACTCGTTGTTGCCTCCCTGTCAGGTATTCTCTGATCCATTGCAGTGCCTTTCCTGTTATGTGTGCCTGATCCTCTAGCTTTTGCATTAACCTCTTGTGAGGAACTGTGTCGAAGGCCTTCTTGTAGTCCAAAAATATGCAGTCGATCCACCCCTCTCTCTCTTGTCTTACTTCTGTCACCTTGTCATAAAACTCTAGTTGGTTTGTGACACAGGATTTTCCTTCCCTGAAACCGTGCTGGTTGTCAATTATACACTTGTTTCTTTCCAGGTACCCCACCACTCTCCTCCTGATGATCTTCTCCATGACCTTGCATACTATACACGTTAGTGATACAGGTCTGTAGTTTAGTGCCTCATGTCTGTCTCCCTTTTTATAAATTGGGACTACATTTGCCATTTTCCATACCTCAGGGAGTTGCCCAGTTTCAAATGATGTGTTGAAGATCTTTGTTAATGGCTCACACAATATCTCTGCTCCCTCTTTAAGGACCCATGGAGAGATGTTGTCTGGTCCCACCGCCTTTGAGGTGTCAAGTTCGTATAGCAGCTTCTTCACTTCCTCCTTGGTTATATGTACCTCATCCAGCACTTGCTGGTGTGAGCATTAAAATGGTATAAAATACCGACAGATTGTTAGGTAAGACACATATGCAACAGTTAGGTATCTTTATTTCGAGATAAAGATACCTAACTGTTGCATATGTGTCTTACCTAACACTTGCTGGTGTGCCCCCCTGTTCTGATTTCCTGGAGTCCTACTGCGTGTGTGTGTGTGTTTTATGTGTGTGTGTGTGTATGTGTGTGTGTGTGTGTGTGTGTGTGTGTGTGTGTGTGTGTGTGTGTGTGTGTGTGTGTGTGTGTGTGTGTGCGTGTGTGTGCGTGTGTGTGTGTGCGGTGTAGTCACCAACATAGTTAACTAATTTCTGTGTATCAGGGCTGAAACATACCTACTCTTAACTTTATATATGAATATTGTAGCAATGATCACTTTATCTAGCTCTTTCCGCTCACTCTGCTGATACAAAAAAAATCACTTTGCTTAAGTCTGTTATTTTTGTCATATGTATCCATAACAATTACAGATATCAGTTCCTAAAGAAATGTATAAACTGTATAAGAACCTCCCGTACCCTTATAATTTGTGTATTAACTTATCTTTATTGTTATTCATAAGTTTTATATATATATATATATATATATATATATATATATATATATATATATATATATATATATATATATATATATATATATATATATATATATATATATATATATATATATATATATATATATATATATTATATATATATATATATATATACATATATTATTAATAATTGTCTTCTCAAGGTTCCCCCTGGAGCTGTTTGAATATTTTCTTCTCCTACCACCCCCTATATTTTATATTCTATGGAAGCATTTATTAATAGACAGAATACATTTACAAAAAACGCAAACATGAGTACAATGGTACAATGTATTAAAGATTATGAATTTACTCCAACTCCTCCGAAGCCAGACACAAGCCAAGTATGCAGCAAGTGTCATGTGAGTGTTCTTACCCAATCCACGTTCCGAACCCCCACATGACAAATTCTCAGTAGCATCAGTTCCAATTTTAGTACATGTACTGCCGAAGCAAGTACATATACTAAAATTGGAACTGATACTACTGAGACAAGCATTTCCCCTCTGGATGGCCATGCTGAAGCACTGGAACATGAAAGTGACTGCCCTTGGGTCCCTGGTGGTGTCGAAGAGTCTGGAACTCAATTCTTTAAGGATACGTGTGGCATTTTTTCCCCATGATCCCAAAGTCTCTGATCCCACTGGGGCAAATTGATACTGTTGGCTTATGTCCCTGTACTTGCTGATCTTGTACTCCTCCCTGGGGTCAGCAGCTCCTCCCTGTCGCCCGACACTGTGATGGATATAGATGTCAGCCAGTGTGGACACACAGGTCAGTCCCATGCTAAGAGCTTGCCATTCTTCCAAGGATAGATGGTGATCCCGTCTGGGCAGTTTGCTGGGTTGTGGGTATTGTTGGCTACTAGTGATTGGGGTTCCCTCTCGGCTGGGCATCCGGCTGTAGCAAGGGTTCTCTTAATGATGTCGTTGACCTCATTGTGTCTTGAATGCAAGCGCTTAGTTTTGGAACCGCGTATGACCATGTAGACCATATTGGTCGGCTTGTGCTTCGCCGCAAATACACGTATATTCCATGTGAATTGGGGCAGCAAGGCACAGAGCCACTGCAATACGGAGGGTCTTAGGGTCGAGGCACGTTCCCATTGCCGATGTGGGAACTGCTTGGAGGAAGTCCCCGGAGTGAAGTGCACTCACAGCCTGGAGATGGGAAGTCCCCCTATCTGATGTTGCAACCCTAAGCATGTTTGCAACCACCATTTCAGCGATCAGGCCATCCCAACTTGATTGTTTGTGAGTCGGTGCTGCACTAGGGTTTGGTGTTGGAGCAGCGAGTCTCCCATTCAGTGATGACACTGGCATAGTTAGGGTCCTGTATTCCTGCTGAGTCACTGAGATTATCAGGAAGAATTTGTCTTATTAACTCATTTGATGCTATGGAAGAGGATAGGAAAGCTGGTAGAGCAATCTGGGAAGATCTGCGTACTCCCAGCCCCCCAAGCCTGACCGGAAGTGAGGCTTGCAACCACTGTCCATCTTCAAGGGAAAGATTCAATACACTCTCTAGCATGGTCTTAAAGAGAGTCATATTCCTTGAGTTTTAGGCTGCTGGGGAGCATCTCAGAAAGTAGGTAAGTTTTGGGATTGACAGGCACCTGGTGATTAGGTAGAAGGCATCATGTGTATCAATGTCTTTCATCCTGCTTTCCATCGTCCGGAGGTCTGAGACTTTTTCTAGGATCAGATCGATGGCATTGGACCCAAGAGGAGCGCCAAGGAGTGTGCTATTGGCTGGATCAATGGCTCGTGCTCCTGGTAAAACAGCACAAATATTCTGGGTCATCTGTCGATTGGTAGAAACTATTTCGCATTTGGTGGGGTTTAAAGATAGGCCCAGGCTTTCTATGTCTTAATTTTACTGATGTCCTCTAGGAGAGATTCTGTTGTGCCAGCTAGGGTACCATCATTCAAGAACCAGATATTGAGCTCACTGGAGAGTGCTTCTGTGACTTCCTTGATAATCAAACAGAATAGAAAGGGGGCGAGAGGGTGCCCCTGTTGCACGTCCTCACACGAGTCAATTTCATGGCCCCCAAACATTAGTTTGGAAGTCACACTATAACACGATTCTATGAAGAGATAGAGGGAAAGGAAGTTTCTATAAACTGCTTAGAGAGCAGCATCCCTTCTGACTGAGTTGAAAGCGTTGGCAAAGTCCAATTTGATCAAGGTTTTTTCATCGGACATGTTGTTGATATATACTCGTGCTGTGTGGGCAGCTGCTTCACAGCCCTGTTGAACACCAAAACCGAGCTGAGTTGGTTTCAGCATTGCAGCAGCCTCTTGACTCACCCTTCTTACTGCAGCATTGGTGACTAGGCGCCGAAGGGTGTTGCCCACTGCAGTGGGCCTGATTCCGCCATCCGTTTTCCGGAGGGCACACAATGAGGCACCAAAGAAAAGGGGTCTAATGGCCTCTGGGACACTGCCAGCCAGGCACAGGTTGAAAAATTTGGTGAGTTCAGACAGCAGCCTCTCTGAAACATCACCAAGCGCTGAATTGAGTATTTGTTTTAAGTGTTGAGGCCTTAAACGGGTGAAACCTCCTGCTGAGCCCTGTGGAAATGACATAGCAGCTTTATACACATCAGCATCCTGTAAGGTTAAATGTTCTTCGCCTGCTGCAATGTCAGGGAGGTCAATGTTGGTACTGGGAGCCCTGGGTGGATGTTTGTCCTTCAGAGCTTGCGCCGTACTGACGTCCTTAGGAGCGATGGTATCCTCACTGGTTATAAGCCTCAGAGCTCCAGTAGTATTACCCTCTTCTATTTTTTTGTTGATTTGGGCTCTGATTTTTGAGATGTCGGGTGTCCTGTTGTTGGCATTTGCCCGGCAGGTGTTTGTCGCCCTATGGGTGATACGGACGAGGTTGTCATCCCTCGGGAATGCATTTATTGTCCTAATAACATGTGTTGCTAGTGACTTGTCCCTCCTTGGTGGGACAGCCAAAGAGGCATTGCCAAAAAGCAGCAGGTTGTGCCAGGATCTGTTGTTTGAAGGAGAATCGTTGACTTTCTTCAGGTCAGTGAATTCGCTAGCAGCTTGAGTCCTGGTAAGCAACCACTGTTAAAAAATAGTGAAACTCCAAGTGATTTCATGACTTCTCACATTATCAAGGCACTATAAAAATTAAAGGTTAATGGGAAGGCATATAAGGAGGAGACTTCATCTCTTTGCCACCCCCCCCCTCCCCAATAACACCTAACTTTTTATGATGATGTAGGTAGGTAGTCAGTGATCCATGAAACACAGGTAATGTTCTACCCAAGACTTTGTCTAATGTACCTTAAATTCTTCCCAAATTTTATTAATTATAAATTAATCCAATTTATATAAAACAAAAGAAATATTCATATTATTTTCAAAACTAATTTTATTAATTATAAATGATTCCAATTTATATAAACCAAAACAAATATTCATATTATTTTCAAAACTAATTTTATTAATTATGTTCTTATGTTCTTATGTTAAGTCCCAATCAGATCCAACCCCTCTCATTCATGTATTTATCCAACCTAAATTTGAAACTACCCAAAGTCCTAGCCTCAATAACCCAACTAGGTAGACTGTTCCACTCATCAACTACCCTATTTCCAAACCAATACTTTCCTATGTCCTTTCTAAATCTAAACTTGTCTAATTTAGATCCATTACTGCGGGTTCTCTCTTGGAGAGACATCCTCAATACCTTATTAATATCCCCTTTATTAATACCCATCTTCCACTTATACACTTCGATCAGGTCTCCCCTCATTCTTCGTCTAACAAGTGAATGTAATTTAAGAGTCTTCAATCTTTCTTCCATAAGGAAGATTTCTAATGTTGTGTATTAATTTAGTCATCCTACGCTGAATGTTTTCTAACGAATTTATGTCCATTCTGTAATATGGAGACCAGAATTGAGCTGCATAATCTAGGTGAGGCCTTACTAATGATGTATAAAGCTGCAGTATGACCTCTGGACTTCTGTTGCTTACACTTCTTGATATAAATCCCAGTAATCTATTTGCCTTATTACGTATGCTTAGGCATTGCTGTCTTGGTTTAAGGTTGCTGCTCACCATAACCCCCAAGTCCTTTTCGCAATCTGTATGGCTAAGTTCTACATCATTTAACTTATAAGTGCTAGGGTTATGGACACTCCCGAGCTTCAGAACCTTGCATTTATCTACATTGAACTGCATCTGCCACTTTTCTGACCAAGAACAGAGTTTGTTTAAATCCTCCTGAAGTTCCCTAACGTCTACGTTTGAATCATTTATCCTACCTATCTTTGTGTCATCGGCGAATTTGCTCATATCGCTAGTAAGTCCCTCATCAAGATCATTGATATATATTATAAACAACAACGGGCCCAAGACTGATCCCTGTGGAACGCCACTTGTTACTGATCCCCACTCGGATTTAACCCCATTTATGGACACTCTCTGCTTCCTGTCTGTGAGCCATGATTCGATCCACGAGAGCACCCTTCCCCCAATGCCATGAGCTGCCACTTTCTTTAACAGTCTTTGTTGTGGAACTCTATCAAAAGCCTTACTAAAATCTAAGTAAATAATATCAAATTCTTTATCGTGGTCAACAGCCTCAAAAGCTTTACTGAAGAAAGTTAATAAATTAGTTAGACAAGACCGGTCTCTCGTGAATCCATGCTGAGTAACATTAATCAAGCTATGCTTATCGAGATGGCCTCTTATAATCTCAGCTATAATTGACTCAAGTAATTTGCCTACAATTGAGGTCAGGCTTATTGGCCAGTAATTTGACGGTAACGACTTGTCCCCTGTTTTAAAAATAGGAATTACATTAGCCATAAATCTTCCACATATCAGACAGTACATCTGTTTGACCTCTCAAACAGATCACCTGTTTGAGAGGTCATGTCCCTCTCAGATCCAACACTTCTCACTTGAGAAGTGTTGGATCTGAGAGGGACATGACCTCTCAGTGGCTCCATTCTCATTACTACTACTACTACTACCACTACAACTACTACTACTACCCTGCACCTCTCCTTCCGACAGTATTTAAGTCTCCACACTGTCGCTTGATCTTCAGATAGTTCCTGACTATGGAACTGAACTTCTCCAGGCCGAGGGACTGACAACCTCAAATTCTACGACTACAAGGGTGATGGACTGATTACATCGTCTTCACATCTCTACTGTTCCTGCCTACTTTCTGTATTCGACTGAAGAAGCCTACTGTGTAGGCGAAACGTTTCGGGATAAAGTTGTCTAACTGTTGCATATGTGTCTTACCTAACAAGCTGTCGGTATTGTATACCATTTCGATGTTCATCTTGTCAGACACTGCAACACATGGCATCTTGGTACAGAAAACACCTTGGTCAAGCTTTTCAAGTGAGAAGTGTTGGATCTGAGAGGGACATGACCTCTCAGTGGCTCCATTCTCATTACTACTACTACTACCACTACTACTACTACTACTACCCTGCACCTCTCCTTCCGACAGTATTTAAGTCTCCACACTGTCGCTTGATCTTCAGGTAGTTCCTGACTATGGAACTGAACTTCTCCAGGCCGAGGGACTGACAACCTCAAATTCTACGACTACAAGGGTGATGGACTGATTACATCGTCTTCACATCTCTACTGTTCCTGCCTACTTTCTGTATTCGACTGAAGAAGCCTACTGTGTAGGCGAAACGTTTCGGGATAAAGTTGTCTAACTGTTGCACATGTGTCTTACCCACAGAAAAGTTTATAGAAGCAGAAGATACTTGAAGGCGATGTAATCAGTCCATCACCCTTAAAGTTTTGAGGTGGTCAGTCCCTCAGTCTGGAAAAGAGCATTGTTCCATAGAATGAAACAATATGGAGAAGAAGTGACAGGATGGAGCTTTTTATAGCGCCAAGAGGTGAGACGTAGGCCACTAGGAGAGGTAAGAACTCAGATGTTGAGAGGTCAGGTCCCTCTCAAATCCAGCCCCTCTCATTAGTGGAAGTTGTCGAAGTTGATTGCAGGTCTGTACCAAGATACCCTTGTGTTGCAGTGTCTGACAGATTGAACATTAAAATGGTATAAAATACCGACAGGTTGTTAGGTAAGACACATATGCAACAGTTAGGTATCTTTATTATGAAACTTTTCGCCTACACAGTATGCTTCTTCAGTCAAGTACAGAAAAGTTGATAGAAGCAGAAGATACTTGGAGACGATGTAATCAGTCCATCACCCTTAAAGTTTTGAGGTGGTCAGTCCCTCAGTCTGGAAAAGAGCATTGTTCCATAGTATGAAACAATATGGAGACGAAGTGACAGGATGGAGCTTTTTATAGCGCCAAGAGGTGAGACGTAGGCCACTAGGAGAGGTAAGAACTCAGATGTTGAGAGGTCAGGTCCCTCTCAAATCCAGCCCCTCTCTTTAGTGGAAGTTGTCGAAGTTGATTGCAGGTCTGTACCAAGATACCCTTGTGTTGCAGTGTCTGACAGATTGAACATTAAAATGGTATAAAATACCGACAGGTTGTTAGGTAAGACACATATGCAACAGTTAGGTATCTTTATTATGAAACGTTTCGCCTACACAGTAGGCTTCTTCAGTCAAGTACAGAAAAGTTCATAGAAGCAGAAGATACTTGAAGACGATGTAATCAGTCCATCACCCTGTGTAGGCGAAACGTTTCATAATAAAGATACCTAACTGTTGCATATGTGTCTTACCTAACAACCTGTCGGTATTTTATACCATTTTAATGTTCAATCTGTCAGACACTGCAACACAAGGGTATCTTGGTACAGACCTGCAATCAACTTCGACAACTTCCACTAATGAGAGGGGCTGGATTTAAGAGGGACCTGACCTCTCAACATCTGAGTTCTTACCTCTCCTAGTGGCCTACGTCTCACCTCTTGGCGCTATAAAAAGCTCCATCCTGTCACTTCTTCTCCATATTGTTTCATACTATGGAACAATGCTCTTTTCCAGACTGAGGGACTGACCACCTCAAAACTTTAAGGGTGATGGACTGATTACATCGTCTTCAAGTATCTTCTGCTTCTATCAACTTTTCTGTACTTGACTGAAGAAGCCTACTGTGTAGGCGAAACGTTTCATAATAAAGATACCTAACTGTTGCATATGTACCTTGGAACATTTTAAAACCCTGAATGTGACATTCCGCAGGCATCTCCCGACTTTTTGAATTAAACCACGTCTCAGTAATGGCAAATACATCAATGTTACCTGCACTAGCAACTAATCTCAACTCGTCCATCTTAATCCTAGCACTATGGCTATTTGTGTAATATATATTTAAAGACCCTCCTCTCTCTTTACCCTTCCTGCTCCTTTCTGTTATTCCGCTAAACCTATTACTGTCCTTGTCAATTAGTGCCACTGGCTTTCCAATATCCACCTCATTTTGCCTATTACTAGTTCTCCTAGTACTCATATTACTACCCTGCGACTTCACTGTTTTCCCGCCAAAACCCATACCATTAACTATTCCTAGTTTAAAGATCTAACAGCTCCCTCCACTACGTTGGCCAGTGCTCCCACCCCACACCTAGATAAGTGAACCCCATCCCTGGCCTACATGTCATTTCTGCCATAGAAGAGATCCCAGTTGTCAATGAATGTTACCGCATTATCTTTACAGTATTTGTCCAGCCAGCAATTGACACCAATTGCTCTGGACAACCATTCATTTCCAACTCCTCTCCTTGGCAAAATGGCACATATGACAGGTTTCCCACGCTTCCTCCTAATTATCTCTATTGCTGACCTATACCTGGTAATCAGGTCCTCACTCCTACGTCTGCCAACATCGTTGCCTCCAGCACTGAGACAGATAGGATTGCTCCCATTACCTCTCATGATGTCATCCAGACGGCTAACAATATCCTTCATCCCAGCCCCAGGAAAACACACTCTCTGCTTCCTACTCCTATCCTGCAAGCAGAATGCCCTGTCCATGTACCTAATCTGGCTATCCCCAACAACAACAATGTTTTTACCTTCCTTGGCGTCGTCCGTTCCGTCTTCACAGAGCTAAGTACACGTCACCACTGATTCTATTATATTCCTGTCGACCATGGACTTGCTTCATACAGCTTTCTCAGCCTTTAGAAAACAACCTGAATGGTTAATATCTCTCACATAAATAATCAGAGCATTAGACTCTTGTCCACTTCTAATGCTATTTATATATTGTTTTAACCTAAGTTCAAGACTTTTACCAGTGTGACATAATAAACTTTCTCACATGTTTAATAAGGAATGTTATAGACACACCGTTAGCATTTTGGGAGGAATTTTTTATCAAAAGTTTTTTAACTGTGTCAAGATTTTGAAATACATCTTTGATATTAAAATTCTTAAGTAGATAAGGCATATCTATCAAGTTTTCATGGTAAGGGAGAACCAACATACTTTTAGTTGAATAAGCTTGGTTGTCCTTTTTTTAAATTGTAAAAAGTATTTGAATTGTAAAAAGTATCTAAAGCTCCTGGAGAGCGAAACATTGCCACAGTAAAATGTTACATTAGTTGCACCTGTGTCCTTGGTTCTCCCTTACCATGAAAACTTGATAGATATACCTTATCTACTTGCTGTGTTGCGCAACATTTCCTCATTAAAGATACCCAAGTGTTGCATATGTGTCTAATTTATCAACTTGTCGGTTCTCTGAACTGTTCATCTACATTAAATTTTTGTTTCGCTGTCTTGCCACTAGAAAGATCGTAATAAAGTTGGTAGAATTACCGACAATATGTAAAGTAAAAGGACACAAGTGCAACTAATGTGACATTTATTGTGGCAACGTTTCGCTCTCCAGGAGCTTTATCAAGCCATTGGCTTGATAAAGCTCCTGGAGAGCGAAACGTTGCCACAATAAATGTCACATTAGTTGCACTTGTGTCCTTTTACGTTACACTAGAAAGATGCTGGAGGACTGCACGATATGTTGGGATAACCTCTTACCAAAGTCCTCAGTATCTGTTCTTAGAGAAAAATCGTCGAAACTATTAGCTTAAATTGCCAGACAGTATAAGGTGATATAAGAACATTAGTGGTGACGTGTACTTAGCTGAGTGGTGACGTGTACTTAGCTCAGTGGTGACGTGTACTTAGCTCAGTGGTGACGTGTACTTAGCTCAGTGGTGACGTGACTTAGTCAGTGGTGACGTGTATTAGCTAGGGGACGGTACTTTGCCAGTGGTGCGTGTA
>NC_069427.1:46418896-46439378 GCF_026875155.1 Cherax quadricarinatus
AAAAGGAAAAAAACTTTTACTTGGTAACATAAAAATAGGTTGGACAAAACAACGGCAGCTTCACCATCCCCGAAGTCTTAGCAAGAATCCTCCTGAAAACAGTAAACCCTGCCATCACATAGTCTCTCCTATTATACTACACAAAGCACAGAGGGTGAACACTGAAACAAGCTGCCTCATTCCAGTTTATATTTGTCCAACCTATTTTTATGTTACCCAAGTAATAGCTTTTATATCCTTTTACCCATGTACGAATTAATTGCTCTACCATATTGTATTACTTTTGTCACTACTACTACTACTGATAAATTAGACACATGTGCAACTCTTGGGTATCTTTATTGAGGAAACGTTTCGCCACACAGTGGCTTCATCAGTCCATACAAAGGAGAATCTTGAAGAACAGGAGGAGAATGAGGTAATCAGTCCCTCAACCTTGAGTCGATGTGGTCAGTCCATCAATCTTGATGGACTGACCACATCGACTCAAGGTTGAGGGACTGATTACCTCATTCTCCTCCTGTTCTTCAAGATTCTCCTTTGTATGGACTGATGAAGCCACTGTGTGGCGAAACGTTTCCTCAATGAAGATACCCAAGAGTTGCACATGTGTCTAATTTATCAACATGTCGGTTCTCTGAACCATTCATCTACAAACTACTACTACTACTACTACTACTACCACTAGTGAACATCGAAATGGTACCTCACTAGTATTCACCTCACTCTGAGCCTTTATATACCCTCTGTGTCCATGTATTGTTTGTAATGGCTTGATAAAGCTCCTGGAGAGCGAAACGTTGCCACAATAAATGTCACATTAGTTGCACTTGTGTCCTTTTACTTTACATAAATGAAACATGTTGGGAAGATGTCTTAAATGACATGGATCCAAACCAGTGCCTTGAAAGGATCAACTTCCTGGCAGCTGAAGCATGTTCTAGGCATATTCCCCTAAGAAAGAAGAAGAGCAGGAGTAAACTGGAGAGAGAGAGACGCTCCCTCTACAGAAGACGACGAAGAGTCACTGAGCTCCTCAGGAGTGCTAGAATATCTGATACACGAAAGGAGGCGCTGACTAGGGAAGTGGAAACTATCGAACTTAAGTTAAATGACTCTTACAGGATGAACATCAAAATGGTATACAATACCGACAGGTTGGTAGGTAAGACACATAGGCAACAGTTAGGCAACTTTATTCCGAAACGTTTCGACTACACAGTAGGCTTCTTCAGTCGAATACAGAAAGTAGGCAGGAACAGTAGAGAAGACGATGTAATCAGTCCATCACCCTTAAAGTCGTAGAATTTGAGGTTGTCAGTCCCTCGGCCTGGAGAAGTTCAGTTCCATAGTCAGGAACTATCTGAAGATCAAGCGACAGTGCGGAGACTTAAATACTGTCGGAAGGAGAGGTGCAGAGTAGTAGTAGTAGTAGTGAGAATGTAACCACTGAAAGGTCAGGTCCCTCTCAGATCCAACAATTCTCACTTGAAAGTTTGTCCAAGGTTTTCTGTATCAAGATGCTATGTGTTGCAGTGTCTGACAAGATGAACATTAAAATGGTATACAATACCGACAGGTTGGTAGGTAAGACACATAGGCAACAGTTAGGCAACTTTATTCCGAAACGTTTCGCCTACACAGTAGGCTTCTTCAGTCGAATACAGAAAGTAGGCAGGAACAGTAGAGAAGA
The DNA here is from genome assembly GCF_026875155.1 of Cherax quadricarinatus. Taxonomy (NCBI): domain Eukaryota; kingdom Metazoa; phylum Arthropoda; class Malacostraca; order Decapoda; family Parastacidae; genus Cherax; species Cherax quadricarinatus. The sequence goes on from NC_069427.1 coordinate 46,420,590, forward strand.
CGATGTAATCAGTCTATCACCCTTAAAGTCGTAGAATTTGAGGTTGTCAGTCCCTCGGCCTGGAGAAGTTCAGTTCCATAGTCAGGAACTATCTGAAGATCAAGCGACAGTGCGGAGACTTAAATACTGTCGGAAGGAGAGGTGCAGAGTAGTAGTAGTAGTAGTGAGAATGTAACCACTGAAGGTCAGGTCCCTCTCAGATCCAACAATTCTCACTTGAAAAGTTTGTCCAAGGTGTTTTCTGTATCAAGATGCTATGTTGTTGCAGTGTCTGACAAGATGAACATCAAAATGGTATACAATACCGACAGGTTGGTAGGTAAGACACATAGGCAACAGTTAGCAACTTTATTCCGAAACGTTTCGACTACACACAGTAGGCTTCTTCAGTCGAATACAGAAAGTAGGCAGGAACAGTAGAGAAGACGATGTAATCAGTCCATCACCCTTAAAGTCGTAGAATTTGAGGTTGTCAGTCCCTCGGCCTGGAGAAAGTTCAGTTCCATAGTCAGGAACTATCTGAAGATCAAGCGACAGTGCGGAGACTTAAATACTGTCGGAAGGAGAGGTGCAGAGTAGTAGTAGTAGTAGTGGAGAATGTAACCACTGAAAGGTCAGGTCCCTCTCAGATCCAACAATTCTCACTTGAAAAGTTTGTCCAAGGTGTTTTCTGTATCAAGATGCTATGTGTTGCAGTGTCTGACAAGATGAACATTAAAATGGTATACAATACCGACGGTTGGTAGGTAAGACACATAGGCAACAGTTAGGCAACTTTATTCCGAAACGTTTCGCCTACACAGTAGGCTTCTTCAGTCGAATACAGAAGTAGGCAGAACAGTAGAGAAGACGATGTAATCAGTCCATCACCCTTAAAGTCGTAGAATTTGAGTTGTCAGTCCCTCGGCCTGGAGAAGTTCAGTTCCATAGTCAGGAACTATCTGAAGATCAAGCGACAGTGCGGAGACTTAAATACTGTCGGAAGGAGAGGTGCAGAGTAGTAGTAGTAGTAGTGAGAATGTAACCACTGAAAGGTCAGGTCCCTCTCAGATCCAACAATTCTCACTTGAAAAGTTTGTCCAAGGTGTTTTCTGTATCAAGATGCTATGTGTTGCAGTGTCTGACAAGATGAACATCAAAATGTATACAATACCGACAGGTTGGTAGGTAAGACACATAGGCAACAGTTAGGCAACTTTATTCCGAAACGTTTCGCCTACACAGTAGGCTTCTTCAGTCGAATACAGAAAGTAGGCAGGAACAGTAGAGAAGACGATGTAATCAGTCCATCACCCTTAAAGTCGTAGAATTTGAGGTTGTCAGTCCCTCGGCCTGGAGAAGTTCAGTTCCATAGTCAGGAACTATCTGAAGATCAAGCGACAGTGCGGAGACTTAAATACTGTCGGAAGGAGAGGTGCAGAGTAGTAGTAGTAGTAGTGAGAATGTAACCACTGAAAGGTCAGGTCCCTCTCAGATCCAACAATTCTCACTTGAAAAGTTTGTCCAAGGTGTTTTCTGTATCAAGATGCTATGTGTTGCAGTGTCTGACAAGATGAACATCAAAATGGTATACAATACCGACAGGTTGTAGGTAAGACACATAGGCAACAGTTAGGCAACTTTATTCCGAAACGTTCGCCTACACAGTAGGCTTCTTCAGTCGAATACAGAAAGTAGGCAGGAACAGTAGAGAAGACGATGTAATCAGTCCATCACCCTTAAAGTCGTAGAATTTGAGGTTGTCAGTCCCTCGGCCTGGAGAAGTTCAGTTCCATAGTCAGGAACTATCTGAAGATCAAGCGACAGTGCGGAGACTTAAATACTGTCGGAAGGAGAGGTGCAGAGTAGTAGTAGTAGTAGTAGTGAGAATGTAACCACTGAAAGGTCAGGTCCCTCTCAGATCCAACAATTCTCACTTGAAAAGTTTGTCCAAGGTGTTTTCTGTATCAAGATGCTATGTGTTGCAGTGTCTGACAAGATGAACATCAAAATGGTATACAATACCGACAGGTTGGTAGGTAAGACACATAGGCAACAGTTAGGCAACTTTATTCCGAAACGTTTCGCCTACACAGTAGGCTTCTTCAGTCGAATACAGAAAGTAGGCAGGAACATAGAGAAGACGATGTAATCAGTCCATCACCCTTAAAGTCGTAGAATTTGAGGTTGTCAGTCCCCTCGGCCTGGAGAAGTTCAGTTCCATAGTCAGGAACTATCTGAAGATCAAGCGACAGTGCGGAGACTTAAATACTGTCGGAAGAGAGGTGCAGAGTAGTAGTAGTAGTAGTGAGAATGTAACCACTGAAAGGTCAGGTCCCTCTCAGATCCAACAATTCTCACTTGAAAAGTTTGTCCAAGGTGTTTTCTGTATCAAGATGCTATGTGTGCAGTGTCTGACAAGATGAACATCAAAATGGTATACAATACCGACAGGTTGGTAGGTAAGACACATAGGCAACAGTTAGGCAACTTTATTCCGAAACGTTTCGCCTACACAGTAGGCTTCTTCAGTCGAATACAGAAAGTAGCAGGAACAGTAGAGAAGACGATGTAATCAGTCCATCACCCTTAAAGTCGTAGAATTTGAGGTTGTCAGTCCCTCGGCCTGGAGAAGTTCAGTTCCATAGTCAGGAACTATCTGAAGATCAAGCGAACAGTGCGGAGACTTAAATACTGTCGGAAGGAGAGGTGCAGAGTAGTAGTAGTAGTAGTGAGAATGTAACCACTGAAAGGTCAGGTCCCTCTCAGATCCAACAATTCTCACTTGAAAAGTTTGTTCCAAGGTGTTTTCTGTATCAAGATGCTATGTGTTGCAGTGTCTGACAAGATGAACATCAAAATGGTATACAATACCGACAGGTTGGTAGGTAAGACACATAGGCAACAGTTAGGCAACTTTATTCCGAAACGTTTCGCCTACACAGTAGGCTTCTTCAGTCGAATACAGAAAGTAGGCAGGAACAGTAGAGAAGACGATGTAATCAGTCCATCACCCTTAAAGTCGTAGAATTTGAGGTTGTCAGTCCCTCGGCCTGGAGAAGTTCAGTTCCATAGTCAGGAACTATCTGAAGATCAAGCGACAGTGCGGAGACTTAAATACTGTCGGAAGGAGAGGTGCAGAGTAGTAAGTAGTTAGTAGTGAGAATGTAACCACTGAAAGGTCAGGTCCCTCTCAGATCCAACAATTCTCACTTGAAAAGTTTGTCCAAGGTGTTTTCTGTATCAAGATGCTATGTGTTGCAGTGTCTGACAAGATGAACATCAAAATGGTATACAATACCGACAGGTTGGTAGGTAAGACACATAGGCAACAGTTAGGCAACTTTATTCCGAAACGTTTTCGCCTACACAGTAGGCTTCTTCAGTCGAATACAGAAAGTAGGCAGGAACAGTAGAGAAGACGATGTAATCAGTCCATCACCCTTAAAGTCGTAGAATTTGAGGTTGTCAGTCCCATCGGCCTGGAGAAGTTCAGTTCCATAGTCAGGAACTATCTGAAGATCAAGCGACAGTGCGGAGACTTAAATACTGTCGGAAGGAGAGGTGCAGAGTAGTAGTAGTAGTAGTGAGAATGTAACCACTGAAGAGTCAGGTCCCTCTCAGATCCAACAATTCTCACTTGAAAAGTTTGTCCAAGGTGTTTTCTGTATCAAGATGCTATGTGTTGCAGTGTCTGACAAGATGAACATCAAAATGGTATACAATACCGACAGGTTGGTAGGTAAGACACATAGGCAACAGTTAGGCAACTTTATTCCGAAACGTTTCGCCTACACAGTAGGCTTCTTCAGTCGAATACAGAAAGTAGGCAGGAACAGTAGAGAAGACGATGTAATCAGTCCATCACCCTTAAAGTCGTAGAATTTGAGGTTGTCAGTCCCTCGGCCTGGAGAAGTTCAGTTCCATAGTCAGGAACTATCTGAAGATCAAGCGACAGTGCGGAGACTTAAATACTGTCGGAAGGAGAGGTGCAGAGTAGTAGTAGTAGTAGTGAGAATGTAACCACTGAAAGGTCAGGTCCCTCTCAGATCCAACAATTCTCACTTGAAAAGTTTGTCCAAGGTGTTTTCTGTATCAAGATGCTATGTGTTGCAGTGTCTGTTAGGTAAGACACATATGCAACAGTTAGACATCTTTATTCCGAAACGTTTCGCCTACACAGTAGGCTTCTTCAGTCGAATACAGAAAGTAGGCAGGAGCAGTAGAGATGTGAAGACGATGTAATCAGTCCATCACCCTTAAAGTCGTAGAATTTGAGGTTGTCAGTCCCTCGGCCTGGAGAAGTTCAGTTCCATAGTCAGGAACTATCTGAAGATCAAGCGACAGTGCGGAGACTTAAATACTGTCGGAAGGAGAGGTGCAGGGTAGTAGTAGTGGTAGTAGTAGTAGTGAGAGGCAACTGAGAGGTCATGTCCCTCTCAGATCCAACCCTTCTCACTTGAAAAGCTTGTCCAAGGTGTTTTCTGTACCAAGATGCCACGTGTTGCAGTGTCTGACAAGATGAACATCAAAATGGTATATACAATACCGACAGGTTGTTAGGTAAGACACATATGCAACAGTTAGACATCTTTATTTCCGAAACGTTTCGCCTACACAGTAGGCTTCTTCAGTCGAATACAGAAAGTAGGCAGGAGCAGTAGAGATGTGAAGACGATGTAATCAGTCCATCACCCTTAAAGTCGTAGAATTTGAGGTTGTCAGTCCTCGGCCTGGAGAAGTTCAGTTCCATAGTCAGGACTATCTGAAGATCAAGCGACAGTGCGGAGACTTAAATACTGTCGGAAGGAGAGGTGCAGGTAGTAGTAGTGGTAGTAGTAGTAGTGAGAGGCAACTGAGAGGTCATGTCCCTCTCAGATCCAACCCTTCTCACTTGAAAAGCTTGTCCAAGGTGTTTTCTGTACCAAGATGCCACGTGTTGCAGTGTCTGTACAAGATGAACATCAAAATGGATATACAATACCGACAGGTTGTTAGTAAGACACATATGCAACAGTTAGACATCTTTATTCCGAAACGTTTCGCCTACACAGTAGGCTTCCTTCATCGAATACAGAAAGTAGGCAGGAGCAGTAGAGATGTGAAGACGATGTAATCAGTCCATCACCCTTAAAGTCGTAGAATTTGAGGTTGTCAGTCCCTCCGGCCTGGAGAAGTTCAGTTCCATAGTCAGGAACTATCTGAAGATCAAGCGACAGTGCGGAGACTTAAATACTGTCGGAAGGAGAGGTGCAGGGTAGTAGTAGTGGTAGTAGTAGTAGTGAGAGGCAACTGAGAGGTCATGTCCCTCTCAGATCCAACCCTTCTCACTTGAAAAGCTGTCCAAGGTGTTTTCTGTACCAAGATGCCACGTGTTGCAGTGTCTGACAAGATGAACATCAAAATGGTATACAATACCGACAGGTTGGTAGTAAGACACATAGGCAACAGTTAGTTACCTAACTGTTGCCTATGTGTCTTACCTACCAACCTGTCGGTATTGTATACCATTTTGATGTTCATCTTGTCAGACACTGCAACACATAGCATCTTGATACAGAAAACACCTTGGACAAACTTTTCAAGTGAGAATTGTTGGATCTGAGAGGGACCTGACCTTTCAGTGGTTACATTCTCACTACTACTACTACTACTCTGCACCTCTCCTTCCGACAGTATTTAAGTCTCCGCACTGTCGCTTGATCTTCAGATAGTTCCTGACTATGGAACTGAACTTCTCCAGGCCGAGGGACTGACAACCTCAAATTCTACGACTTTAAGGGTGATGGACTGATTACATCGTCTTCTCTACTGTTCCTGCCTACTTCTGTATTCGACTGAAGAAGCCTACTGTGTAGGCGAAACGTTTCGAATAAAGTTGCCTAACTGTTTGCCTATGTGTCTTACCTACCAACCTGTCGGTATTGTATACCATTTTGATGTTCATCTGTCAGACACTGCAACACATAGCATCTTGATACAGAAAACACCTTGGACAAACTTTTCAAGTGAGAATTGTTGGATCTGAGAGGGACCTGACCTTTCAGTGGTTACATTCTCACTACTACTACTACTACTCTGCACCTCTCCTTCCGACAGTATTTAAGTCTCCGCACTGTCGCTTGATCTTCAGATAGTTCCTGACTATGGAACTGAACTTCTCCAGGCCGAGGGACTGACAACCTCAAATTCTACGACTTTAAGGGTGATGGACTGATTACATCGTCTTCTCTACTGTTCCTGCCTACTTTCTGTATTCGACTGAAGAAGCCTACTGTGTAGGCGAAACGTTTCGGAATAAAGTTGCCTAACTGTTGCCTATGTGTCTTACCTACCGACTCTTACAGGAACCATGAGAGACAGGAGGATATCAAAGAACTCCAGGACGATTTGGACAAATTAATGTCTTGGTCTGAAAAATGGCAGATGAAGTTCAATGTGGATAAGTGTAAGGTACTTGCCCTTGGTAATGAAAAAAACCCTCGAAGTTTAAATTAGGTGAAGTGAGCTTGATCTAAGAATGTAAAAGATTTGGGAGTCTGGTAAGCAGAAATCTAAAGCCAAGCAGCGTGCCTTAGTGTGCGCAACAAGGCCAACAGTTACTTGGATTTATCTAAAGAAGTAAAAGTAACAAAAAGTCCAAAGTTATTTTATAGCTTTAATATTTGTGAGGCTCATTTAGATTTTTGCTCAGTTTTGGCCCCCTTACTAGGGGATGGAATAGACTCATTAGGAAAAACAGGAAGAATGACAAAATGATTTCTTGAAAGGACCCCCCGTATGAAGTAGACTCAAAGCCTTAAATCTCCCCTCTGGAGAGGCGTAGAATGAGGGGAGATTCATTGAAGTGTAAAAGGGGAAAGGAGGGATAAAAAAGGGAGTATTAATAAGTACTGAGGGTGTCGAACAGGTAAGAACCGAAAAAAGGATTAAGTTGGATAAATTTAGATTTAGAAAGGACTAGGAAAAGTAGGGTTTTTCAAAAACAGAGTTGTAGAGAGTGGAAAGTTTCCCAGTGGGTGATAGAGGCTAGGACCAGGGGTTAGTTTTTTAGAAGAGATGGACAAATTATGAGTGGGAGGGGGGGGTTTGTTGGGGGTCATGGGGTCGGGGTTATTTTTTGGGGTAGTTTTAGGTAGACGTGTTTTGATAAGGACCTGCCTCGTTTGGGCCAGTAGGCCTTCTGCAGTGTTCCTACATTTTATGTTTTTATGTTCTAAAGTATTAGTGAAATTGAAGGAAATTCGAAATATTTTTTTCATTGCCAAAAAAAGGCAAATACCCATTAGTATCGGGCCCCCTTTCTCAGACGGTGGGACTTACACAGATGACAAAAGGGAAATGGTAAAATACTGAAAACCATCGACTCTGTGTTTTGTGAAAACTAATCAGTTTGAGGTCGACGACCCAAAAGATTTTTATGGATGAGCCTCAAAATTCCATAAATGTATGCCGATTTCAACATACCCTAAATAGAAACTCGAAAAGCCTTGCACTGTCCATGACTCGTCCCGGGCCCCGATGGTGGAATCTGTATTTTAAAAATGCAAGAAAACCCTCTCGCGTGCCCTAAGTACCTTGGGGAGGGCTTGGAATGGGTGAAATTCCCCCCGTCACTTAAAACAACGGATATAGCCCCATCCTAAAGATGGCGCAAAGATTTGCTAAGAACTTAGACCAATAGCTCTGACGCCCCACATCATGAAAATCTTTAAAAGAGTGCTAAGAAGCAGGATTGCAAATCCCCTGGATTCCTGAACTCTGCACAATCTAGGGCAACAAGGGTTCGGGGCAGGTGGCTCCTGCCTCTCACAATGCTGGAACACTATGATATGGCCTTGGATGGCATTGGAAGAAATCAGAATGCAGATGTAATATACACAGACTTTGAAAAAGCATTTGACAAATGCGATCATGGCGTAATAGCGCACAAAAAGTGCTAAAGAATAACTGGGAAGTGGGGGATGGATCTTCAACTTCCTAAGAAATCGAACACAAAGAGTAGTGGTCAACAGAGTTAAATCGGAGGCTGCCATAGTGAAGGCTCTGTTCCACAAGGCACAGTACTCGCCCCATCTTATTCCTCATCCTCATATCAGACATGGGACAGAGATATACATCACAGCACCGTATCATCCTTTGGGGAATGATACTAGGATCTGCATGAAGCTGTCATCTGCTGAGGACGCGGTTAACCTCCAAGAAGATTTGAACAAATTTTTCCATTGGGCAACGGAAAAACAATATGATGTTCAATGAGGACAAATTCCAACTACTCCGTTATGGAAAATGGAGGAGATAATAACTAGAAAAAGAGATTTCTACAAACTCTGGCCATACAATAGAGCGGAAAACTAATGTAAGGGACTGTGAGTTATAATGTCTGAGGATCTCACTTTCAAGGATCACAACAGTGCCACGATCACAATGCAAAGAAAATGATTTGGGTGGATAATGTGAACGTTCAAAACGAGAGATGCCAAGCCAATGATGATCCTTTTCAAATCACTTGTTCTCTTAGGAATACTGCTGTACATTAACTCCCCCATTTAAAGCAGGTGAATTGCAGATCTAGAAAGTGTACAGAGATCCTTTACTGCACGTATAAGTTTTGTCAAGCACCTTAACTACTGGGAACGCTTGGAAGCACTCGACTTGTACTCGGGTTTGGGAAAGCAGGAGGGGAGAGATATATCATACTCTACATTGGAAAATCCTGGAAGGAATGGTCCCAATCTGCACAGAGAAATCACTCCCTACGAAAGTAAAAGACTGGGCAGGCGATGCAAAATGCCCCCATTAAAAGTAGGGGCGCCATTGGTACACTAAGAGAAAAACCATAAGTGTCCGGGGCCAAGGGGCTGTTTTAACAGCCTCCCATCAAGTATTAGGGGAATTACAAATAAACCCCTGGTGCCTTCAAGAGAGAGCTGGACGATACCTAAAGTCAGTGCCTGATCAGCCGGGCTGTGGCTCTACGTTGGACTACGTGCGGCCAGCAGCAACAGCCTGGTTGATCAGGTCCTGATCGACCGGAAGGCTGGTCATGGACCGGCCGCGGGGGGGGTTGATCTCCGGAATAACTCCAGGTAACCTCCAGGTACATGGGGGACAGAAAAATGTGGAAGCTATTAGATGGCCGGATATGTATTGGAAAACGTATGCACCAAAATGATTAGGATATAACCATGTGGAGAGAGGAGATGTTGATTGCAGGCAAATGCTGTATCACTCTTATTACACACTTGAAAAGTTCAGACACAGGAAATATCACACAAAAAGCGTTCTTGGCGCTAGTCAAACACGACGTCCTGTGTTTTAAATACTTTGTAGCGTTAACAGCGAACCAAACTTCATAAATAAAGGGAATGACAAAGTATTACCTGAGTTTACTGGAGAGGTTCCGGGGGTAACGCCCCCCGCGGTCCGGTCTGTGGTTCAGGCCTCCTGGTGGCTCAGAGCCTGATTCAGCAAGGCTGTTACTGCTGGATGCACGCCAATCCAAACGTACGAGCCACAGCGGCTGGTTCAGGTACCGACTTTTGGTGGTTGTCCTGTGGCATTCTTGGAAAACTGCCAGGGGTCTATTGGTGATCCATCCTTTTGTATGACTGGGAGGAGTTGCACAGTCTCGGCCCCCTGACACTTATTTGTATTGTCTTTAACGTGCTAGTGACACCCCTGCTTTCATTGGGGGGATGCTGATCGTCTGCCAAGTCTTTTGCTTTCGTTGTGAGTGATTTTCGTGTGCAAGTTCGGTTACTTGTCCCTCTAGGGATTTTCCACGTGTATTTAATCATGTCTCTCTCCCGCCTGCGTTCTTGGGTTTACAGGTTAAGGTAACTTCAAGCCTCCTAGTAATTGAGGTGTTTAATCTCCGTTATGCGCGCGTGAAGGTTCTCTGTACTTTTATAGGTCCAGTAATTTAACCTGCTTGAAAAGGTGCTGTTAGTGTGCAAGCAAATTCAGCTAGATAGAACATGCGAACCTGAAGAGTGTCATCATTGGCTTGGCATCCCTGGTTTTGAAGGTTCTCATATCATCCTGTCATTTTTTCTTGCAGTACTGCTCGATTGATACAATGTTATGGTCTTTGAAGGTATTTCGGTATTCGGTATCCAGACCAAGCTTTGGTGAGATGGGGTAAGGAAGATGGATGGGTAAGGATAGAAATTTTGGAAAGTGGTGGAGGGGGGAGAGAGGTAGGATATAAAAGGTAAGTGGCCCAACCACTTTGGTGTAATTTAAAAAAGTGTACGTGAAATGATAAGATATTCTTGAAGAGGTTAATACTAACCCATCTGAGTCACTTAGAGATAACAGAATATAAAATACATGACTCTGATTTGGTAGTAATTATACAAGTTGCAATTGCTTTTTTTTTTTTTTTTTTTTTTTTTTTTTTTTTGCGGTTTTGCACAAAGGATATTTATGCGGACAATGAAGGCAATAATTTTCTGGCAATGTTTTTAGAATTCCGTGACAATGGACTTCTTACTGGTGGTGTACATAGCCTAGTAAATAGCATAATTTTTACATTAGATTGTTTATTATAAGATTCTCCCTAATTGGGGCGATGGATTTTATCAGTATACTAGAAGGGTTCTGTGGTACCCAATCCCTTCTCAGGGAGTTGCTCAATATTTGGGTCGAGGGTAATCTCTTTATGTAAATTAAAACGACGGACCCTCTGTGGGAGAGTCATTCTTTGAGTCTGTGAGGAGGAAGTATTGAAGATATATCCGTGGTTATTACCACTTCTGTATAGGATGTTCATCTATCTGGGCATGTATTGTTCTTGCTTGGTATAAGTTGTTTCTTTTTTAGCGGTGTCAAGGCGTACATTTATGGCAGGAATATCTTGTTTGATGTGTAATCTGCCATTTTAACTCTGTCTCTCCTCCTGGTATCGGTATAAAGCGAAGAGCTCTATTCTGGAACCTTTGAACCGTAGCATGTTGGTCTTTGTTGTTAATGACATTGGGGACACAAGGGAATTCGAGTACAGGTCTTATTAACATTTGTACAGATGTTTTTTGACATGTTGAGGGGCTTGATTGAATCGAAGAGACTGCTAAGTCCGGCTTTGGGGCTATGTTTGATCTTTTTAAGTTACATGAGGTAGGGTGGAGCAGCCTGTCTATTCGTATCCAAATTCTTGTTAGGGTTTTTCTAATGGCTAAGGTGTACTCTGATGGAGAAACCTCCATTATCTTCAATTGTTGATGCAAAAACATCCTATCGTGCTAACCAAGGACCTTGTCAGGACTAGTCGTAATTATCCATTTCTTTTCCCAATTATGATGTTCGACGAAGTTCAATATTTCATTTTTTCTATGACTCTTCTCATACTTGTATTTTCCTGTACCGGAGTGATGAGACGACCATGAATAACATTCATCTGCTAACTGTGTCACAATGTATCTTTAAACTCTGGTTGAGGAATGTCATTCACTTTAAATGTTGAACTGAAGTGGGCTGAGACAAGAAAACTTGTGGGGGACACAGCTGTCGGTATAAAAGGGCTCTGTCGACCTGCCATGAAAGGTGGAGTGATTTTTCTTTGAGTTAAGAAATTATAAATTACTTGAGGAAAGTCCCGTTATGGTCTGGTAGGTCAATGAGTTTGATATAAGGCCATCATGCCATAGCTTTCTAAAGCTTTATGAACATCTCTGGTGGCAATTAAGGCAGATTGCCCTGATGTTTTAGACTTGACTACAGTATCGATAAATAGAACATTTATTGGCATGATTGGTTACCTCTATGTGTTCTGATGCCCAAATTGTTTTTTCAGTAAAAAAGTAATTTAAACTCCATATAGTAGTTCAATCTGTTGGAAATGCCCTTCTCAAGAACTTTTCAGTGGCTTCAAGTAATAGTTATAGGGTCTATAGGTCCCAGGTTGGAGAATGTTCTTTATTGGGCTTACTAGAAAGATCATCTAGCAGTCTAAAAAAAACCACTGGAAAAATGTCCTGAGGACAGATGGCATTTAAGATATTTACCAAAGATGTTTACATTTTCTGGGAAGATCTTTATTTGTTCATTGTTATTCCAGAGAGGCAGGGGCTCTATTACGCTTTCTTCCAATAACTTGACTTCATCTATAGTAATGTAGAGGTCTAGTAAGCGGGTGGGTTCTTCATAGAGTTGAAGCCCATCGATGGAAGGTAGTGTTGTAGATCTTCCAAGTTCTCATCTCTCCAGTCATTTTTACCAACTCGATAATGATTATAGTGTTAAATTGACGACTGTTATTGTGGGAAGACGAATTTTCTCCATACATCACCATCAATTAGCCTGGTCTTGTGGTTCGTCAAAGTTTTATTTCAACTTCTCATCATCATACAGTGAATGAAGGTATGAATTGGTATTTAGGAAGCCTTGTGCGTTTCCCCTAAAAGTTGTGGGATCTTTACTCCAAATTTTTGGCTGTGGTTCACGTTTTACTGGATTAGCTTGGAAGAAACTAGCAATTTCATAAGTCCCGTTTGTGATGACTAATCATGTTAATTAATTCTTGCCTTAATCGGTGCAGTTGTAGCTTACTGGTGGTTGTTCGCATTTGAAGATGCCCTTCGACATTCTGTTGATAATTTCGTAAACTGTCTCTAATTTCCCTAGCTAGGTTTATATTGTTGGTATATCTTTGTGGAAGCTAATTGACAAGTTGCATTAGTAGCTTCAATTATTCCGATTATGAGGGACCTGATTGCATCATCACTTGCAGGGGGATGGTAGAATTTCCAATGAAATGCACAATCATCGTCACCCATAAGGTACAGTGAGAAAGAGAAACTAAGGTAAAAAGCAGTAAATTAAATGTTGGAGCAATGGCCACTAAGTGCAAAAAAAGCATAGAAAGAAGTTCATACCAAGGTTAACAAAAATGTGAAAAACCTGAGTGAGCCCGTGGTTTCCCTAGAGGTGAAAAATAGTCCAAAAGCCAAGTGTGGCTAGCTGCATGGGATATCTTGGCCGCGCAGGGAAAGGCCAAAGGATCAGGAATATAGGGAGCTGAGTCGAACAGCCCAGTAATGAATATACGGCGATAGGAGAGAAGCCCAGCCTGAATACGAGAATGACATAGCATCAAATGCCATATCTTGACCCAAAGTTTTATTCATCAGCATTAGGAGGGAAAAAACAATAGTGATGAACCGGTCCGGGTATTTCAGGACTGAGGAAAGGAAAGGGAGCTCCACAAGAGTAACCAGGAAGTATGTGAAATAACCTAACACAAGATTTGGAGAAGTATTCACAGTAGAGACAATGGTTCCAGCAAACTGAGGCGGTAGGTGCTCCACGAGTGCTGGACACACTGCACAATTACCAAGAGGAGGTGAAGAAGCTGCTAGGTGAACTAGATTCCTCGATGGCGGTTAGACCAGATATCATGTTTCCATGGTCTGAGAGAAAGGAAGCAGGAGGAATGTGTCTGCCATCAGCAGCCATCTTCAATTAATTTATTGAAAGAACCAGGTAACTGCTGTAGGTAGGGAGACAGCAAATGTAGTTCTAATGTTTAAATGTTAGAATGATAGACAGCAATAAACCACAGACCACTGTTTCTGACATGTTTAGTATATAATATCACGGCGAAAATTATCTGGAAGAAGAGTGAGGGAGCACATAGGCTGGATAGCCTAATTTTGACAACCAGCTCGGTTTCAGGAAAGGGAGGTAATCCTGCATCACGAACCCTATGGAATTAATATGACAGGAACAGATGTAAGATCGGAAAGAGTGGGATGGTTAGACTGTAGGAAGGCTTGACTCAAGTTCCACAGAAGAGTCTCCGTTGATAATACTAGAGGAGTCGATGGAGGGTTTGGTTTGGACTGGGTTGTGGTTGGGGTTTGGGAGGATGGGGTGGATCGGGGTGTTGTAGTCCTGGCTTGGTCTTTATTAGGGGGGGGGGGGAATAGTAGTGGGAGTGAGGTGGCCCGGGCTGTGAATCGGGGCGAGTGGGGGGGGGGAGTAATGGGGGTTTTCTATGGCCGTGGGCATGGAGCGTGGGGAGCGGTAGGAGGTTTGGTCTGGGTGGCTGCTTGGGTGGGTGGTTCGGCTGTGCGGGGGGCGTAGGATTACGATTGTGAAATTAGTGAGAATACCAAGTGAATGAGATAATTAAGGTAAACCTTCAAGGGAGATTCTCGAAAGCTGCAATCCTGGTTCTGGACAAATGGCTCTTCCCCCCCCCCCCCCCCCCCCCCCCCCCCCCCGACCCCCCACCCCCCCCATACTCTCCCCCCCCCCCCCCCCCACCCCCCCCCCCCCCCCCACCTCCCCCCCCCCCCCCCCCCCCCCCCCCCGAACTGCAAGTTATGAAGATTGGGGAAGGAACATCGGAGACCGCAGTTCGGAGTACTCTAAGAAGTCAAAGGCTGAAAACTATCAAGGAAAGAGGATCTTGGGGTAAGAAGCATACTAAGCACATTTGCCTGAGGCGCATATGAACCAAATAACTGCTGCAGCATACGGTCTCCTGCAAACTGAGAAATTACCAGATCGACAATCTAAGTAAGGAGTCATGCACGGCATTGGACACTGTCCACATCAGGCCCATCTGGGAGTATGTACCAACAGTGTGGAACCCGCACCTAGACATCACGTCAAGAAATTAGAGAAAGTGAAGGTTTGCAGCAAGACTAGTCCCAGAAAATGAGGGATTTGTCCTACGAGTAGAGGTTAAGGGAAACTCAACCTGACAAACACTGGACACAGGAGAAATATGGGGGGGACATAATAGAAACAAATAAAATACTGAGAGGCACTGGACAAGGGCTGGATCAGGACAGAATGTTCAGGTTGGAACAGAGCAACAAGGGGTCAGAACTGGAAGGTGAAGACTCACATGAGGTTCACAGGGTTGTTAGGAAGTTATTCTTTGGCCATAGAGTGGTCAGGAGGTGATTTATCTGTAGAGTGATATAGTGATGGCAGGATCCTATACATACTTTTAAGAGGAATACGATGAGAGTGAGCCTAATGAAGTGGTGAGGGCCCAAGAGCTATGAATCGACCCCGTCACCATAAATAGGTAAGTACAAATAGGTATGTACTCTCTGACTTTCTCCCTCTCCTTCCTGTAATTTCCGTGCATTTTTCCTATAGGTTATGGTTTATTTTCTCTTTGTTTTCCGTGCTGGTAGTTGCCGAGAGGGAATGGAGGGCGGGAGAGATCTTCTCCCTATCTATCCTTGCTTCCTGCTGCACCTAGATAATTCACCGAGTTTCTTTAATCTTTGGTACAAAATAGGATTAATCCTCTTTGCTGATAGTCTGGGCTGTGGATTTCCAAGCCGTCTGCTATTGTTCTTTCATATGTATCGCTCTCTCTCTCTCTCCTCTCTCTCTCTCTATCCCTCACTATATTACTATCTCTCACTGACTCACACAGTTTCGTCACATACCATTTCTTCTATTTCTTAATAATCTTTGCGTTTTCTCAAATGCTTTCCCCTCAAGAGTGTCTTAATATGCTTATTTGTTAAGAGAATCAAGAACATACTTAGCAAATTGTAAGTCAGGCACATCCTTACAAATCATCATGTGACACAGAACCTCTTACAACGTCAAGAGAGTCACGAAACATTCATTTTCCTGATCAAGAGAGAGTCACAGACTATCCTTCCTTCTCACCCAAGAGAGTTACAGAATATAATTCACTTTTTGAGAGTCACAAACATTGTTCAACATCAAGAATCACAGAACTTCATTCACGTCAGTGAAAACTTACTGAGTCTTCTGAGTGGTGGAGCTATCAATTCTGCCTAGGTTAAGGGCTATGGTTTATTAGATAAAGCGTGTGAAGTCAGTGAAAAGGGGATAGGCTTTAACCACACTCACAACCCCTTCGAAAAAACTATGGCAAGAAAAACAGTGAAAGAACATATTACCATATCATTTTTTAAAAATGACATGAAAATTTATAGCAAAGATGAAGGTGAAGAAAGAAATGGGTATACTACTATTCTCCTTTATTTTAGTAACTGTTCTCCCATTTATTTCTCTTGTAAACTCAATGACTCTGACAGAAATGTTTATAGCAATGGTTTTCTACTTCTGGTTGAGGGTTTGCCTTTAACATAAACGATTTATTCAGCTACAACATGAGGTTACCCTCATAGTCAAACTGATGGGTTCCTCATGCAGTTTACTGAACAAACTTCAGCAACAAATGGAGTTCAGAGTTGACCCATGAGTAGTATCTAGTTTATATCCTTCACTTGTAATTTGCTTGTCTAGCTGGTTCTTGACTGCGTTGTATTTGTGTTTACAGCTTCAGGCAAGTAGCTTACTGAATTTGCTATAATTATGTTTGTATTAAAAAAGAGAAAAAATGTTGCACACTTTCGCAATGCATATTCAGCAATTGTAATTCAATTTTCCTTGTTTCGGAGTTATGGACTAATTCAGCACTTCATGTAGGTTTTCGTTGCCTGATGTAGGACCATAACAATATATACAAGGTTTGTACAAATATTCTTCTCGAGTTTCCATTTTTTCTAATGAAGAAATATTTCAGGGCTTTGAGTTTTTATTCACATTGTTTTTGAGTGATGGTATCAGCTTTGTTTGATATTCTGTATTCTATTCAATTTATATATTTATATTTATATATAATACTATATATATATATAATATATATATATATAATATATATATATATATCTATATATTTATATATATTATTTATTTATTATCACACGGGCGTTCCCACCAAGGCAGGGTGGACCCCGTGATAAAGAAAAACTTTCACCATCATTCACTCCATCACTGTCTTCCAGAAGGGTGCTTTCACTACAGTTTTTAAAACTGCGCCAACATTAAACCCCTCCTTCAGAGTGCAGGCACTGTACTTCCATCTCCAGGACTCAAGTCCGGACTGCCGGTTTCCCTGAACCCCTTATAAGATGTTACTTTTGCTCACACTCCAAACAGACGCAAGTATTAAAAACATTTGTCTCCATTTCACTCCTATCAACATGCTCAAGCATGTCTCTGGAAGTTCAAAGCCCCTCCTCTAAAAACCTCCTTTACCCTCCCTCCAACCATTCCTTGGCCGACCCCTACCCGCCTTCCATCCACTACAGACTGTCACTCTTGAAGTCACTCTGTTTCGCTCCATTTCTCTACATGTTTTTATGTAATTGGAGACCAAAACAGAGAAGGAATATTCAAGACACGGTCTAACAGAGTGCATTCTAAGATTCCAATATTGTGTGGGGTCTTAGTGTTTCTGGGTTGAAATTTTCTACCTATGATATTTGGATCGCTATATGCATAGTTTGGTACGTTTGAGGGTTATGAATAATTGTTTACTCAAGGTCCCTTTCTTTTCTCTCGTTTTTATTAATTTTCTGGAAACTTTTTGTGTTGTTGTTTTAGATTGTTACTTATCAAAATACATTTCTTTGCAATTCTCTACTCTCAAACTCGTCTTCCACCCCTACGACCCCACTGGAGGATCTTTCAAGACGCTCTGAATTTCTGTCTTTCTACAGATGTGTCCTATTCCCCAAATATTGTTTCCTCAGCAAATTTTGCTCTTTGATGACAGTTCAGCTCGATACTCATTTATGTACTTCGTCAAATGAAAACGTTCCCTCTGGGGCAAAGCTCCATTGTACGTCTTGCAACTTAAACACTACCGTATCTACAGAATAACAACTTTCTGTCTGAAGAGTTTGAAAATTTGTATCTATAACCGTTGCTTTTATTTTTCGCAGCAAGCAATATCGATTGAAATCTAGATATACTACATTATATATATATATATATATATATTATATTTTATATATATATATATATATATATATTATATAATTATATATTTATATATATAGATAAATATATATATATATATATATATATATTATATTATATATAATTATATATATTATGATATATATATATATATATATATTTATATATATGCTTAACAATTCGCAAAACAGGCGACTATTATGCAGAAAATTCGGAGGGTGGAAAATTTAGTAGAAGGTTGGGAAGTTTAATAAAAAGATTAGGTCGAGGATGAAGAGGGGTTGTTGAGGTGGTTTGGTTCATTTAGAGAGATGGATCAAAGTAGAATGACATGAAGAGCGTATAATTCTCTAGGGGAAGGAAGGAAGGGGTAAGGGAGGTTTTGTGGGCGAGGGGCTTGGACATCTAGCATGCCTGCATGAGCGTGTTCGATAGGAGTGAATGGAGACGAATAGTCTTTGGGACCTGACGGATTGTTGGAGTTGAGCAGGGTAAGATTTAGTGGAAGGGATTTAGGGAAACCGATTATTTTTATATAGCCGGACTTGACTCCTGGAAATGGGAAGTACAATGCCTGCACTCTAAATGAGGGGTTTGGGATATTAGCAGTTTGGAGAGAGATATTGTGTATTTTTATACGTATATGCTTCTAAATGTTGTGTTCTGAGCACCTCTGCAAAAAACAGTTGGATTATGAGGTGCAAAGTGTTGAATGATGAAAGTATTTTTTCTTTTTTGTGGGATTTTCTTTCTTTTTGGAGTCACCCTGCTGGGGTGGGGGAGAGCTGAATTCTGAATTGTGGATTTCATCTTTATATATATATATATATATATATATATTTATATTTATATATATATATATATCTCTATATATATATATATACATATCTTTATATATATATATATTATATTTATTATTATATATATATATTATATATATATATATATATATATATATAGATTATAAATATATTATATATATATAATATATATTATATTTATATTTTTTATACATATATATATATATATATTATA